>BFEA01000706.1:369140-386005 GCA_003427395.1 Chara braunii | reverse complement strand
AGATGTGTATAAGAGACAGGAGGGACGAAGGAGGTGGAAGAGAGGACAGAGGGGGAGACCGAGAAGGGGGAAGGAAGCCATAGCCGACGAGGGGAAGGGAGAGAAAAAAAAAAAAAAAAAAAAAAAAAAAAAAAAAAAAGGATAGACAGGGTGTAAAAGGAAGAGGCGAGGTGGAGAGAAGGAAGGAGAAGGGTGGTGAGGAAGGAGAAGCAGGCAGCCATAGCTGACCAGGAGAGTTCACCGGGAGTTGACCGGGGGTTGACTGCAGCGTTGACCAAGGCGTTGACCAAGACCGTTGACCACGACTTTGACCAAGCCAAGCCTTCAACCTATCCCCTCGCCCTATGGATGTGCACACACCCTGTGGTACGTGCTGAGTCTCTTCTGTCCACGTGATAGGAACTCTGTGGATGAAGGATAGGGCCTTGTTGACCAAACCCACACGGCTGAGTCGGGCTAAAGAATGTGTCTGACGACTCGACTGTCCCGGAGGACACGAACCCTTCCAAGGACCGGTACTGACCGGCGCGCTGCTCGGTGTGGCACGGTAGGCCCAAAATCCGAGTTGCGGGCTGCACAACAGGCCGTCTAAGTCTTGAGAGGACCTGCTGATCACGTCGTCCTGTCTGTGACGTTAAATAATTTCTGAGGAGTTACGGGGGATCTCCTTAAATGCCTCCTGATCAGCAATAGGTCCTGTAGTGACAACCTTAGAGTAGGTCCAGGCTAAAGACCCTAGTTGACAGGATCCTGTACGAATTCTATAAGTTCTTAGATCGAGTCAGTAGGTTTGTCAGTCAGGGGGAGTAGAGTCTAAGTGGTGAGGAGTGGAACCGTTGTCCGGTTGTGCACCAGACACCATGGTTAACACCAGTAGTGGGACGAGTACTGCCCCCCAATCCAAGGCCGAGCAAGCCCGGATTGTCGCCATCTTGAGAGAGAGAAAAGAGAAGAAAGAGCTCCTCAAACAGGTGAAGCTAAAAGCAATCGCAGAAGCAATCGCAGAGGAGCAGGCGGTGAAGAAGAAGAGGTTGGAGGAGGAGATGTTGAGATTTCAGAAGGAGAAGATGATGATGATACAGCAGGAGGAGGAAGAGAAGAGAAAGGCTGCCGAGGAAGAAGCAGCAACAGAAGAAGAGGAGGAGGTAGAAGAAGAACCCCTTGAAAGGAGGCGTGGGGAAGACAAAGGAGAGACGAGTGGCACGAAAGGAGAAGACATGTGAAGGGAAAAGAAGATAACTGAGTGGGTAGCTAATTTATCGTTGGGGGAGGATGAAGAGGCACAATTGTATGTGTCGCAGGAGGAGAGACAAGCGTTTGCCAGGGAGTTAGAAGCGATAGATGATCCCCTGGAACGCCACACAACAGAGGACGAGAAGAAGCTGGAGTGGAAATTACGTATGATGAGGGAGAAGAAGAGGAGGGAAGAAACCAACTGGGTGGCTAGAGAAGTGGAGAGGGTTCGCGCCTGCAGACAAGAGGTGCAGGCACAAGTGGAGGTCCCCGCAAAATTAGACAAGATTTTGGGGTACCTCGAGGTCCTGAGTGAGGCCTGGCTCGAGGAGCATCAGGCCAACAAGGGTCAAGATGTGACCCTGCATGCCATCCAATCCGGTTTTAGAGAGTTTGCGCGTGACGTGATGACCCACGTCGGGACCGAGGTCAAGAGATTAACGGAAGGCATAGATAAGTTCTGCGCAGGCGCCATTGAAAGCACCAAAGTGGTGGCCACAACAGAGGCCGCAGCGCGTTCCTCTAACAAACTCCAAACCATCCATTCACGACAATGGAAGACTGCGCGAGCACTCAAAGCCGTTATGGACGACTTGGTAGTCGTACCGGACCATGGGGTCACTGAGACCCAGTTGGTCCAGTTGTTTTATCGTGCCATGCCAAAGGCCTTGTGAGGGCACTTCTTTGACAAGACCCAACAGCCCAACATTACGTATGACGCGTTAAGTAGGGAGGTGGTCTTGTACGAGTCGAGGTCCATGCCAGTTACCACTTTCTGGCATAAGGATTTAGATAAGGGTAAAAAGTGGAAGGGTCGTACCATCTCTGGCCAGGTCAGGGCCAGGGATCATTTGATCCTCATTCTAGATGAAGGTGGTACAGACGAAGTCCCCTACAACCAGATTGAGTGGGGACTCGAGGAGGAGGACAGTAGCGTAGGTCAGGGGAGGTCCTATGCAGCTGTCGCGGCTGGAGGGAGGCCGCAAGGTAGATGAGGAGGCCAGGGCCAAAGGGGCCAGGCCACGGGAGGCCGAGGATCAGGCGCACAGGGGGTTGGCGGTCAAGGGAACCGTCAAGTGGGAGGTAGGGGTCAAGGTCCCCCGCCGAATCGTCAAGGTCCCGAGCGGTCCCCGCAGCGTAGAGGTGGAGGATCACCTCAAAGGAGAGGAGGTTGGCACCCAGGTTGGCCACAAGGCCGACCTTGGGAAGATTTGGGCCTGGACCAGAAAGTGTGGTAACAACGCATGGAGCAGGGGCAGTGCATGTACTGCGGTGACCCTGCTCATATTATTAAATATTGTCCTAAGTACAGACAGGCCCGATGGGCTGCCCAGGAGTCAAAAGGCAGCCGCCAGTAGGGGTTGCAACTGCCTTTACTATTAGGGCATGTGGGGAAGCGAGCGCGCGCGTACAGGAAATTCCCACACCACATGGGCCTTCGGCAGAGGTTGCAGGTCCGTGCCTAGTTAGTTGTCCAAAGACTGCTTGTGTTAGCGTCTCTCTAGGCACTTCCCTCACAAGTGTGGCAAAAGAGTTGAAAGAGAGGATGGCAGTCTGGGCCAAAATGAAGAAAGATAGTAAAGGGCAGCTAGTGTTAGTTGATATAGAAGTTTTTAGGAATAGAGTAGGGGCCCTTATAGATTCAGGGACTACCCACAGTTATATTAGCCGTAAAGCGCTGAAGAAGCTGAGGCTAGGATTGAAAGTTCAAAAGTTAGAAGACCCCATAGTTACTGTCCTTGCAGACAACCGCACTATGCGCGTTGAGGACTACGTAGAAGGAGTCCAGGCGTATTTCCTTCTAGAGAAAGATGGGAAGGTAGAGAAAGTTCTCCATTCCCTGACTCTCCTCGTACAGGATGACCTTCCTTTCGGTATAGTCATATGTATGGACTGGGGAGAGGCAGCAGGGGCCACACTCTATCTGAGAGAGCATGAGTGTAGGCTCCCTAGTCCGTCAGGCAAGGTTAAGACAACCCGTCTATTTCACGTGTCAGGAGTAGATAACTCGTTGGCACATTGCTGTCTCGGTGCTCCCGCATTTGCGCGACTAGTGAGAAAGGAGCAGTTAGAGGACCAAGTCTTTGTACTGTATGTCAGACCTATCATTGAGCCTAAGGAAGAGGATAGCTCTATGGATCCAGCCATTGCCAAGCTGCTGGAAGAGTTTAAAGATCTGACAGAGCCACCGACAAGAGTAGTGCCGAGGCCGATCCAGCACAGGATAGAGATAGAGCCTGGCAGTAAAACTCCTAAGGGAGCAGTCTACAAGATGTCCCCTAGAGAGTTAGAGGAGCTACGCAAGCAACTGGATGAGCTCATAGAGAAAGGTTGGATTAAGCCCAGTTCGTCTCCTTTTGGAGCACCAGTATTGTTTGTCCCCAAGAAGGAAGGAGAACTACGTATGTGTATAGGGGTCTAAATGCGATTACAGTTAAGAATGTTGAACCACTACCCAGGATAGACGATCTTTTAGATCGGGTGCAGGGTTGCAAGTATTTCTCAAAAATAGATTTCAAGTCCAGATACCATCAGATAGAGGTCCATCCCGATGACTGGTAAAAAACTGCGTTCCAGACTAGATATGGGCATTATGAGTTTATATTGATGCCCTTTGGACTGACCAATACGCCAACTACATTTCAGCGATGTACGAATGATCTGTTTAGGCCTTGGTTAGACAGATTTGTCATAGTGTATCTAGACGATATCCTAGTGTTCCGTAGGACCCTCCAAGAGCACCAAGGTCATTTGAGGCAGGTCTTGGAGAAGCTGAGAGAGGCTAACTTCAAGATCAATGCGAAGAAGTGCGAGTGGGCCAAGAGACAAATCTTGTACTTGGGCCACGTGTTAGACAAAGATGGCATTAAACCTGAGGACAGCAAGATAGCGGCAATTAGAGACTGGCCAACGCCCCATACATTGACACAGTTGCGGTCGTTCCTAGGCCTAACTATCACAGGAAGTTCGTGAGGAACTTCTCGATTATCACCACTCCCCTTCGCAGGTTGCTCAAGAAAGAGGCAATCTAGCAATGGGATAAAGATTGCACGTCTGCGCTAAAGAAATTGAAGCGCGCGTTGATAGAGTACCCTGTCCTCAAAGTAGCAGATTCGTCCTTGCCATTCGTCGTCACCACGGGCACCAGTCAGTATGGGATAGGCGGCGTGTTACAGCAGGACGACGGCAATGGCTACAGACCCGTAGAGTTCATGTCAGCAAGGATGCCCTCAGAGAAGGTTGCTACCTCGACGTATGAGAGGGAACTCTACGCTCTCAAGAAGGCTTTAGAGCACTGGAAGCATTACCTGCTTGGGAGGCACTTCAAGGTGTATTCAGACCATGAGACGCTTAGATGGCTGAAGACACAGGCCAAAATGACACCTAAGTTGACTAGGTGGGCCGCTGAGATAGACCAGTACGACTTTGAGCTCAAGCCAATTAAGACCAAGTATAATGTAGTTGCGGATGCTCTGAGTAGGAGATCGGACTACTTTGGAGCTATAGTTCACTATCTGGACATAGGGAGTGACCTGCAGGAGATAGTTAGACAGGCGTATGCGCAGGACCCTATCTATAGTGACCTCCTCAAGAGAGTCAAGGAGGCCCCAGAGACTGAGCCACATTACCGCACTACAGAGGGGTTGCTATTTGAGAAGACTAATGTAGTAGACCGTTTGTGCATTCCTAATAGTGAGGAGATCCCTAGTCTAATCCTAGGGGAATGCCACGACACTGAGGGACACTTTGGTTGGCAAAAGACGCTAGCCAACCTGATGCATGCGTATACATGGCCAGGAATGAACAACGATTGCATAGAGTATGTCCGCACTTGTAAAGTCTGTCAGAGTAACAAGAGCACTACGCGTGCCCCTCGAGGTCTTCTCATACCCTTGCCTATTCCTGATCACCCAGGAGATTCAGTGTCCATTGACCTCATGGATACCCAGGTCAAGAGTAGGCACGACAAGAGCCAAGTCATGGTCATAAGTGATAGATTTAGCAAGTATGTTGTTTTTGTTCCTTTGCCTGCAGAGGCCCGTACTGAGTTAGAAATTTAGAAGTTTTCTGATTTCTGGGTTAGTGAGCATGGAGTCCCGTTGTCTATGGTCAGCGATAGAGATAACTGCTTAACTAGCCAGAACTGGCAGGAGCTGATGAAAGTCTATGGATCTAAGTTGTTGATGTCGTCTGACCGCCATCCAGAGACTAACAGTCAGACAGAGCAGATGAACAAGATCCTGCAACAAGTTCTGCGCATGTACATTCGACCCGATCAGATCAACTTGGACGAGATGTTACCCAAGGTAGCCAGTGTGTACAATAACAGCGTGCACTTGTCCACCTGTGGCACTCCCAATGAGCTGCACAAGTCCTTTAGACCGCACAGGCCGTTTGAAGGGCTTAACCGGGATCAGATTCATAGGCTACCGCCCAGTACCAGGGAGTTTGCAATACAGCATGAGAGAGAGATAACCACTGTTATTGAGAACCTCAGGAAGGTCCAACACCGAATGATAGAACAGGCTAATAAGCATCGTCGCCCGTCACAATTTCAGGTAGGCGACCTGGTCTGGGTCAAGTCTAAGGAGTTTGCTCCTGAGGAAAACATCTCGCAGAAGTTACTCCCCGAGTATAGAGGACCGTGGCCAGTTCAAGAAGTTAAGGGTGGAGAAGATGGGCCGTCCTATACAGTAGAGATCCCAACACACCTCCACACCTACCCTGTATTTCATGCCTCAAAGTTATTCCCGTGTGTCACAAGTCAACAGTTTCCATCTAGGAGATCCATGATCCCTCCAGACATGGATGGAAGGTACGACATTGACGGCATTGTAAGTGAAGATGTGTTCAGAACAGGAGGTAGAGGCCGTCCACAGAACCAGTATAAGGTCCGGTTTGCTTACCAGGAACCGGAGGACGACCGCTGGTTTACTAGAGCAGAACTTCTAGAAACAGCTCCTGACATAGTTAGAGCCTACGAGAGAGATAAGAAAGGTAAAGGTCCTGCCTTGGACTGAGTTATTCTCGGAGGACCTCGAATTTAGGCCGGCGGGAGTGAAACCGTATTCACCAGTTCGCAGTAGCCGATGCAGATCCTAGGGCTCGATCCCTAGTCCCCACCTTACCTGTGTACAGTATCTGTGTCGACCCCTAGAGTTGAACCTGTGACCTGTGTAGTTGTAACAGTTGGTAGACTGTCGTAGGGTCCGTAGGCAGTAGGGGTTCTATCCGTAGACCTGTCGGGTAGGAGTCCTAGCAGGGTCTAGAAGTTGTAGTTGTAGCTTTCCCGAAAGGTCAAGGTCGTAGCTGCTACAGTCCAGAAAGGTCAAGGTCATAGCTGCTACACTATCGAAAGGCCAAGTCTACGGCCTTCCGGAAGGTCCGAGTAGTGGCCTTTCGAAGCTGCCCATGTTAAGGCCGAGGCAAGTGGGCAAGTGGTGGAGTCTACCCGTGCTGAGTCAGCAGTCCCAGCCCCAGTCAGTCCTGGTCCAGTCAAGCAAGTACCGCATGGGACTGTGTGCACTACGGGCATGGGAAAAGGCCAGACCAACGAGCCACAGAAGTATAAATCAAGAGGCAGCGCCCAGCCATTGATTCATTCTTGCGTGAGCCATGCGGAAGCGCTGCCACAGCGACTTGTGCGAGGTGGTCTGCAGTGAGCTCGAAGACGAAGTGGGCAAGAGAGAGGAAGCTTAGCCATAGCGATAGGGTAGTAGCGGCCATAGCCGCCATAGCTGTAGATAGCGTTCAGCGTGTGAGTGTGTGAGTGTGATATATTGCGCAGCCACACGGGCCTGCAGGGCCTGTCCCGCAGTCTCAGCCTAAAAGCCTAGGAACAAGGGCTTACAGGCCCCGTGTCGTTTCAGCCTGAAAGACTGAAAAACGAGGGCCTGCAGGCCCTATGTCGTTTCAGCCTAAAACAGGGCCTTTCAGGCCCTGAGTCTNAAAACGAGGGCCTGCAGGCCCTATGTCGTTTCAGCCTAAAACAGGGCCTTTCAGGCCCTGAGTCTTTTCAGCCTGAAACGGAGGGCCACTTTCGGCCCCTCATAAGATCGACCTGCCCTAACACTCAGGCACCAAACCAGGGTTTCGGAACAGGCTATTTTTGGCCTGTTCCCCACACCAGCCTCAACAGGAGCTGCAGCGGCAGGCCCTGGCTCACTTCGGCATTGGCGAGAACAGCCTCCTGGACTGCCCCGCCCTGCAGCTGTAGGCAGTCAGGAGGCAGGCCGAGTAGTACATAGGGAGTTCCCATGCACTTCACGGGCAGTCACAGGCCGAGGCAGTAGTAGTCTTCAGGATTCGGCAGCAGCACTCTCGAGGAGCGCTGCAGGAGTAGCTTAGCGCTTGCAGTAGTCTTCAGCGCTGGGCGCTAGTAGCAGTAGCAGTAGTCTTCAGCGCTGGGCGCTAGTAGAGGTAGAGGAGGTGAGAGAGAGAGAGCTGGCTGGCGGAGGCCAGAGAGACTTACCTGTGGCGCCATAGCACCAGCTTCATCTTCAAGGTACCTGCATCGAGGCGCCAACTTCACAGGTTAGTACCGGACTAAGAGAGAGAGAGAGAGAGAGAGAGTTCTTCTTCTTCCTCTTCTAAGTCCACCATCTCTTCTTCACCCTCTCACTACCTGACTTCTCAGTATCAGCGGACTACGACAGAGAGAGAGAATTGTGACTTGAGACTTGACGACATTGGATCCAGACTCGACATTGGGATTCAGACATTTTGACGAGGGACTATTTGGGCCTGTGCCGAAGACTTGGTGTTGACGACATTCCCATCTTCCCCTCTTCTTCGTCTAACCCCCCTCTTCTTCGTATGTGTATGGTTGGGGATTGGCGCATTCTTCCTGTGTGAGCGCCAGGCCCCTTCACACCATGGAGCGATGATGATGATGTATGTTCGGGGCTCCATTGCAATATTGATTGTTCGGATCATTTGTATCTAAGTCTTCCGCTATGCTATCTTGTACTTTGTGAGAGAGGTCGGTTCTTGTTCTGGTCTGCACTGTTACAGTATGCAACAGTTTGGTATCGGAGCGGACCTCTCAATCAGAGGACCCGCTCAATCAAGTAGCCAGCTTGCTTGATCTATTTATTACTCATTAGTAAAACAAGTAGGGGACTTCGTCAAATCTCTGGAAAAAAAAAAATTCTCGCAACAAATATCTGAAAGTTTCTGATAATCGCATTTCGTTTTACCTGAAAATTTCTGATATTAGTATTTCGTTTTCACGCAACAAATATCTGAAAATTTCTGATAATCGCATCGCATTTTTGTGAAAGCCGAAACATTGCGGAACCTGGCCTAGATCTCGCTCATAGTACTCTTCTGAAATACCTCACTCATAACAGATCGACAGACATAAAAAAAAAGGGGGGGGGGTGATCCTCTTCCTTTTATTTTTTATTTATTTTATTATGTTGATTAGGACCGGGAGGAAAGTATAGCTTGGTTGGTTACCTACCTGCGTTTTCCCTCCCACCCACCCCTTTGCCTGCATTCCCGGTTTGGTATAGTGCCACGTTAGCAACAGTGCCATGTCAGCAGTGCCATGTCAGAACAGTGTCACGTCAGCAGTGCCACAGTGCCACGCCAGCAGTACCACAGTGCACGTCAGAAGTGCCCCGCCACCATGACGGGCTCAGCTCTGGGCATGCCAGGCCAACTGGCCAATGAGTCCATTGCCGAGTACCGACAGCGTTTCGAAGCACTGATCGAGGCTGAGGAACAGCGCCAGGCGGCGGCCGAGGCTGCCTGCCTACAAGCTGAGGCGGCGGCCGAGGCTGCCTGCCTACAAGCTGAGGCGGCGGCAACAGTTGAAAAGCAGCGGCTTCAAGCCGAAGCCGAAGCAGACACCCAGGCACGGAGCAAGGAGGCCCAGGATCTGTTACAGCGGCATGAAGCCACCAGCATCGAAAGCTCAAGTTTTGGCATTTTGAACCATTTGAGCAGCACGACGATGCGACATTGGAAGAGCAGCACAAGGAGTTCCTAGCCAAACTCGTGACCCGGTTGGTTTACACTTGTAACCACCTGCAGTCCCGAGCTGGTGAATCTCCGACGGGCGGTGCGGAACCACAAGGATCTGCACGAGGATGCTACACGGGCACTTGATTCCCGTGTACAGGACTTGGAGCAATCTGCACCAAGACCAGATGCTGGCGAGTCCAGAAGTGCACCCTCTACCCGCCAATTGGAGGAACGAGTTGACCACGTCGCTCGGCGACATCAGCACCTTCGCTGCACCAGCCACCATCAGCAAGCAGCTGGACACCTTGAAGACCGAGGTTCAACAACTGCACCAGCTGCCCAACAAGGATGGCAACACCACGCAGCACTACAAGATGCCGACATTCCGCATCGAAAAGTTCGATGATTATACGCATCAAGACCCGGTCCCCTGGTGGGAGGGCTTTACGACGGAACTTCGAATTCTTTTCGTCCCCGAGCACTCGTACATCGGCGCGTTGTTCCTCAACTCAAAGGGCGGATGCCAGATCTGGCTTAGCCACCTGGCAACCATCCACGGCGTTGATGTCGCCGATCTGCACACGAAGATACCTTGGGCAGATCTGACGAAGCTATGGAAGAAGCGGTTCATCGTGGACGACGCCCCGACACTCGCCATCAACCGTCTCTTCGCTATGACGCAAGGCAACACATTGACATGCGACTGGCTCACGGAATGGCAAAAGATTGCGGCGACGCCGGATCTCGAATTGCCATTTTCGCATCTGCGTCGGGAGTTCTACAACCGGTCATGTGCCGCCTTGAGCCTTGCACTTGGTGATCGCGAGCAATACGTGACCTTCGCCGAAATCATCGACAAGGCAGGGGAGATCATCAAGACCAATAGGGCGGTTGCACACGAGAAGTCGGCATGGTAGCCAACCTATGTGGAGAAAGGAAAATTTGGTCCGCGTCAGCAGCATGTCGCTGCAGTCCACACGGACAACATTGTGGAAGATCCGGCAGCCACCCAAGCATCACGTGAGGGAGATCAGGTGGCTGATGTCCAGCCGCGAAGCAACAATAACTCCCGAGGAAAAGGGAAGGCGAAAACCGCATCGCCGACCGGAAACGGACAGCCAGCACCATGGGTCAAGTTTAACTTGACCGAGGCCGAATACAAGTGGCGAGATCGCTACGACTGCTGCTATTGGTGCAACAGCACCAAGCACAAGACCTCCCAATGCCTGGATCAAGGCAAGGAGGATGTTCGGCCTCGCATCAACTCGGGAAACTGAGTTGCGCGGGAGGTGATGCGACTCCACCTCTCAGTCCGCCAGATTCGGCCGCCTTGCTAGCAGCCTCCTACACATCTGGGGAGGATGTGAATGTCGCAAGTCCTCGGTTCACTTACGAGGATTATGCTGTCCACTTGATCCCACCGTTGGACCAACCACTCCACGTGCAACAATCCACCGCCTGTACGGTTTCACTACCATCGGCAACCGATTCGACAACTTCACTGTCATCTATCGCCGGGGATTCGACGACATGGTCAAGACTTGAAGAGCTCGACCCGTTGACGTTTGCGGACTTCCAATGGATGCGCTTTCCCCCGTCCGGTCGATTGCCAAAACCGCATTGCAACGTGCTCATGGCACAATTGCGGGATTACTTGCACACTGCAGTACCAACTCCATTGATGGACGCCTGAGTAGAGGTCGATCTTCACGCCTACATTGCAAAGATCGACCACGAGTTCAAGACACAACGGTACGACGACATCGACGCACCATTGTTGTACATACGCATTCAGATCGAAGAGGCGACCTGCAGCGCTTCGATCGATTGCGGAGCTACTCGCAACTACATGAGCCAAGACTTTATGGTACGCGCTGACCTTGGGCCACGCGTTCGGAGGAAGTCGCAGCCCACACAAGTCACGTTGGCTGACGGTCACATGCACAAGTCAATCGACCGGTGCATTTATGTCGTCCCCGTGTACTTTGCCCCGAATGCAAGCGAGGTCGCGTCCTTTGATATTTTGGACACCAAGTTCGACATGATCTTGGGCATGTCATGGTTGCGAAGCGAGGACCACCTGGTGAACTTCTACCGCCGCACCGTTTACGTTCGTGATCGGAACGGAGTACTAGTCCCATGCACGGTGCCTCCTCCTCACCCTTCGATCAGCTGCCACGTGGTGTCCGCCGCAAGCATTCGAGCTTCCATCATCCGGGATGACATCGAGGAGATGGGTGTGTGCTTTCTTCACGCCCTCCCGCCCCAAGACATTCCATTGACGGACTCACCACCGGACCCACGCATCACCGAGCTTCTCGACGCCTAGGGCGACGTGTTCGAAACACCGCACGGAGTAGTACCGGATCGGCCCATCCGCCACGAGATCCTCCTCGAAGACGGGGCCGTACCTCTGCGTGGTTGCATCTACCGCATGAGCGAGGAAGAGTTAAGTGTGCTAAGGGCACAACTCGACGATCTTCTCGAGAAAGGCAGAATTCGGCCTGGCTCTTCACCATACGGTGCTCCCATTCTCTTCGTCCGGAAGAAGAACAAGGAGCTGTGATTGTGCATCGATTATCGCAAGCTCAACGCGCAAACTGTCAAGAACGCCAGCCCTCTTCCGCGCATCGACGACCTCCTCGAACGACTGGGCGGCGCCAAGTTCTTCTCCAAGCTCGACCTCAAACCGGGATATCACCAACTCGAGATCCGGCAGGAGGACCACTACAAGACCGCGTTTAAGACGCGATATGGGCGTGCCTTTTGGCCTTACGAATGCCCCGGCCACATTCCAAGCGGCTATGACAACGGAGTTCCGACACATGCTGGATAGATTCGTACTCATCTACCTCGACGACATCTTGGTGTACAGCCGGAGTTTGGACGAGCATGTAGAGCACCTGCACACCGTTTTGGAGCAGCTACGACAAGCCAAGTACAAAGCCAATCGCAACAAATGCGAATTCGCGCGGCAAGAGCTGGAGTACTTGGGACACTATGTGACGCCGCAAGGCATCCGTCCGCTTGCGGACAAGATCGAGGCCATCAGCGTATGGCCCGAGCCCACCAACACCACAGACGTCCGTTCATTCATGGGGTTGGCAGGCTACTATCAACGCTTCATCACCGGGTACGCAAGGAATGCTGCACGTATGACGAGATTACAATCGCCAAAGGTGTCAATCGTATTCGATGACGATGCACGCCGATCATTCCAAGCACTCAAGACGGCCATGCTCATGGCACCCGTCCTTAGCATCTACGACCCCACCCTGCCAACGAGAGTGAGAACCGACGCTTCCGGCTATGGCATTGGGGCAGTCTTGGAACAACACGACGGCGACGACTGGCACCCTGTGGAGTATTTCAGCCACAAAGTGCCTCCCATCAATTCGCTTGATGATGCAAGGAAGAAGGAGCTGCTTGCGTTCGTGATGGCTCTCAAGTGATGGCGGCACTTCCTCCTTGAGCGTCGTAGGTTCATATGGGTCACGGACAACAACCCATTGACCTACTACAAGACGCAGGATACGGTGAGCAGCACGATTGGACGATGGATGTCCTTCATCGACCAATTTGACTTCACACCGAAACATCTCCCCGGCCTCTCCAATCGCGCAGCAGATGCACTCTCGTGAAGACCCGATCTTTGCGCTATGACACATCATGCCTTCGCATTTGACGAGGAACTCCAGCGACACTTCATCTGGGGCTATGAGTCCGATCCGGATTTCGCCACGTTGTATGCGCAACTATCTTTGGATCCCCCATCGGCCAGCCATTATCGCATCGTCGACGGGTACTTGCTCCTCCACTCGAGAGGCAAGGACTTATTGTGTGTCCCACGCGACCGTCGTCTTCGGACTCGCCTTCTCGGTGAGTACCATGACTCGCGACTCGCCGACCATTTTGGAATCAATCGCACTATTGCACGACTTCGGCAACGATTCCGATGGCCTGACCTCATTACCGATGTCACTCGGTATTGTGACTCTTGCGAAGTTTGCCGACGAAGCAAACCCCGCAACCGCAATCCCTACGGCGAGTTGCGCCCGATGCCTATCCCACAGGAACCCGGCCTCTCCATTGCCATGGACGTCACCGGTCCATTTCCCCCCGACCGGCTCGGGCACGACGGCATCCTCACAGTCGTTGACCGTTTGAGTAAGTATGCGCGATTTCTTCCTTGCAAGTACTACACCACGACTCCCGAACTTGCGCGCCTCCTACACACCAGCTGGATTTGCAGCCATGGCGTGCCGGAAGACATCGTCAGCGACCGCGACACTCGCTTCATGTCGGCATTTTGGACTTCTCTCATGCAGGAATCCGGCACGAAGATGAAACCAAGTTCGGCTCGACATTTCACAAACGGACGGGCAAACGGAGCGGGCACATCAAACCGCTCAAATGATGCTTCGTACGCTCATCCGTCCGGATCAGAAGGATTGGGTTGACCGCCTCCCCGACATCGAGTTCGCCTACAACACTTCGTTGCATCCGGCGATCGGCGTAACTCCATTCGAGTTGCACCACGGTGGCTGGAAAGGCCGCCGTATCTTCGCTGATTTTCTTCTCCCACGAACAGCTGCTGGTTGCTCACCCGCTTCCATTCGGAAATACAGGGAATTGTTGGCTCAAGCCTGCACGAACATGCAAAAGGCTCAAGTCCGCATGCAGCAGCAAGCCAACAGGCATCGCCTGCCATGTCCCATCCGCGCCGGTGATTTGGTGTGGGTCTCCGCGGAAGAGTTTGCACTCGAACATGATGTTTCACGCAAACTGCTTCCCAAGTGGTTTGGACCATGGCCCGTAACATCAGCCGCGGGCGATGAGCCCGATGGCCCCTCATTTGTGATAAACATTCCCCCGCATCTGACGGTCCATCCAGTCTTTCACGCCTCGAAGCTGCCAACATATACACCAGCCAAGAACGACGACTTCTCGGGCCGAAGATCGCAAGATCCTCCATCTATGGATGGTCATCAGGAGGTTGACCGAGTCATCACGGATCGCAAGTACGGCAGCAAGCCTCGACAGTACAAAGTTACATTCAAAGCATGCGATCCCGACGACACTCGGTGGATTTCAGGAACAAATTTGAAAGCATCCACACCGCCGATCTACGCTCACTACGAGCGACAAGGTTAGCTCAGGGACCCTCAGGGACCCTCACGACCTGCCCCTCCCACCCGGACTGTGGTCCCTCCCTCAGACATACAGCTTCGCCCTCGCAGGTAAGCTCGGTCTTTCAAGGAGGGGGGGGTGTGGCATACTGCGTAGCCACGGGCCTGCATGGCCTGTCCTGCAGTCTCAGCCTAAAAGCCTAGAAACAAGGGCTTACATGCCCCGTGTCGTTTCAGCCTGAAAGACTGAAAAACGAGGGCCTGCAGGCCCTATGTCGTTTCAGCCTAAAACAGGGCCTTTCAGGCCCTGAGTCTNAAAACGAGGGCCTGCAGGCCCTATGTCGTTTCAGCCTAAAACAGGGCCTTTCAGGCCCTGAGTCTTTTCAGCCTGAAACGGAGGGCCACTTTCGGGCCCTCATAAGATCGACCTGGCCTAACACTCAGGCACCAAACCAGGGTTTCGGAATAGGCTATTTTTGGCCTGTTCCCCACGCCAGCCTCAGCAGGACCTGCAACGGCAGGCTCTGGCTCACTTCGGCATTGGCAAGACCAGCCTCCTGGACTGCCCCGCCTTGCAGCTGCAGACAGTCAGGAGGCAGGCCGAGTAGTACATAGGGAGTTCCCATGCACTTCACGGGCAGTCAGAGGCCGAGGCAGTAGTAGTCTTCAGGATTCGGCAGCAGCACTCTGGAGGAGCGCTGCAAGAGTAGCTTAGCGCTAGCAGTAGTCTTCAGCGCTGGGCGCTAGTAGCAGTAGCAGTAGTCTTCAGCGTTGGACGCTAGTAGAGGTAGAGGAGGTGAGAGAGAGAGAGCTGGCTGGAGGAGGCCAGGGAGACTTACCTGTGGCGCCATAGCTCCATCTTCATCTTCAAGGTACCTGCATCAAGGCGCCAACTTCACAGGTTAGTACCGGACTAAGAGAGAGAGAGAGAGAGAGTTCTTCTTCTTCCTCTTCTAAGTCCACCATCTCTTCTTCACCCTCTCACTACCTGACTTCTCAGAGAGAGAGTTGTGACTTGAAACTTGATGACATTGGATCCAGACTCGACATTGGGATTCAGACATTTTGACGAGGGACTATTTCGGCCTGTGTCGAACACTTGGTGTTGATGACATTCCCATCTTCCCCTCTTCTTCGTCTAACCCCCCTCTTCTTCGTATGTGTATGGTTGGGGACTGGCGCATTCTTCCTGTGTGAGCGCCAGGCCCCTTCACACCATGGAGTGATGATGATGATGTATGTTCGGGGCTGCATTGCAATATTGATTGTTCGGATCATTAGTATCTAAGTCTTCCGCTACGCTATCTTGTACTTTGTGAGAGAGGTCGGTTCTTGTTCTGGTCTGCACCGTTACAGTATGCAACAGTGAGTGTGCAGAGTATGCGTGTGGGCTATCCAGGGTGATCCGGTGTGTGATAAGCAGTGACGAGTGAGTGACGAATAGACACTTGTGTGGGCGCTCGTCGCCATAGCCATCTGAAGCGAGTTGTATCCGAACTGTATTCTTGTTTGTCATATCTCTGAGTTTCGAGTGGGCGCTCGTCGCCAGTTTGCTGCGTATCCTGTGTACATGCATGAGAAGTGTGAATGAGAGCTAGTCTGATTGCGCGGGTCAGAATGAGTCAAATAAGGGTGCGAAGGCCACTCTGGCTCATTTACTTATTTTATTAATATAATAATAATGCAGCTTGAGCTGGAGAGCCGTGTGAAGGGCGACCATCTCGCACAGTTCGGAGAGCACTTCTTACAACCGTCTAGGCTTGACTCTTTCTTCGAGCCTAGTGGTGGAACTCATTGACTCTATTCGTGTTTTAATGGCTTTCAGTTCGTGCACAAGTTATCTGGATTTCTATGGAATTCTGCAATTTGGTTTCGTCCTTTCACATTGCTCATTTTCCTTGCACTTACGCCAATGTGAAGTGAGTCGCCAGTCCGAGCCGAGATTCTTGCAACAAGAAGAGACATGAATTGTGATAGTCCGTGGTGACTTTCCGGCAGTGGAGAATTATTCCAGGATAAGATTTCATCAATGAACGGATGCGTGAATACATACTCTTGGACTGCATGAAGATCTTGTTGATGAAGTTCACTGATGAACTGCACCTTGGTCTAGTACACCGTAAGATTGATGATTCCAGGTCCGGAGTTAGTGCTGATATGGGTGCCAACCACCTGATGGCGCATAGTGCCATCGGTTGCATAAAGATAAGAGACCACAAACTGCAAATGCTGTTCTAAAAGAGTGTCAGAGAGATGTGAAACAAACCGCTCCCACGACGAGGACCTCCAACTGCCATGCACATTTGTGCTGGCCTCTTGTCCTTGCAAGGAACCTGACTGTTCACAGCTTGCTTGAGAGCATCACACCGCATGCATACATGTCATCACCCATACAAAGTGGTAGCACACAAAACCAGACTGAGATGAGATAAGAACCAGTAGCGCAACTTATATTATCAATGTCATTGAATACAGAGAGTATCATGAGTTCCAGAGTTCAGCGCCAACAAGAGATAAGTCTCCCTCATCAAA
>BFEA01000706.1:323130-360498 GCA_003427395.1 Chara braunii | reverse complement strand
GATGTGACCTTTGACCGAGAGAACATGCCTTTTGATCTGCTTTCACGAATTGGGCTTTGGGCGAGGTACCCCAATATGCTGCTCTCGTCGAACAGCGGCTGCATTGGGTAAAGGCCCTTTTATCCTGTTCAGTCAGTGCCAAGGGGTCACAATGTGCTTCATGAACAGCGTTTAGCTGTGAATCTGCACTGGACGCTGGTTGCCAATCGAACACAGACTCGCTCAGGAGCACACACATTATCCTTGGAAGTGCCCTGCTCACTACCATTGTGCAATTATTCTGGTGGGCAGCTTGACAACTGATTGGCATGCGATCAACAATGCCTCTATCCGAAGCATTCTGATGGCACAGTTCAGGCAAGCCTGCATGTCTACACTTGTGATGACAGTCTATGTTGCACCCATGCACATATCCCTGTCAAGGTATGCCCTATATGCGGAGGAGGGATCGCACTGCCAGGTCTAGATAATTGTGCCCATTTTGCCACAGTGTCCCTGGCAGGTGGACGGCGTGATATCTGTTTGTCGCATGCCACCCAAAAGAGTGCATGTCGTTGTGAGGACTAGATGCACTCCTTCCACGTGCTTCACCCAAATCTTCCGTGTGGTCATTTCTGAGCAAACAACCCTGTCAGTGACAACGGCCCCTAATGTTAGTCAACTGTGCAGGTGAGTACTGAGGATCTGATCAGATCCTCCCTGCCTTTCTTCCTGATGTATTTTCTCCCCTCTCCACTCGCTTCTCCCTACCCCTTCCCCTGCTCCTTCCACTCTGTTCCTCCAACAGATCTGTTATTTGGAAAACGATGAACACCACTCAGAGAACAATAAATATGGATGAATATCTCGATGAGAACAGACAAAATTACGCAGGTGCAACCGCTCATTCTGTGGAATGGTGTGCAGGCACTTGCCGCTGAACCACAGACACACGGACAAACTTGCAAGACATGCACACAGACACAGACACACATACACACAAACACAAATGGAGAGAGAGAGAGAGAGAGAGAGAGAGAGAGAGAGAGAGAGAGAGAGAGAGAGAGAGAGAGAGTTAAAACCCTGCTGCATACAATGACATCAAGGGTCACGCGTCCTTTTCCCTGAACAAGAAAAACTTTGATAAAAAAATAAAAACTCTAGAGCGTAGACGCAATTTGACTAGACTCCTGCACAACAAGCTTCCAAACAATCAAAATGATGTACTACTCAAAGCCGCCAAAGCTTGCCCCTTCTACCCTCACCATCCAAACCAACTTAATCCATGTGTGTGTGATTTGAACTGATTTCTTTAAAAAAACGAATTCTCTCTCCCATCCCATCCACAAAGCATCATAAACCATCCGTAAAACAAGAGAAAGTATAGGCGGGCAATATAATAGAAGGCGCAAGGTTCCCCACGTTTGTGTGGTTGAGGGGGAAGTGCCCACACACCCATCTGCGCCGAAGCGGCAGACTTGCACACATATATATAGTTGATTCAATCTATAAAAAAGGTGAAGGGCAAAAGGCAAGACACCTAACACAGAAGGATCCACCAGCAAGAAAACACCGACCAGACCCATCAATAGTCCATAAAACTTGGAGAGCCCTCCGAGTCGGCCCACAAGCACAACAGCACTGGCACTCCTATTCCTCCCAAACGGCCCACTCACATCACCACCATCTCTACCATCTCTATCACTCCATGGCTAGACATCCCACATCCGTTATCTAGCCTTTGGAGTATGTAGAGGACCATAATCCCAAGGAACTTCACGCAGCACCAAGAGCACTACTGCTTAAAACACCCTCGAAGTCGCCGTTTCTTCCACGTGCTCCTCCAAAAGAGCAGCCCATGGGAATGACACCCACAGCAAACACTCTCTGAGCCTCCGTGTGAAGATACTGTGGCCAGAACTCCAAGCATACATTCCCACACCAAAGAACTCGTGGCCACCCACAGACATTCCTGCAACAAAAAGGGCATGCTCTAAAACAGGGCAAGGAATTGGGCCATGTATAATAAAGAAAACAACAAGACGTGTGTGTGTGTGCGTGTGCGTGTGTGCGTGTGTGTGTGTGTGTGTGTGNGTGTGTGTGTGTGTGTGTGTGTGTGTGTGTGTGTGTGTGTGTGTTGTTTAAGCACCCGAAATTCTCTCGTTCATTTCCTCCACAAATCATAACAAAACATCCATGTGTGTGTGTGTGTGATTGAGAGAGAGAGAGAGAGAGAGAAGAGTTCACACCCTGCTGGATACAAGGGCATCAAGGGTCACCTGCCCTTTTCCCTAAACGGAAAAAAAAAAAAAAAAAGCAATAAAACTTTTAACGCATTTGACTCAACTCATGCACAACAAGCTTTCAAATATTCAAAATGATGAAGTACTCAAAGCCAACAGAGCTTGCCCTTCTACCCTCCTCATCCGAACCTACTAAATCCATGATACCATGACATAATGGCCCAACAACAAATTACCTATGATCGCCCTGTGGGGGCTGCCAAGACCCAGGTTTAAATGAGTCACCTCGACCTGAGGGCTCGGCAAGTCCAAAGTCGGGCTGCTGACTGGATGAGCTGGTGTCGTCTTCAGCACGTGTTCCCTGCGTTTTGACTGCATGTCACAGAAAAATTCCACAGCATGTCAGCAAAAACTGACCACCAGTGTCAACCACCACTCACACCAAACTGATCGCACCGTAAGCAAAACTATTTCTTTCCCGTTAAAGGGAGTAATACACAATGTTATTACATTCTTCTGGTTCCATCACCATTTGAATTTTGAGCTCACAAGCAGTGTACTAATAGTTACATGTGTATACCATTCAGCCACATGGGGTAGGCAGTAACCAAAACTACTCCGCGTATTTTCGAATTTGACCAGCATTGATTTGCTTGCCTTAGTTATCGGGGTTCAAACCTTAAAACTCCTTCAGATCTTGAGATCAGGTACTGACCAAGCAACAGGAATCAGCAGGTCAATGACAGTCAATTTTGCTTTGAACTTTGAAGGCAATAATAAATCACTTGAGCGCACGCACACAACAGGCCAACACTACAATCTCATTATCTTGCCTCCTATTCATTTGTCATGCTCGCACATGGGACATGCCAATCTACTCTGTATCATTCCTTTCTTTTTCTTTGGAAAGGGGGTAGCCCCGACCATTACGGTATCGATTTATCTGGATTTGAACTAATGGTTTTTTTCATCTGTTACGATCCAGGCCAATTTCGAAGTGCAAATTCACAAGAAAGTGCAATGTCGTCCAATTGCAAAAGAAATGAATGAACTTGAGAGGAGAGAGAGGGAAAGAAGAAGAAGAAAGAAAGAAGAAGAAAATGTACACCGGCAAGGGTTCTGCAACTCCACTCACTTCATTCCCAAGCCCACCTTGCGAACCATGTGCTGACATGAAATTAGTAGTGGCAACCAAGACACGCAGGTAGCGGCGATTAATGAGAAGCTTGAAGAAGATAAACTCCACTGTCCCTTGAGCACGCCGCTGTTTCATCTTTTCCCAATGCTCTAGGTGATAGTGGAGGTCAACCTGCTTAAACTCCTCCCAAGGCTCATCATAAACGACATGACAAGCGTCAGCCTTGGAATCAGCAGATAATGGGGCTTCAAGAGAGGACTGTTGAACCGAATCAGGTTCCTTAGAGGAGCTGCCACTTACTGATGTAGTCTCCCTTATTGTAGAGTGTGCTGATGACATCTCTACGCCCGATTCTAGTTTCCCTCCAGCCTAAAATAGTATTGGACTTCATGCCCCAACCTCTGGCAAAGAAGGCAACCCCCCTTCTTGACCCTAGCCTTCCAATCAGCCTCACTAATCCGGAGTTCCAACCAAGGTTTGGTGGAAGAATCCTCCGGTTTAGCGGGCAGTTTGGCTCCTTCGGGGAGTTGGACAAAATTCTTCCCTGAGTTTCGGTTTGGTCCCTTTGTGTTGGCAAACTTTTTAAAGATACCGAAGTTTCATTCTTCGTTGTTACTCTCATACTCATGGGCCGAAGAGGAACAGGTTGTATCAGCGTCCTGTTCTTGGTCGTCACCAAGAGTGGGGTCGTTTGCATAGGCCTCCTCTTCAACCTCCAACAGGTCAAGCACATTGACGCGGTTGTTGCCTCTGTGGGCTTTTTGCCACCTGTTGTGGAAACGAGGTCTTGTGCCTTGAGGCTGACTACATCCTGCGTGAAGGAAAGCCAATCTGCATACCCAATGAGGTATTTGCCTAGGCGATGTGTGTAAGCAGTGGGAACCACCTCTTTTACAACATCCAAGCATGAATGTGTAATCATTTCCAACCCGGGAGTACCAAAAAGTTTGCTAACATATATCCAGGTTGTGCATGGTGCCCGACCACTTGCTGCACTCGAGGTTGTCAAGCTTGTTTCTGATTCTCGCTGCATCATGTTGACCTTTATATTGTTTAATTAGAATCTCCTCTGGTGTGGCAATGTGTGTGGCTGTAGCCATTGGGTCATGTTTATCCTTGTACACCCAGCCTGTACAACTTGGACTTCAAGGACGCCCCGTACGACGGGTTCCACATTGGTCCCCATGATCAAGGGTTGGGTCACTAGTTGTCTACCTAGCACCTCGAAATAGGATCGCATGGAGCTGATCCAAGACTCTATGCCATCCTTGACATCGTACTTGGACGGTATCTGAACCGCTCTTCTGTCCACATAAAGACTGGACAGACTAATTAGCAGCATTAGAGGTAGGAGGTAGAGGAAGGGGATCATACATTTGAGCCTTGTGCAGATTTGCCATCTGCTGCAACTGGTCACGATGTTCCTTGGCCATATCCACAATTTAAGTCGGCAGTTTACTTACTTGGTCATATAGTTTGGACACTTGACCAGGGAGTTTACTGGGGATGTGACAATCTATTAGAGCACGCACGTAGGTGACCAGATTTGTCTTGACTTCACGGCGTAGGGCCAAACCCCGGTAGACTTTCGAGCCTTGGTCGACCCCACCGCGGGTCCCATTTGGCTCGGCCCGCCCACGCTCATGCTCAGGGCGTGGGCCGTTATCGGCGCGAATACCCTTACAAGGGTATCCGCCCTAGTTTTTGCAAGAGACAGAAAATAAGGTTTATTCAGAATTTGAGTATATCGTGCGAAGTTGCGGTCGTGTCTTGCTCGCGTTGACTGAATGGTTGACGGGAGCAAAGTGTGTGTGGGGCGTCCTAGTCGACCGACGTCGGATCGCGTTTGGGACCTCAGCCCCCCAGTGCGTCGATTCACGTACGAGTCTGCATTTGGGCGTTCGACCGCTCGTACCCCCTATGCTACAGCGAGCGAGAAACACCCTCGGCAGGGCCACCTCTGCAATTGCATATGAAAAGCCTTCGCATGTGGTTCAGTAGCTCGGCGGGGATACACCCACCTAAGGGATGGTGACAGCTCCCGCAGGTGGAGGTAAGCGGTGCCTCGCGTGACCCTGTCCTGTCGTAGGGGCTCGCGAGAGGTACGGCTGGCGCACTCGGCCGGAGCGGCAAACGCTCTCCGCGACAAGTCCTGCATAATCCTGCGTGACGCGGCCGGGAGGGTCCCCGTGCGGGACCGATGCGGTCGACAGGTGGCGCTGTTGCCGGGGATCTCGGCTGCCTACCGGGGTCCTTAAGAGAACGAACCCAGGTTAAGTGCAGGTTGATGATCTAGGCAAAACGACAAATTTTGTTAATGGCGTTAAGTAGATGGGTGATGAGTAGTAGCGACTGCAGTTATAAGTTTGCGAACCAAGGTACCATAAGGTAATACGGACGATGCTATGCGTATCTAATGCCATAGACTGATCGCCGTTCACATTTGATGCAACTCTGCATATTCGGTTATCCAAGGAAGGATCTTTGGTATTTTAACATAGTCGATGAGCTGCCTAAGTTGTCATGGCAGTATCACAGTACGCTAGCGATAGGAAATAACTACGAAAGAGTTGGTTCTAAGGACTCTCGTAAGGAAAAGTCATAAACATTCTATCTATTTAAGCATCTGAGTTATCATTCTGAGATTATATCTTTCAGTCTATCTATGAAATTCATCCATCTGCATCAAAAATTTTCTTTTTTAAGTAAGCGCATTTAAAAGTCGACTCATATAAGACTATGTGCATAATGTTATTTATATGAGTCTTATACATCTATGACTAGTTGCATGTGTCATCTGTCTAATTTTATTCTACCCATGTATAACCCTATGGATCTGTGTTTATTGAAATTATTCAGTTATATCTATCTTGTTTTATATGCATAGGTTGATCTTTTAAAAACGGGTCAGAAATGTTATATAGAATCCACGTCCGATGCGGATTCGGAGGTGAATGGAGTGACCAGTTCCTTGGGAAAGTAAATTTCGCAAGGAGATGGTCAATGTGTGAAGTCTACCCCACGAAAGTTGCAACCCTATGTCGTTATTTCCAAGAAAGGTGGCTTTGAAGAAATTATAATCGAGTCTTGAAGGTAGTAGTGAGACCCACGCCGAAACTTGTTCCTGGCCCATAGTGGGGTATTGTCGTCTAATCTTTGTGATAAAATGACTACACTACTACTTAATAGGAGGAAAGTGTTTGAACCTTGTCAGATCACGGCCTTTGAGGGAGGCAGCTACTGTTTGCCATAGAGAGGTAGAGGGTGAATCCCCAACTATTATTTGTGTCAAGTGGGTTCATCTGCTTGCGAAGGGACAACGTATCCTGGAGTATGTATGGTGAGGTTGGCTACCTTATTGGCAAGGGTTTGCAAGGGGTAAGTGTTGGAATCGGAGGGAGATGCAGTGAGGCTTGATCCTTGAGCGGGGCTCAGGAAATAAGATGTTATCCCTTTGAAAGAGGATTACACTGCCCCTCGACACAGTATACTTCTGTCAAAGCCAGGGAGTAGAATTTAATGCCCCCATTGTTAATGTATCTGAGGACGCTTATTATTGGCAAATTGCAATTTTTGACCTTAGCATGGTATTATTTGTTATAATTATAGCCCCTTTCCTTGTGTTACATATATATAAATTTGGTTGGTCATTTAAGTTATGAATGGTGCTTATTTGTTTACTCAATAAAGTACTATATTATTTCCATTTGGTAATACTTGTTACGAGTTTAGATATTCGCAAGGGTATTATTATTGCAAGGTGCTATTGCTATTTATTGTCATTTAGGATGGGTGGTCGTAAAACGATGGAATGAACGAAGTCTAGTAGAAGATACTTTGAAGTCTTGTAGAAGGAGGGTTTCAGCATAATAACGGAAGGCGTGTGCTGAACGTTGTTTGTGATGGGCAGAATCCGGACCAAACAAGGGCAAATTGAGATGCCATATGCTGAGGAGAATCCCAATATGACCCGGCTAGTTGAAAGAGAGGATGGACTTCAAATATCTTTGCCTAGGCGAGTCAAGGAGAGAAAGTATATCTCTTCCTTGTGGGGCATATTGATGGATATTAATATCTTTGTCTGGATTGAATTTGGCTGTGATGATGATCAAGACGGTGCGATCGTGAGAGCGACCCTATACGCATCATCATCATTCTGGGTAAAGCATGGGATTGAGCTGGCACTTGGGCATGGGAGCCTGCTCGCAAGACCTTTAAGGATAACTGAGGCAGCTGCGGCGAAATGGGTAAGAGAAAGGTTTCGTGAAGGAGGAGAGCAGGTGTCAACCCATATAGAGGTCAAGTGGGTCAGTGAGTTTGTGCTTCCTTCAGCGCCGTTACGCGCCATCCTGCCCGACTTCCTCGTGGAAGAGTTTTTCGGGGGACGAGCAAGGATAGAGGCTGCAGCAGAAGCCGCTTTGAGGACGCGAGAATGGGGGTATAGGTGCTACACGTGTGAGATTATATACGGCCTACACTTAGATTTAAGGTTTCTACCCCCTGGTCAAGGGCTTCGCAATATGGCCAATATTGTGGACGCCTATGCCTGCTCCCATGAGCCGGATGAAAAGGTTGAAGATTGGAGTGAGCTTCGAGCGGCAGTATGTCAATAGAGGATGCTTCTATACTTAGTAAGCGCGTTCATCATTTGACCGAAATTCTTAGAGACTCGTCTATGACTATCTTACTATCGAGTACGAGCACAGTGACTAGTGGCAGTTGTAACAGCCTCTGCTATCAATCTGTAGCTTGTTTCAAAGGTTTTATATCTGCAGAGGTTATATATTCCTCATACGGTTAAAACAAGGATAACTGGAGTTTAAAGCCTTGTCAGACGAACAATGAAAGGGCTAGTGTGATTGGGTATTGACAATGTTATTTACCTCTATTCGTTTTAAGCATCTTAGGCTACAACCTGATGTTCCATTGCTTGTCATATATGTCAGGGCAGTTGTAACATCATGGCTGAAGAGAGTGGTTTGGCCAAGATCCTGCTCTGGAGGAGCTCATGTCTCACGAAGGTGCTGCTGCATGAGTCGGTGCACAACTCGATGGCCCCAGATCTCCAGGCGTTGCTGTTTCGAGGAAAGAATTTGTCTAACTTCCTGCGCGACTACCATAACCTTAGCCGCATGAAGATGTGGGACGAGACAGCAAAGTGCAACATGTTGCCATTATTCGTCGGTGAGGAGTTAAGTGAGGAAATATATACCCTCATGTTGAAGTCGCGAACCTGGGGCGAGTTCGAAAGTTCTTTAAGGTTAAGGTTTCCAGAGGATGGAGAGGAGAGTCAACATCGTGGTAGCCCTGGGCAAGTAATAGGGGATGCGCAGATACAAGGCAAGCTAGGCAGTATACAGAGACAAATGGGAATATTAGAAGAAAGGATGGCGCGATTGGAGGAGGCCAGGAAAGGCAAGCGGAAGATCTCGGAAGGAACGTCAAGTGAGCCAACTGGTAGGAAAGAAAAGGGGAAGGTAGATGGCAACCAAGGTCCTTCCCATCTCATGAAGGTCCAGAAAAGGGGGTCTGGCGTTCAAGAGAGGGAAGGAGGTCAGGAGATAGTTAGGAAAGAAAAGGAGCATGAGCCTCCTAAGCTAACGAAGGCTCAATGGAAGGCCAGAAACCTGGCCAAGGGAGGTCAAGGTACTGGAACGGGCCAGTGTTCAGGACATGCGGTGGCTGCTCCACAAGGGCTACGAAACAATTTTGCACCAATCGAGCCCCCTTCAATCGGGCCGACACCATATAGGTGGTGGTTGCCATGCAATCCGGGGGGTCCCATGGCCTATGTATATGTCTGGGACACTAGGTAGTCAGGACCCTGTAAGCCGAAATGGACCTCCCGTCGGTCCGTCAATAAACTTGATACCACTTGACCCTCCAACAAACCAAGCCCAGCTTTTAGGGTCGCCCCATCCGCCAGCACAGCAAGCGCCACAGGGCAGTGCAGCAAGCGAGGGAGGCCGAGGGCAAGGTATTGGAAGAGGTCGCGGGAATGGCAGACGTGGTGGCAATAGAGGCTGTGAAGGCGGCGGCAGACGAGGTGCTGGGAGTTGCGATGGGCGTCAACAAAACCATAGGTGGAAGCCACAATGAAAAGGAAGCCAAAGTGTCAAGCATAACCCCTTGGTTACGATAAAGGGGTGTGAGGATTGTATAAGGAAGATTGGAGGATTGGATAAGTTGTATTCATAAGTAAGAGGACCCAGTTGTATGACCGTCATTAGAGGCAAAGAGGGATTGAGGTTCTAGCAATAAGGTCTGGTAAGATTCTGACCAGGCGGACTGATTTAGAGGTATAAACCTAACAGATAGTTGTACAAATGTGAGTGGCATGGGGTATCTAGGAAGTGGTCTTAGTGTGAGTATTGAATTCCCTAACCCAGAGTGTGGTGCAGTCAGACTAGGCGCATATAAATGTAAGGATTAGGGTGATGTTGAGTGCTAATTCGTTGAGTTCAAATAAATACTGTTTTCATGATACGTATAATTCACGAGTCAAGCATGAGAGTTTTCTTTGGGGAGACCTCTGTGATAGTATTCTGACTAAAACCATTTTTCGCTTTCGGCTATCGGGGCCGTGACGCTTTTGTGTGATACTACGTAATATTGTGATCACTCCTGATTCTTTTTTTAGTTGGGCGCTTTCCCCAACGTTGAGTATATTGATGACATAGGGATTACCCTGCGCATCTTTGAGTTGGGGTTGTCCAACTTTGAGTACATGTGGGACTTTAAGGCTATTTTTGTTCCTTTAATTTGGAATATCCCGGCCATATATATAATAACGACTTAAGACTATCTCTCTGTGTGGCGATCACTATCACTCTCACACATGTGGATTTATCCTGATGTATGATGATTTTTTGTGTAAGAGGTGATGCACCTCGTGCGTTTTTGTGAGTGTGAAATGTGTAAGTTGTCTACTCTTTGGTATACTCGCGCAATCTGCCTACGGACAGACAATAGGCTCGAGTATAAGAAAGAGGAGCACAGTTCGTTTCGTGAAAATGTGTGAAAAGTCCCAAAGGACTTATGAGTCTTTTGAGACTCAAATGCTTGTCCATGCCAAATGTTAATTGTTGAGTTGAGGTGAGGACCCACAAGTTGGCCTCTCAGTAATGAATCTTTGTGGTTAACTCCCCTCCATGTGGGAGGTGGTTGTGATAATTTATGATTGATTACCCTCCATGTGGGAGGTGGTGGTGGGATTTTATAAGTGAGTCCCCTTCAAAAGTGGAAGGTGGTTAAATGATTGAAATGGCACGGAAAGCGGTTGGAATGATAAAGTCTGACGAAAAAAACCAAGAAAAATTATTATTTTGGTGATTTTTTTGGAAAATCGCAAGTCGGTGAAATTTTGAGAGATGTCTATAAGATGCGTGGTCTGCTTTACTCTGATCAAGTGGGAGGCCATGGCCCTGTGAATCTGGCGGTGATTTTTTTTGTGGATTTTGGAGAGGGCGCTGTGCCTTTGAGTGAGACAGACCTCTGCGTAGTCCCGCAGCAGGCCTGAGGTTATTGCGACACACCGACCAGTCACTATGATGCTAATCTTAAGACATATATGAGAGACCCAGCTAGGGGTTAATCTAGCATCACTAGGGCGCAACCCTTAGTGTTGGCTGCTGACCGGTGTAACGTGGCAGCGGGCCCACGTCTCACCAAAGGGTAAGGCTTGAGGGGGTGTATCAGGAGAATCGCCCATCGTTGCGCAACCAACGAGGGTACCGTTGCTAAAATAACAACGCAACGGGCCGTAGATCTGGTTCGATCAACTAGGCTATGGTGGGCCAAGATGGAGACCTGACTCTACTGTACTAGACTGCAGGAGAGATCTGTGATAAAAGTTATATATATATATATCGTCAAATAGAACTGCCCGGTAAACCGTAGGCAGAGAGGGAGAAGAGGACAACAAACGAGGGGCTGTGACAAACTGTTTCGTCGGAGTTTCACCGACTCTTTGTGGATATTTTTGTGAGGGAGGCGATGGTGCCTTCAAAAGGTCTCGGTTAGGGCCCGCGTTTTAAGTTATGACCCTGCATGCAGGACGATGACTAAACAGGACACCCAACGATGAATCGACAGATGTCTAGGACAAAGGGAGAGGACTATCAGCAACTACCCAGCATGAACTTTATGTTGTAGTACTGATCTAGTACACCTGCGCGCGCAGGAGACCCAGGTAAAACCCTGGCAGCAACAAGACATATTGGGTACTGACTGGTAAATACTCAAACGGAGACAGTCGGCCAATCGGATTGGTTCTTTTCTCGTCAGCATTTGGAGTTGTGGTTCAATTGATAGTTTTTTTATTACCCGACGCGAACGGGACGTCGTTTAATAACGTCCGGTAAGCTGTCGGCGCGAATACCCTTACAAGGGTATCCGCCCTAGTTTTTGCAAGTGACTGAAAATAAGGTTTGTTCAGAATTTGAGTATACCGTGCGAAGTTGCGGTCGTGTCTTGCTCGCGTTGACTTAATGGTTGACGGGAGCAAAGTGTGTGTGGGGCGTCCTAGTTAACCGACGTCGGATCGCGTTTGGGACCTCAGCCCCCCAGTGCGTCGATTCACGTACGAGTCCGAATTTGGGCGTTCGACCGCACGTACCCCCTATGCTACAGCGAGCGAGAAACGCCCTCGGTTGGGCCACCTCTGCAATTGCATATGAAAAGCCTTCGCATGTGGTTCAGTAGCTCGGCGGGGATACGCCCACCTAAGGGACGGTTACAGCTCCCGCAGGTGGAGGTGAGCAATGCCTCGCGTGACCCTGTCCTGTTGTAGGGGCTCGTGAGAGGTACGGCTGGCGCACTTGGTCGGAGCGGCAAACGCTCTCCGCGACAAGTCCTGCATAATCCTGCGTGACGCGGCCGGGAGGGTCCCCGTGCGGGACCGATGCGCTCGACACCGTTGTAGGGACAAACCCCGGTAGACTTTCGAGCCTTGGTCGACCCCACTGCGGGTCTCATTTGGATCGGCCCGCCCACGCTCATGCTCAGGGCGCGAGCCGTTCGTCCTAGGGTCACCCCCACCTAGTGCTTTGAGATGGATGGGGGTGGGCCATCGCGCGAGAGAGCTTTGACATTGGGGATGTAGCTCAGCCCTCACGCCGGGTGGTAGTCTTGCTGGTCATTCGGCAACGCTGAATTTTTTTTATTATTGGTTGTATTCTCAGGCAATTGCTCCTTCCAATACGCAGGCAGTCCAGGGGTTCTTTGACAGTTTTCTTCTCTTGTGCGCAGGCTAAGCGTCATCCTTAGGCCACGCACCATTTCCCTAAGCATTGCAATTCTACGGCATCATCGAGGTGTGGCGAGGCCGTCCTTCCCCTCGGCTCTACGCACCCCTTGGGCCTCAAACATCTCATCCATCATTATTGGTGCTGGCCCCTTAGTCTTTTCGGGGCCTTTACGTGTATGCACAGGCTACTTCACATTTCCCTTAGTAAGTTTGCACTTCCCTCTTTCATTCGCATTCAAAGGCACAAACGCAAGAGCACTTCCATGCATTGGTTTCATGCTAAGGGTCCCATAGCCCCTTTGCCCCTTCTTCCCTTTCCCTTCGCCGCCGAGTTTCTCCCGGCCCTATCCCGCTCAACGCGTCACAAGCCTTTACTTACCTGCACAATCCCATACAAAGCAAAGACCGGTACAATCCCCCAGTGCATCAACACATAACCCTTCCCGCATGCCTATCTTTCCTTTCCCTTAGGCTTCTCTTTGTGCTCAATCAGCCCACTCTCTTCTTGTAGTCATGCAGTCGGGGGAATGGTTGAGTCAAACTGACCTTGCTTTAACTTATACTTTCTCCCGGATTCCGCCTTCTCCCAATCTTTCAAACGTCCTTTCCTTTTCCTTCTTGGCGGCACAAGGGACCGAGTACCCTTCCCTTGCCCTCTTTCTCCACCAAGTGAGGCCCAATTTTCTTTTACCATTCGTTCCCTTGCAATGTAACAAGTGAGGGAGGAAGGGTTAGTCATATGCCAAGTGAGGGGAAGGGAGAGAGAGGGCAAGATGAAGAAGGAGAGAGTGAAAGAGTGGGGGAGAGAGAAAGAGAGAGAGAGAGAGAGAGAGAGAGAGAGAGAGAGAGAGAAAGACGAGAGAAAAAAGAGACTTCTAGTCCTAATCAAAATCATTACACCGTAGTAGCAGTCAAATGTCGGTCACCCATCCCATAGTGGTAGCAGCCAAATGTCGGTCACCCATCCCATAGTGAAAGGGATACCGAGTGTTGAAATGGAACACTATCCCACACATTGAACTTGACAAAGTGAAGGTTGAACTAACCAAGGCACATGCACATGAGTGAAAGGGCAACCAAGTGTTCAAACGGAACACTACCATACACATGAACTTGAACAAGTGAAGGATGAACTAGTGAAAAGCACATGCACATGGAGAAAAAAGCAACTAAGTATGAACCGAGACACTACAACACACATGAACTTGGCAATGTGAAGATTGAACTAGTGAAAACGACATGCACATGAAGGAAAGAGCAACCAAGTATGAACCAAAACACTACAACACACATGAACTTGTCAATGTGAAGATTGAACTAGTGAAAAGCACATGCACATGGAGGAAAGATCAACTAAGTATGAACCAGAACACTACAACATACATGAACTTGACAATTTGAAGATTGAACTAGTGAAAAGCACATGCACATGGAGGAAAGATCAACGAAGTATGAACCGTAACATTACACCACACATGAACTTGACAATGTGAAGATTGAACTAGTGAAAAGCACATGCACATCGAGAAAAGAGCAACTAAGTATGAACCGGAACACTACAATACTCACAAACTTAACAATGTGAGGATTGAACTAGTGAAAAACACATGCACATGGAGAAAAAAGCAACTAAGTATGAACCGGAACACTACAACACTCACGGACTTGACAATGTGAAGACTGAACTAGTGAAAAACACATGCACATGAACAAAAAAGCAACTAAGTATGAACTGGAACACTACAACACTCACGAACTTGACAATGTGAAACTTGAACTAGTGAAAGCACATGCACACAGAGAAAAGAGCAACCAAGCATGAACCGGAACACTACAAAACTCACGAACTTGACAATGTGAAGATTGAACTAGTGAAAAGCATATGCACATGGAGGAAAGAGCAACTACGTATGAACCGGAACACTACAACATTCACGAACTTGACAATGTGAAGCTTTAACTCGTGAGAGCACATGCACACGGAGAAAACAGCAACCAAGTATAAACCGGAACACTACAACACTCACGAACTTGACAATGTGAAGATTGAACTAGTGAAAAGCACATGCACATGAAGAAAAGAGCAACCAAGTATGAACCGGGACACTACAACACTCACGGACTTGACAATTGAAGATTGAACTAGTGAAAAGCACATGCACATGGAGGAAAGACCAACTAAGTATGAATCGGAACACTACAATACACATGAACTTGACAATGTGAAGATTGAACTAGTGAGAAGCACAAGCACATGGAGAAAAGAGCAACTAAGTATGAACCGGAACACTGCACCACACATGAACTTGATAATGTGAAGATTGAACTAGTGAAAAGCACATGCACATGGAGAAAAGAGCAACTAAGTATGAACCGGAACACTACAGCACTCACGAACTTGACAATGTAAGGATTGAACTAGTGAAAAGCACATGCACATGGAGAAAAGAGCAACTAAGTATGAATCGGAACACTACAATACTCACGAGCTTGACAATGTGAAGATTGAACTAGTGAAAAGCACATGCACATGGAGAAAAGAGCAACTAAGTATGAACCGGAACACCACAACACTCACGAACTTGACATTGTGAAGATTGAACTAGTGAAAAGCACATGCACATGGAGGAAAAAACAACCAAGTATGAACCAGAACACTACAACAGTCACGAACTTGACAATTGAAGATTGAACTAGTGAAAAGCACATGCACATGGAGGAAAGAGCAACTAAGTATGAACCAGAACACTACAACAAACACGAACTTGACAATATGAAGATTGAACTAGTGAGAAGCACATGCACATGGAGAAAAGAGCAACTAAGTATGAACCGGAACACTATAACACACATGAACTTGATAATGTGAAGATTGAACTAGTGAAAAGTGCATGCACGTAGAGAAAGGAGAAACTAAGTATGAACCGGAACACTACAACACTCACGAACTCGGCAATGTGAAGATTGAACGAACTTGACAATGTGAAGATTGAACTAGTGAAAAGCACATGCACACGGAGGAAAGAGCAACTAAGTATGAACCGGAACATTACAACAGTCACGAACTTGGCAATGTGAAGATTGAACTAGTGAAAAGCACATGCACATGGAGGAAAGAGCAACTAAGTATAAACCGGAACACTACAACATTCACGAACTTGACAATGTGAAAATTGAACTAGTGAAAAGCACATGCACATGGAGGAAAGATCAACTAAGTATGAACCGGAACACTACAACACATATGAACTTGACAATGTGAAGATTGAACTCGTGAAGAAAATGCACATGGAGAAAAGAGCAACTAAGTATGAACCGAAACACTACAACACTCACAAACTTGACAATGTGAAGATTGAACTAGTGAAAAGTACAAGCACATGGAGGAAAGAGCAACTAAGTATGAACCGGAACACTACAACACACATGAACTCGACAATGTGAAGATTGAACTAGTAAAAAGCACATGCACATGGAGGAAAGAGCAACTAAGTATGAATCGGAAAGTTATTATGTGACAGTTGAACCATGCATGCCAGTGAGACGTGCTCAAGCACATGCTTATGGCTCATCACTTCAACCAAGCATAAAACGGAATGTCATCATGTGAGAGTTGAGTCATGCATATGAGTAAGACTTGCTCAAACATATGCTTATGACTCATGAACAGAACCAATCATGAACCGGAATGTCATTATGTGAGAGTTGAGTTATGCATGTGAGTGAGACTTGGTCACACACATGCTTAGGAAGGAGAGAGCCTTGAGGAAGAAGAAAGCCCTAGCCAATAAGATAGTTGTGCAAGAAGGAGGAAGCTTCATCAAGGTTGAGGCTCCATCTCCAAGGCTTCAAGAAGGTGAGTAGAAAGAAGGAGATTCTTCTCGATCTTCTTCTTCTTCTTCTTCTTCATCTTCTTCTCCTTTCTTGTTCTTCTTCATCTTCTTCTTCTTCCTCTTTTTTTTTTTTTTTTTTTTTTTTTTTTTTTTTTTTTTTTTTTTTCCCTCTCTTCACTCTTATCCCTCTTCCTTCCTTCTTCACCTTCTTCTTCTTTTTCTTTTTCTTTTTCTTTTTCTTTTTCTTCTTCTTCTTCTTCTCCAACGCATCTTCTTCTTCTTCTTCCCCCTTTTCTCTTTTCTATTGGTCTAATGTAGATCTTGCTTTTCACTCTCATGCTAATAGGTGGTGCTCCCATTCTTCTATGGATGATCTCATGATCAATACTTGTGATTTGGGCTACTTCAACTCTTGCTTTTCACTCATATGCTAGTAGGAGATACTCCGATTCTTCCATGGATGATCTCATAATCAATACTTGTGATTTGGGCTACTTCAACTCTTTCTTTTCACTCATATACTAGTAGGAGATGCTTCGATTCTTCTATGGATGATCTCATGATCAATACTTGTGATTTAGTCTAGTGTTTGTCTTGCTTTGCACTCATATGCTAGTAGGAGATGCTCCGATTCTTCCATGGATGATCTCATGATCAATACTTGTGATTTGGGTTACTTAACTTTTGCTTTTCACTCATATGCTAGTAGGAGATGCTCTGATTTTTCTATGGATGATCTCATGATCAATACTTGTGATTTAGTCTAAGTGTAACTCTTCTTTTTCACTCATATGCTAGTAGGAGATGCTCCGATTCTTCCATGGATGATCTCTTGTTTAATACTTGTGATTTGATCTACTTCAACTCTTCTCTTTCACTCATATGCTAGTAAGTGCTCCGATTCTTCCATGGATGATATATTGTTCAATACTTGTGATTTCGTCTAGTGTAAGTCTTGCTTTTCACTCATATGCTAATAGGAGATGCTTCGATTCTTCCATGGATGATCTCTTGTTCAATACTTGTGATTTTGGTCTACTTCAACTCTTGCTTTTCACTCATATGCTAGTAGGAGATGCTCTAATTCTTCTATGGATGATCTCATGCTCAATACTTGTGATTTGGGCTACTTCAACTCTTGCTTTTCACTCATATGCTAGTAAAAGATGCTTTGATTCTTCCATGAATGATCTCATACTCAATACTTGTGATTTAATCTAGTGTAAGTCTTGCTTTTCACTCATATGCTAGTAGGAGATGCTCCGATTCTTCCATGGATGATTTCTTGTTCAATACTTGTGATTTGGTCTACTTCAACTCTTGCTTTTCACTCATATGTTAGTAGGAGATGCTCTGATTCTTCTATGGATGATCTGATGATCAATACTTGTGATTTGGGCTACTTCAACTCTTGCTTTTCACTCATATGCTTGTAGAAGATGGTCCGATTCTTCCATGAATGATCTGATACTCAATACTTGTGATTTAGTCTAAGAGTAAGTCTTGCTTTTTACTCATATGGTAGTAGGAGATGCTCTGATTCTGCCATGGATAATCTCTTGTTCATCAATACTTGTGATTTAATACTCAATACTTGTGATTTAGTCTAAGAGTAAGTCTTGCTTTTTACTCATATGCTAGTAGGAGATGCTCTGATTCTGCCATGGATGATCTCTTGTTCATCAATACTTGTGATTTGGTCCACTTCAACTCTTGCTTTGCACTCATATGCTAGTACGAGAATACTTGTGGTTTGGGCTACTTCAGTTCTTGCTTTTCACTCACACACTAGTAGGTAGTGCTCCGATTCTTCTATAAATGACCTCTTGCTCAATACTTGTGATTTGGTCTACTTCAACTCTTGCTCTTCACTCACATGCTAGTGGGAGATGCTCCGATTCTTCCATGAATGATTCCGTGCTTAAGGCTTGTGTTTTGGGACTAGTCTAGCTTGTGCTTTCCAGTTACATAGTAGATGATGACATTCTGTTTTATGCTTGGATGAACTCATGAGCCATGATCATGTGTTGGAGCAAGTCTCACTCAAATGCATGGCTCAATTCTCACAATGACATTCCGTTTCAAACTTGGTTGCATTCATGAGTCATGATCATGTGCTTGAGCAAGTCTCACTCACATGCATGACTCAATTCTCACAATATAACATTCCGTTTCAAACTTGGTTGCATTCATGAGTCATGATCATGTGTTTGAGCAAGTCTCACTCACATGCATGGCTTAATTCTCACAATGATCATGTGTTTGAGCTCACATGCATGGCTCAATTCTCACAATATGACATTCCGTTTCAAACTTGGTTGCATTCATGAGCAATAATCATGTGTCTGAGCAAGTCTCATTCACATGCATGGCTCAACTCGCACACGATGACATTCCGTTTCACGCTTGGATGAACCCATGAGCCATGAACATGTACTTGGGCAAGTCTCACTCACATGCATGGCTCAACTCTCACACTGATTACATACCGACTCATACTTAGTTGATCTTTCCTCCGAGAGCATGTGCCTTTCATTAGTTCAAGCTTCATATTGTCAAGTTCATGTGTGTTGTGTTGTTCCGGTTCATACTTAGTTGCTCCTTCCTACATGTGCATGTGTTTTTCACTCGTTCGATCTTCTTATTGTCAAGTTCATGTGTGTTGTGGTGTTCCGATTCATACTTAGTTAATATTTCCTCCATATACATGTACCTTTCACTAGTTCAACCTTCTCATTGTCAAGTTCATGTGCGTTGTAGTGTTCCTGTTCATACTTAGTTGATCTTTCCTTCATGTGCATGTCTCTTTCATTGGTTCAATCTTCTCATTGTCAAGTTCATATGTGATGTAGTGTTCCGGTTCGTACTTAGTTGCTCCTTTCCTCTATATGCATGTGTTTTTCACTAGTTCAATCTTCTCAATGTCAAGTTCGTGTGTGTTGTAGTGTTCCGGTTCATACTTAGTTGATCTTTCCTCCATGTGCATGTGCCTTTCATTGGTTCAATCTTCTCATTGTCAAGTTCATGTGTGATGTAGCGATCCGGTTCATACTTAGTTGCTCCTTTCCTCTATGTGCATGTGCTTTTCACTAGTTCAATCTTCTCATTGTCAAAATCGTGTGTGTTGGGATGTTCCGGTTCATACTTAAGTTGATCTTTCCTCCATGTGCTTGTGCTTTCCACTAGTTCAATCTTCTCATTGTCAAGTTCGTGAGTGTTGTAGTGTTCCGGTCCATACTTAGTTCATCTTTCTTCCATGTGCATGTGTTTCCCACTAGTTCAATCTTCTCATTGGCAAGTTCATATGTATTGTAGTGTTCCGGTTCATACTTAGTTGATCTTTCCTCCATGTGCATGTGCTTTTCACTAGTTCAATCTTCTCATTGTCAAATTCGTGTGTGTTGTGATGTTTCGGTTCATACTTAGTTGATCTTTCCGCCATATGCATGTGTTTTTCACTAGTTCAATCTTCTCATTGTCACGTTCGTGTGTGTTGTGATGTTCCGGCTCATACTTAGTTGATCTTTCCTCCATGTGTTTGTGCTTTCCATTAGTTCAATCTTCCCATTGTCAAGCTCGTGAGTGTTGTAGTGTTCTGGTTCATACTTAGTTGATCTTTCTTCCATGTGCATGTGATTTCCACTAGTTCAATCTTCTCATTGGCAAGTTCATATGTATTGTAGTGTTCCAGTTCATACTTAGTTGATCTTTCCTCTATGTGCATGTGCCTTTCACTAGTTCAATCTTCTCATTGTCAAGTTCGTGAGTGTTGCAATGTTCTGGTTTATACTTAGTTGATCTCTCCTCCATGTGTATGTGCTTTTCACTAGTTCAACCTTCTCATTGTCAAGTTCGTGAGTGTTGTAGTATTCCGGTTCATACGTAGTTGATCTTTCCTTTATGTGCTTGTGCTTTCCACTAGTTCAATCCTCATTGTCAAGTTCGTGTGTGTTGTAGTGTTCCGGTTCATACTTAGCTTATGTATCCTCCGCGTGCATTTCTTTTCACTAGTTCGACCTTCTCATTGTCAAGTTCATATGTGTTGAAGTGGTCCGGTTCATACTTAGTTGATCTTTCCTCTATGTGCATGTGCCGTTCACTAGTTCAATCTTCTCATTGTCAAGTTAATGTGTGTTGTGATGTTCCGGTTCATGCTTAGTTGATCTTTCCTCTATGTGCATGTGCTTTTCACTAGTTTAATCTCCTGATTGTCAAGTTCATATGTGTTGTGGTGTTCTGGTTCATACTTAGTTGAGCTCTCCTCCATGTGCATGTGCTTTCACCAGTTCAATCTTCTCATTGGCAAGTTTGTGTGTGTTGTGATGTTCTGGTTCATACTTAGTTGCACTCTCCTACATGGTAAACGTGCTTTTCACTAGTTCAACCTTCTCGTTGTCGAGTTCATGTATGTTGAAGTGTTCCAATTCATACTTAGTTGATTTTTCACTATGGGATGGGTGACCGACATTTGGCTGCTACTACTATGGGATGGGTGACCGGCATTTGGCTGCTACTACTATGGGATGGGTGACCGACATTTGGCTGCTACTACGGGGAGATGATTTGATTAGGAATAGAAGTCTCCCTCTCTCTCTCTCTCTCTCTCTCTCTCTCTCTCTCTCTCTCTCTCTCTCTCTCTCTCTTTCCTTCTCTCTCTCTCTCTCTCTCTCTCTCTCTCTCCTCCCTCTTTCCTTCTCTCTCTCTCTCTCTCTCTCCTTTCTCTCTCCCTCTCCTCGCCCCTCTCTTCCTTCCCCTCACTTGGCATATGACTAACCCTTCTCCCCTCACTTGTTACATTGGCAGGGTGCGAACGGTAAACGAAATCAGACCTCACTTGGTGGAGAGAGAGGGCAAGGGAAGAGTAGCCGGTTCCTTGTGCCACCAAGAAGGCAAAGGAAAGGACGTTTGAAAGAGTGGGAAAGAAGCGGAATCCGGGATAAAGTATAAGTTGAAGTGAGGTCAGTTTGACTCAACCATTTCCCCGACTGCAGGACTATGAGAAGAGGATGGGCTGATTGAGCAAAAAAAACGGACCAAAGAGCAGCCAAAGAACATGGAAAAATAGGAATGTGGGAAGGGCAATTGTATGGATCTTTGCTTTGCATGGGATTGTGCAGGTAAATGAAGGCTAGGGATGCTTTGAGCGGGATAGGACTGGGAGAAACCGGGCGGCAAAGGAAAAGGGAAGAGGGGCAAAGGGGCTACAAGACCCTTAGCATAAAGCCAATCCATGGAAATGACCTTCGTTTGTGAGACTTGCAGTGTAAATGAGAGAATGAAGTGCAATATTGCCAAGGGAAATGTGAAGTTGTGTGTGCATGCATGTAAAGGCCCCGAAAGGACTAAGGGGTCTACGCCCATAGGGTTGAATGAGATGTATGAGACCCGATCGGTGCGTAGAGGCGAGGGGGAGGATGGCATCGCCGCACCCCGATGACGTCGCAGGATCACAATGCTTAGGGAAATAGTGCGCGGCCTAACGTTTACGCTTAGCCTGCGCACAAGAGAAAAGAAACTCTCAAAGAACCCTTGCTGCGTATTGGAAAGAGCAATTGCCTGAGAACACAACCAAGAATCAACAAAAAAATCAGCGCTGCGGAATGACTAGCGAGACTACCACCCGGCGTGAGGGCTGAGCTGCATCCCCAATGTCAAAGCTCTCTAACGCGATGGCCCACCCCCATCCATCTCAAAGCACTAGGTGGGGGTGACCCTGGGGCAAATGGCCCGCGCCCTGAGCATGAGCGTGGGCGGGCCGAGCCAAATGGGACCCGCAGAGGGGTCGACTAAGGCTCGGAAGTCTACCGGGGTTTGGCCCTACAAAAATGGTGGAGATGTCGGATATGGGGTTAAACCGACCCTTGCGATTCCGAAGGGGGCGCCCAACGCATTGACGTGTACACAACCAAAGACAAGGAAATTGAACTTGTGCTTGCTCTTTCCCTTGTGAGAATCAGACTTGAGAGTGGCTGGGCGCATGGCATGGCCTGGCCTGGAGGTATAACATGCATGCTGTGCACTTGGTTAGCCATCTCCTTGTGGGATGGCTCTAGCCCTCCTTCGTTCGGTGCTGGTGTTCGCCAGTCCGGGGAAGCTTTGGGCAAGTCGCAGGTTGACCCTTCCTCTTCGTCTGAAAGAAGGGATCCGGTTACCTGGCAGGCGGTTGGTGCTTCGGCTTCGGCCAGGTTCCAATGAAAATCCCGTGGCGGAGTGATCCGACCGAATGGGTGCCTTTCTATCTTCTTCTTTGAGCCCAGCGGGCTCATGCACTTTGCACTTTGAAATGCTTGAAGGAACCAACATGAACACAACGGGTCATCAAGAAAGAACAACCCCACCCTATGAAAGGACAGACAAATGAAGAGAAAGGGAATGAAGGGAGTTGCTAGACTCCAAGGAAAACTAGCTCACCTTTGAAGATTCTCACGAGAAGGAACCAACCACTGTGTATGAAAATAGGGGGAGTGACACTCGTTGTCCTGAGAGAAAATTGTGAGCTATGGGTAGGAAGCGCTGGGTGCACCAAGGGAAAGGCACTTGTACTATATGTGTCCCACTTGGGACTTGTGTTTTGCATGATGGGATTTGAGCGTCCTGCCTTTCAGAAGGAAATGATGGGTCTGCACCGGTCGGTGCGGGTTGGAAACGTCGCTCTCTTTAAGGTTGTCGATTGTTCGTGTATGGAGGTCAGGCCACCGAGCTGTCGGGCGGGAGTTTGTCACGCCGGTTGATTAGTAAAATTCTCGTCTGGGCGATCGCGAGCATGGCTCGATGATCTTGCCCGGGCGGGGTGCGAAACGTCTCCTCAGGCGGGGCTTAGCCTGTTGGCTGGCGGGGGGAGTACCACTGCATACGGGGCAAGGAAGGAACCTCAGAGATGATTAGTAGCTTCCCGTAGCACGGCTTGGGAAAGGCTGATTCTTGTCGGACCGATGGAAGTGAATGCCTGGACGACTGACTATTGCTCCTAACGGGGTGCGCAGGGGTAATTCCCGGTACCAACGAGGGTATGCAAGAGCGACAAAACAGGATGGGGTATTTTGGGCGAAGGGAGAGGGGTAACGCCCTGTGCCGGAGCCTGGGTACCACAATCGCGACGGTTGAGTTGCGCTTTAGGTATGGGATAAGACTCTACCGATAGTTCCAGCGGAGAGACCATATTGGGAAAAGGCCGGTGAGAAGATGATCGGCCCGTATGTGAGATTGCCTGATTTTTTTTATGTGTTCTCCCCCTGTAAAGATTGATTGAGCTTGGATTGTTGGACGGGGCATATTTCTAAACTTATTCCCCCCCCCCCCCATCTAAGTCTACACGAGTGAGAGATGATCGGAAGGAAGGAGGATAGAGGTCAGCTGGAATGGAACCAAGAGAAAGAATGTGGGGAAATGGATGGCCGACCGAGGGTATTATGGGAAGGTGGTACTTAGGAATGGGGAGGTAAAGTAGGGAGACCTTGATGAGGGGTCTGAAATAATTCTCATATAGGACGAGGGTTGACCTGACCGGAAGGACCATTTGGTACTCTCTTATGAAAACAGGGGTCGGGTGCTGGAAACAAGATGGCGCGGTGGTTGTCTTGCCCGATCTATACCAGCAGTCCGGAAATGCCAGTAGATGTAAAGGATGGGGTATCGGTCGTCCTCCCGGAAGATGGGACGTGGACAAATCTTGAGCCAGCATATCAAACCGTAGGACGCGTTCCTTTGGATAAAAACTATATGGACTAATGTCAGCCTGACAAGGTTATCGCCAAGTTTAATGGACTTGGAGTTCCGAGGGACAGTGGAAGCCCGGGGGTGGGTCTACTTGTCACAAGAAGGGGAGAATGCTATGATCATAGATTTGGCGTTCGGGAATACGCCGGACGAGTTGTTTAGGAGGGCAGAAGGGGAGGTTGTATGGGCTGCATGTCAGCGGAGGGAAATGGAAATGGAAAGGGTAGACGTGCGGGTGGAACTTGGGATAGAGGAAAGGTGAGGCGACCCGTCATAACCATGCGATGTGTGTTGCCTCCCTTTCTGGTGGATGCGGTCTTCGGAACCCAGAGCAGGCTAATACGGATATCTCAGTCCATGACGACCCTCGGACTATACCAATGCGCCAGGCAGGACTTCTTTCGGTTGTCGGTAGAAATTGGGCCGTTTGAAGGGAACTGGGCGGAGGAGCTGGCTGAAATGTTGAACTGCCTTAGCATAGACAATGTCTTTGTCCCTAGCTCGGTGCATTGGGGGATAGTCTACAGGAATGTGGCAGTAGGGGAGATATTCCTGGAAGGGGTGAAAAAATTGTTCTACAACGAAGAGGAGGACTTCAGTGATGAGGACGAAGATGATGAAATAGAGGACTGACACTTTCTAAGGAGGGTGACTTACTTAGGGAAAACGAGTGGTTTGGCATTGTGCAGGAAGCGAAAGAACGACTAGAGAGGAATTGTTGATGGAGTACACCTTCAAGGGATGGGAACCAAGGCGACTCAAGGGAGGGGGAATGGAAATGCCTACACCAGCAGAAAACGAATGGAGAGGAAGCACATGCGACTGGGTCGGGTTTGAGGTTGCCCCGGGACTATCATATGTATGGATAGAGCGGATTTGGAACCCAATAAAGGAAGAGGAAGGTTGGGACGAGGTAGCGGAAGGCAAAGTGGAATAGGTCGGAACGGTCATTCTTTCCGAAGACGGGTGGCGCCTATTTTGCACTATGATAGCAGCAGGACAGGATCCGATGTGGCTTCTGGGGGATGCAGAGGCGCGAACCCGAAAAGAAGGCAAGAGGTCCGCATTGTGACTCTTGAACACAACCAATCATGAACCGGAGCACCATCTACTACTATGCGAGTGGAAAGCACAAGCTAGACTAGCTCAAAACACAAGATTTGGGCATAACATCATCCAATGAAGAAGCGGAGCATCACCTACTACTATGCGATTGAAAAGCAAGAGCTAGAGTAGACCAAATCACAAGTTTTGAGCATGAGATCATCCATGGAAGAATCAAAGCACTACCTACTAGTATGTGGGTGAAAAGCAACACTTAGAGTAGACCAAATAACAAGTTTTGAACATGAGATCATCCATAGAAGAATCGGAGCACTACCTACTAGTATGTGAGTGAAAAGCAAGAGGTACAGTAGACCAAATCACAAGTTTTGAACATGAGATCATCCATAGAAGAATCGGAGCACTACGTACTAGTATGTGAGTGAAAAGCAAGAGGTAGAGTAGACCAAATCACAAGTTTTGAACATGAGATTATCCATAGAAGAATCGGAGCACTACCTACTTAGTGCAAGGAACATGAATGTGGACGAAGCACAGAGATACCAATTGCAATATCACACTAAGCCCGAGTCGTCAAAGCAAGAGCAGACAGCACATCGGAACCAGGATACCATCCATTTGAGAACGATACAACAAATGTCGTGAGTCAATGTCCAAGTCTAATAGGGCAACACCAACAACATAACCCGAAGTAGCTCTCCCTCTTGAATGGCGCCAGGCGCCCTATCTACTCTACAACCTATACCTATAACTACAACATGGAAGCAACCAGACAACTTGACGACCAGCGAGTGATGAAGTCAACACCAATGCCGGCCTCCTCTCCACCAGGTATGTCTCTCTCTCTTCCCTCACTCTCCCTTGTTATCCCACACAGCGCCCTTCACCTTCCGAAGAACCACCTTCGCCCTCACCTCTCTCAGCGCGCTCATGCAGCCAGCGCCCTGCGCCCAGGCTGCGCCCTACCGCTTAGAGCCAGCCTGCCTTCACTCAGCCTAGCGCAGCGCAGCACCTGCACTCGCAATGCAGCAGCATGTCCGCTTTGCTCGCAATGGCCAAGATCCCTGCCCACTCGCCTGTTCTGCCTATATGCCAGTGTTGCGTGTGGGCGGTCTTCCTTGAGCCTGCGCCTGGGCCCCAGTACTTGTACCCAGGCCCAATGCAAATGGGGGCCCAGGTAATACAGTTGCGTTCCTTATGCTAGGGCCGTTGTCCAGATTCAGGCCCTGTACCGGTTTCCCATTGGTTTCCTCGGCCTCTACGACGAAATACTGCTTTTCTGAGGCCAGGGACCAATGTGTGATGTGTCGGCCTCCCAGACTGTCGCCCAGGGCTCAACCAACCGAGGCCTTGGGCTCAACTGCCTTTGCAGGAGTCTGAGGCTCACGATGCACTCCAACCAACTGGCGTGCCGCAACTGTCTGATACCCACTTTGTGAAATGTTGAATGAAGGTCTCTCGTGGATATTCTGGCCCGCCTTCACTTAGGGCGAGCACGAGGCTTGTTGGGGACCTATGCCCGGAACATATGCATGTCGGCAAGGCCGTGTTGAGGGCTCAATCCTCACATTCCATCCCCCTTAGCTTCAAAAGTCCGCTGAGATGCTTACTTCGCAGGTGCCTTCCCCTTTAGTTGTTTTTCATATTCCGCCACCACTTGAGGTGTTGTTTCAATCAGTTCCTCTCTGGTGAACCACCGATCTTCTTTCGGATCTGTGTGATGCCTGAATCTGACTCAGTATTCTCTCTTGGGTTTTGGAGGTCCTCCTCTGCCAAGAGGTCTGGGAACAGGCATGTCTCTGTGTTCCAGAATGTCGTCGATGTCCACGTGGCCATCCATGGTTGGGGGCAGCATTGCTCTCCTTGAAGGAAATTGATTTGTCTTAACGAAAGGTGCAAGCTTTGAGGCATGAAACACAGGGTGAGTGCGCAGGTGACCAAGGATACGGATAACATAGGAAGGACCATCCATCTCATCCTCAACTATGTCCAGGACTTCCCAGGGACCAAAATGCTGAGGCATTAGTTTTCGAGAGATACCGAATTCCTGTCCTAGCTCACTAACCTTGACCCAGACACGTTCCCCTACCTGAAATGAGGATTGTCGACGATGTTTGTTCTCAGAAGCAATCATTGCGTGCTGAGATTTCCTGATGTTCTCGACAGCTTGCTGTAGCAACTTCTCATACTGCACACCATACTCAAGTGTGCCCGGAGTTGCAGATGGTCGATTTTCAGGCAGGAGGAAGTCTAGCGCTGATCTAGGCCTCCATCCCAAGTGCAGCTGGTTAGGATTGACGTCGGTACTGTTGTGTACAGCGTTGTTGTACAGGCTGGCGATGAGAGGCAATTTCTCATCCAAGTCATCCTGGCTGGGCTTGATGTAATGCCTCAGCAGGTGTTGTACAACTCTGTTCATCTGCTCGGCCTGTCCGTTGGCTTCGGGGTGATTCCCTGAGGTCATCTGAAGTTGACTGCCCAATTGCTCAGCAGTCTTCTTCCACAACTCACTTGTAAAGCGGACATCTCTGTCACTAACGATTGACTTTGGCAGTCCAAAATCACGCACCCAGTTATCCATAAACAACTTGATGAGGTGTTCAGTCCTTGCGGTCTTTGGCATGGCACTTAGTCTAGCGTACTTGGTGAATCGGTCTATGATGACAAAGATGTGCACCCGGGTGTCCATGAAATCCATGAAAACACTCTGTTCCTTACCAGAGGGGATAGGTAAGGGCTTTAGCAACCCAAGCGGTGCTTGAGTTCGTGGCTTGTCCCGCTGACAGACCTAACAGGTCTCCACATACCTTTTTGCATCATCTAGCATTCCGGGCCACCAAAATCGCTGTACTAGATTGGCACTGGTCTTTTTGTAGCCAAAATGTCCAGTTGCGTCATGACACTCTCCTAGAAATAAACTGCGGAAACTCTCTCTAGATGGAACAACTAATCTTTTAAACCCGGCCTTATCAAGAAAGAGTAGCCCGTCCACCATCACAAACTCATCTTTTGTGGCCTTATCTTTTGCCTGCAGTTTGCGTATGATGTCCATCGTGACAGGGTCTTCCTGATAGGCTCCCACCAGCTATTGAGTTACTTCCTCAGATACACCAAACTCAGAAACTAGCGCCCGTAGGTAGTCTGCCCTACGTGACAGTGCATCTGCAACCTTGTTGTACTCTAGCTTGAAGTCATACTGATCTATGACCTCAATCCAACGCTTGTGTGCATCAGAAAGAGTCGGTTGAGTCTTGATCCATTTAAGGATCTGATGGTCAGTTCTCAAATAGGAAAACCGTCCCAACAGAAAATGCCTCCAATGGACAAGTGCCCTGTAAAGAGCATAGAGTTCCCTTTCATAGGTGGACTTCGCCAGTTTCTTTGATGGCATCTTTTTGCTCATATACTCAATCGGTCTCAACTTCTTCCCATCCTCCTGAGCCGGCACTGCGCCAATGCCGTATTGGCTTGCGTCAGTGGTCACTATGGAAGGCTTCTGAGGATCGGGCACCATGAGAACCTCATGATTCATGAGTGCACGCTTCAATCGTTTGAAAGCAGCCTCGCACTCATCACTCCAGTCCCACGGCGTATCGAGTCGAGTTAGATCAGTCAAAGGAGAGGCGACTGTGGAATAGTTTTTCACGAAGTTCCTATAGTAGCCGCACATCCCTAAGAAAGATCTGACCTCAGTAACAGTCTAAGATCGTGGCCAGTCCCTAATACTAGCCACCTTCGCATCCTCCGGCCTAATCCCTTCCGCGGATACCTCATGACCCAAGTACAAGATCCTAGTGCGTCCAAACTCACATTTCTCTAGGTTGACCTTATACTTGTGCTGTCGCAGGAGTGAAAGTGCAGTCTCTACGTGTTGTGCATGCTCCTCGTCAGACTTACTAAAGATAAGAATATCGTCAAGGTACACGACGACAAACTTATCCAAGTAGTCGTGGAAGATCCTATTCATGGCGTGCTGATATGTACCCGGCGCATTGCAAAGGCCAAAGGGCATCACCACAAACTTGTACAGACCGTATCTGGTCTGAAATGCAGTTTTGTGTCGATCCTCAAATCTTATAGCAATCTGATGGTAGCCGGACTTTAAGTCTATCTTACTGTAGTACTTACATCCCTGCACCCTATCCAATAGGTCGTCTATGCGAGGTAGAGGATCTATGTTTTTCACTGTGATGGCATTGAGGCCTCTGTAAAGCACATCCTCAACGTTCCCCCCTTCTTCCATACAAACAACACTGGAGATCCGAAGGGGGAAGTAATTGGCCGTATCCAACCCTTTTCTGTCAGCTCTTCCAGTTGTCGTCGAAGTTCGTCCAACTCGGTCGGAGCCATTCTATAGATCCTTCCCTTTGGGATTTTACTCCCTGGAATGATTTCTACGCGTGGACAATCTCCCTATCTACGACTCCTGTAGGCTCCTTGAACAGATCAGGTAACTTAGCAACGATGTGTTTTATCTCTGGGGGTGTTTTAACGGCCTCCCCTTTCTCAGAGACATACACTAGGTACATACCCTCCTCTTGGTTCTGTTTATAATAATTGTAGAACGTTGATGCACACAAGCAGCCATAGGATTCTATTAAACTACTAGCCTCATACTTGGCCAGTCCTACGGTCCTTCCATCCTGCAACTTATGCTTTAGCACCTTCTTGTCCTAGTCAAACTGAGGTTTGGCAACCTCAAGGTAGTACATTCCTAACAGCATATCAAATGGTAAGTCGTCGCTAACCAGGAACGAAATCTTGTGATTAAGTTCCCCTCCGCTTCAGGAGAAGGTACAGACTACATCCTTGATATAGTCTTTGACAACCATGTGCTCCTTATTGGCCAAAGTAGATGCTACCGGTCTACTAAGGTGCTGTACCCGGTCCTTTAGGTGCAGCCTTTCCAAACAGTCGCGACTTATGTAATTCCGCGTGGAGCCGATGTCTACGAAGGCACCACATTTGCGGCCTCCTACAGCAACTTCCACGACGAAATGTTCCCCTCTAAGACCTCTACTTAGTGCCACCCAAGATTCGCGAGGGTCCTTGCTTGACCACTCACTTTCTAAATCTTCTAAGGCTTCAGACACATCCAATGTACAGAGCATAGTTTGGTCTAAATGAGTCCGCAGGGTGACTAAAGAGTCGTTAGCTATGGCCTTCTCATGAAGTGGGGAGGGTATCTGGCCCACTTCACCATGAGTAGAAGCAGCTAAAACTGTCACCGGCCTCACATGTTTCCCGAGCTGGAAGCCTGGGAAGAAGGTTCCCCCTAAGGAGGGGAACCTTCTGCGTGACCTTTGCGTTCTTGCACTTGTACTGGGTGTGTCCGTATTCACCACAGTTGATGCAAGCACCACGCACTCGGCGGTCCCGCCACACTTCCTGGTCAAGACCTGCCTTAACCCCATCTGCTACTTTGGACTGACTGGAGGCGGTATGCCCTTGACTCTTTTGATGGCCCTTACCTCAGCCACCTGCCTTAGTCTTTACAACTGCGGCGAGGGTGCTACCCTCAGCGACTTCTTCGTCGTCGTACTTTGAACCGTCCACCAGGTCGGTAAGTTCTTCGATTTCAGTTTGAGTCCCATCGGACTATACCATCATTAATCTACTACCTTCTTCTCCCATTCCTGTGGACTCTTCTTCTTCCTCCCGTCTACTGGAGTAGGTTGAGCACTTCCTAGAGTAGCCTCTAAATCTAAGGCCTTTCTAGAGAAGGTCTCAAAGGAATGATACTCGAGGGGAGCCTCGCTGTCCAGCAAAGTCCTGAGATTCTCGGGCAGACATCTCAGAAACATGGTCCATAAGACCTGGTCATCATAGCGTATACCGGGAACGACGATGAGGTTCTCTACGGTAGACGTTAGCTCTCTGAATGACTTGTCTGAGCATCTTTGATCTAGTCTGAGCATCGCATCAGTGGCAATTTGTGCCTGCTGCGGATTATGCCAGCGAGCTTCTACCATATCTAAGAACTTTTCTGACGTAAGGGTCTTACCCCAGTCTGCCATGCGTCGTCCGAACCCGGCCTTCGCTACTATTCCATCCAGCCGTTGGCTGCCTTACCCTCAAGGTAAGATGCAGCAGTAATCACTTCCTCCTCCTGCAACGTCCTCTTTTCCCTTACCTACATTGGAACCGTTCTCAACCAAGTGTTGAGTTCCTCGTCCTTCTTCTCACCGGAGAAGGCAAGGGGCGGTTTCATTGGGGTCTTTGGGTACCATTGACCTTGCGGTTGTCCCTGTTGAGGAACAGGTTGTTGCGATGATTGAGTAGCTATCACCGCTGAACTAGAAGAAGAAGAAGCAACAGTCTGTGCAGCTGTTGCAGACGTACCACTTTGCTGTGTGCCAGCTTGTACCGGAAAGGGGCCTGACATCGCCGTTAACGGCAACGACGACTGTGCTGCTGGCCGTAATCTTGGCCTTTGCAAAAGGTCCAAGATTTGATCCAGGAAGTTCTGCATGAAATCCAGCCTACTGTCCACGTGAGCATGCAGCGACAATACGCTGGCCTTCAACACTTTCATTTGGTCAGACATGGTTGGCTCGTCCAAACCTTAATGCAGCTTTGTCTGCCTCTAATGTATCAAACCTAACTGTTCTATTTTTTATCTCTTTTTCTCTATCGGTAGCTTGCTTTAGTTCCCTCTCTAACCGAGCGCAGATTCTTTCGACTTGTTGGAGCTCTAATAGTTCTCTGCGGCGTGGGGTCAACGGACTGAACTGCGAGCCCGCCATTTGACTTGTGGACTTACTAGAACCTACTGATCCGAAAGCACCCGTGGGCCCAGGGGGCATCCCCAACTGGGTCCCAGACGAGGATGTAGCAGAGGATGCTGCTGCGATAGCCATTTCTGTTGCTGCTCGCTGCGGCGTTTGCTGCTGCCAACGCCTGACTTGCAGCTAGTGTTGTTTCCCTCGCTGTTGCGTAAACACGGGCTCTAACTTCGACACGAAGCCGTCTTTCGTCCCCCGGTGTCGGGACTGGTGAGTCCCGAATAACTTCCCATCAGAGACGGAATATGGACGAACTATGCACAACAGAGAAATCCGGAGTAAGACGAGATAAAGGATTAGGCCGCAGGAGGGAGTAATGCCCTGGGGCGAGAACCACAGGGGGAAAAGAACTAAGCGGCAGCAAGCGAGCGAGCACGTAGAACATAGCAGGAGGCAGGGAGGGTCATCAGAACGCAATAAGACTAAGGCCAAAGGGCCCCTTGAACTAACAATTGCAGTACGACAGCAATAAGGGAATGAGGAAGCCAAGAGATGGGCGGCCCGGAGGCCGCGGGAAGCCAGGAAATGAGGGGCCAACATGAAGGCCACCTACGGGAGCCTCGAAGCAGAGGCCCACGACCAAAGAGATTGGCGCGCACAAGGCGCGGGGAAAGACAAAGGAGAGGGGTCGCTATGGGACGACAAGACGCCCAAGGGGCATGGGACACCTCAGGGAAAGGCACCCGGGGCCACATGGGACTAAGTAAAAATAATGGCATCCAAGGCGAAATATGTCGGGGACCACCGGCGGGACTATGTGTCGGGGACCACCAGGGACTAAGTGTCGGGGACCACCGACGGGACTAAGTGTCGGGGACCACCGGCGGGACTAAGTGTCGGGACCACCAACGGGACAAGTGGTGGGGACATGTGAAAGCCCCAAGAAGAAACGGCGGCACCACATGAGAGAATAATAAATTCAAGGTGCACCGTCAAGATTAACATCTTGACGACCAAGAATATTAGCACCACTAGTGCAAGCACTAGTAGAGACAAACGAGAGGGCTAAAAGGAAAGAAAAAAGTAAAGAAAAACTGAAGTTGGAGGCATAGGAGCAATCCGAAAAATCTCGGATTAACCTCCCCTAGGAAAATGCAGTCAAAAGAGGCCCTATGTGAAAAATAGCCTCCGGGAGAAAATCGGAGTAGGAGGGGCCACTATGGGAGAAATGTGGGAGCAAAAGGAAGCTCCCATGGGCATGGGAAGGCCATTATTGCAGTCCGAGAAATAACGGACTGCACATTGGGCATAGAGAGGGCCAAAACTAAAAGGAAGAGGTTAGAAAAGGGCCTTAACGGCCACTTGATACTTGGCATGCTAGAAAAAAGAGAGAAAAGAAAAGAAAATGTGGGAGAATAAGACAAAAAGAGTGAGAGGGGGTGAGTGAGTTGGCCGTCAGTAGGGACTGCCATAGGTAGGGACTAGCAGGTCCCTACTGTCCAAGAAAGGAGGAGAAAACAAAAGAAAAGAAAAGAAAAGAGAAAAAGGCCTTAACGGTCAAAAACGATTACTTAGGGAGATTCATCCGTGACCAGAATCATTCTGGAATATGGCGGTTACAAAGGACTTTGATTTTCTTTGATTTTTGCAGAGAGAATCAAAGAAAATCAAAGCCTCTTGCAACCGGAATAAAACGGATTACATGCATGGGGAGAAACACATGTTTTAGTTGCATCCGGAGCCAAAATCAAGTCCGGATGCATTTGGGAATTGGCCGTTTCTTTTTCTTTGGAGTGAGGGCTAGTTGTAGGGCACTGGGGCTAAGGAATTAACCCCCATTGCAGTCCGAGGTGCAACGGACTGCATGCGGGAGAGAAAACACATGTTCTAGGTGCATCCGGAGCCAATATTGAGCCTGGATGCACTAGGAAATTTAACGCTTCATTTTCTTTTAACATGGGGCAAGTTGAGGGGTTGTGGGTGTATAAAATAACCATGACTGCAGTCCGAGAAATTACGGACTGCATGGGGATGCCAAGGCTAAGGAGAAATGGGCTACGGCAAGCCCGGAAGGCTAGAAAGGAGCAATTTCGACATGGGGCAAGTAAAGACGGTAAACGGCAACCGTGAGATGAGATCTCACGGCCTAGAAAAAACGGCACACATATAGAAATGATGGGACCACCAAGGGCAAGGGGCCCCACGAAAATAAAAATGGGACGCCGTCCGGAATGTTGCCGGGGACCAAATGAGTCCAAATAATAAAAATCGGAAAACGGGACATGCGTCGGCGGGACCGCCGGCGAGACAAGGGAATCGAGCTAGCATGAAGGAAAATGGCGGGGACTTGGGATGTCCCAAGGGAACCATAAGCAAACACAAGGAATGTTTGTGCAAGCAAACGGCACCGTCAAGATCAAGGATCTAGACAGTGGAAAATATTAGCACCACTAGTGCAAACACCAGTGGGAGCAAGTGGGAGGGCCATGGGAGAAAGAAAAGTAAAATAAGGATGTTGAGAAGGTTGCCCAGCAGTCCGAGATATCTCGGACTAGCTAGGCATAAGAAAATAGCGCCTTGAGAGGCTCAACATGAGAAAAAGGCTGCCCTTAGAAAATCGGAGAAAAAAAGGCTAAAAAATGGGCAAATGAGAGCAAAATGGAGCCCCTAGGAGCATGGGGGTGCCATTGTTGGAATCCGAGATGTAACGGCCAAGTAACAGCCATGAACCTGGCCTTGAATGAGGTCCTAGGGCCTAGAAAGAGGGTGCACAGCAGTTAGACACTTCTCACAATAAAAATAAAAAAAAAAGAAGGAAAAATAAGAGAAAAAGGAGGGAGAATGAGACAAGAAGGGAGAAAAGAGTGGAGGAGAGTGTGCCGGCCTATTTGGACCTGCACAGTAGGGACTGGCAGGTCCCAGCTGTGACCTCATCCCTCCTAGAATGAGGGAGGGCAATCCGGATTGAAGAGATATGGCCCTTGGGGCCATATCTCAATCAAATCTGAATTAAAAAGCAGAAAATGAGAGAAAAGGCAAAAAGGAAGTGGCCGATTTTCTTTTTGACCATGGATCTGAGATCAAATCTCATGGTGGAGAGGAACTAGTCGTTTTTTATGGGCCAGCTCAAAACGGACAGCTCCAAAATGAGGTGGCAGCCCAAAATGGAAAGAAACAAAAGAGGGAAAAACACAAAACTGTGCATTTGGTCCAAAAAGAGAGCCAGATGCACCAAAAATTGAAAAAGTAGACTTAGGGGCTCAAAATTGAAGCAAGGGCTACTAGGGGGTAGCACGGATTATTGCTGGCCTTGGATCTTAGCCAGATCCAAGGCTGAAAATGTGCCGCCACATGGAAAAATGCTCCGGCCTACCCAAGGGAGGCCGGAACTTGGAAAAATCGAGAAAAGGCCCACAATGCCCTTTTATTTCAAGTATTGCTGCCCCTTGGGCATTAGGACCCTAGCGGGCAGCATTTGAGCCATGAAAAAGAGGCCGGGGTAGGCCAAGAGGCAGTCCGAGTTGGTGCCCACCACTCGGACTGCATGTACTTGGCCAAAATGAGGCCCAGGTACCTCCGGAAGGGCCTAGTAGGGGAATTTGGCCTTGGGGGTACCTCGGTTCACCCCAAGGCACTTAGAGAGGCTCATGGGCTGGCCGGACTGCTGGTTTCAGCCTACATAAGCTGAGGATGCAGTCCGCCACTCTCACATTTGCATGAGGAGTGCCCATGCTGCTCAAGTGAGCTCACAGGAGCATCTTTGCACTTGGAGTGAGGAGGGAGGAACCCATGCTGAGGGAGAGCTTAGAGGAGACTAGGAGGTAGTGGGGAGGAATCTAGAGGATAGTGATGGTGGGAGAGACGCTTGGGAGGTGATCCGCCATATCCCTCCTGGGTGTAGGAGAGAAGGAGAGGCTAGAGGAGCCCCATTAGCCCTTTTGGAGGGGAGGAATCCATAGCCATAGCTGGGGAAGTTTGCCATAGCCTGAGAGAAAGCAAGGAAAGAGGAGAGAAGGGTTTGGAGAAGAAGGGAGCCATAGCCAAGAGGGGATTGTGCAAGGAGTGAAAGCTTCATCAAGAGAACACCAACATCAAGGATCAACAAGGTGAGAGGAAGGAAGACACTTCTTCACCTCCATCTTCTTCTTCTTCCTCTACTTCTTCTCCTCCTTCTTCTCCTTCTTCTTCCTCTTCTTCCTCTCCCGCTTCTTCTTCCTCTTCTTCCTCCTCACTCCCTCCTTCTTCCTTCTCTCTTCTCCCCCTTCATCTCCTCCTTCCTCCTCTTCACTTCCATTCTCTTTGTCTTCTTCCTCTTCTTCTCCATCTCCATCTCCCTCATCTCTCTCCCCTCCTCCATCTTCTCTTACTTCATCTTCTCTCTTCCATAGGCTACTCAAACTCTCCTCTTTCACTTATACACTAGGGGGTAGTACTCCGATTCATTCATAGATGCTTCGATGCTTCTTGATACAATCTTGGTGATTTGGGCTCTCCAAGCTTGTGTTTTTCACACTCACACTAGTAGGTAGTGTAGCGCTTCACACATGGATGCTTCTTGATGCAATCTTGGTGATTTGGGCTCTCCAAACTTGNACACTAGTAGGTAGTGTAGCGCTTCACACATGGATGCTTCTTGATGCAATCTTGGTGATTTGGGCTCTCCAAACTTGTGTTTTTCACACTCATACTAGTACGTAATGTAGCGCTTCACCCATGAGTGATCCATGATGCAATCTTGGTGATTTGGGAGCTTCAAACTTGTGATTTTCACACTCACACTAGTAGGTAGTATAGCGCTTCACCCACGAGTGATCCATGATGCAATCTTGGTGATTTGGGCTCTCCAAACTTGTGATTTTGACACTAACACTAGTAGGTAGTATAGCGCTACACCCATGGATGCTTCTTGATATAATCTTGGTGATTTGGGCTCTCCAAACTTGTGATTTTCACACTTAGACTAGTAGGTAGTGCACCGCTACTTTCATAGATGACCTTTGGTTAAACCTTGGTGATCTTGCCCACTTAGACTCTTGTTTTCAATCGCATGATAGCCTATGATGTTCCGGTTGATCTTTCCTTCATGTACATGTGCTTTTTTGCTAGTCTAGCCACTCATTGTCATGTTCATACTTGGTGTGATGTTCCGGAAGATCTTCCCTTCATGTGCATGTGCTTTTCCGTTAGTCTAGCCACTCATTGTCATGTTTATACTTGGTGTGATGTTCCGGATGATCTTCCCTTCATGTGCATGTGCTTTTCGTTAGTCTAACCACTCATTGTCATGTTCATACTTGGTGTGATGTTCCGGATGATCTTCCCTTCAAGTGCATGTGCTTTTCATTAGTCTAGCCACTCATTGTCATGTTCGTACTTGGTGTGATGTTCCGGATGATCTTCTCTTCATGTGCATATGTTTTTT
>BFEA01000706.1:280991-299589 GCA_003427395.1 Chara braunii | reverse complement strand
TTTTTTTTTTTTTTTTTTTTTTTTTTTTTTTTTTTTTTTTTTTTTTTTTTTTTTTTTTTTTTTTCATCCTTTCTTGGACAGTAAGGACCTGCCAGTCCCTACCTATGGCAGTCCCTACTGACGGCTAACTCACTCACTCCCTCTTCATTCTTTTTGTCTTATTCTCCCCAATTTTCTTTTCTTTTCTCTCTTTTTTCTAGCATGCCAAGTGTCAAGTGACCGTTAAGGCCCTTTTCTAGTCTGTTCCTCTTAGTTTTGGCCCTCCCTATGCCCAAGGTCCAGTCCGTTATTTCTCGGACTGCAATAATTGCCTTCCCATGCCCATGGGAGCCTCCTTTTACTCCTACATTTCTCCCACAATGGTCCCTCCTACTCCAATTTTCTCCCGGAGGGCTATTTTTCACATAGGGTTTTATTTGACTCTATTTTCTTGAGGGAGGCTGAGATTTTTCGGATTGCTCCCATGCCTCCCACTTCAGTTTTCTTTACTTTTCCTTTTCCTTTTGGCCTTCCCGTTTGTCACCACTAGTACTTGCACTAGTGATGCTAATATTCTTGGCCGTCAAGATGTCGATCTTGACGGTGCACCTTGCATTTATTATTTTTCCCTCATGCGGTGCCGCCGTTTCTTCTTGGGACTTTCACATGTCCCCGCCGCTTTCCCGTTGGTGGTTCCCGACACTTAGTCCCGCCGGTGGTCCCCGACACTTAGTCCCGTCGGCGGCCCCCGACACTTAGTCCCGTCGGCGGTCCCTGACACTTTTCGCCCCGGATGCCATTATTTTTACTTAGTGCCACGTGGTCCCGGGTGCCTTTCCCCTCGGTGTCCCATGCCCCTTGGGCGTCTTGTTGCCCCATACCGACCCCTCTCCTTAGTTTTCCCTTGCGCCTTGTGCGTGTTGATCTCTTTGGTCGTGGGCCTTCGTTCCGGGCTCCCGTAGGTGGCCCCCCACGTTGGCCCCTCATTTCCNCGCCTTGTGCGTGTTGATCTCTTTGGTCGTGGGCCTTCGTTCCGGGCTCCCGTAGGTGGCCCCCCACGTTGGCCCCTCATTTCCGGGCTTCCCGCGGCTTCTGGCCGCCCATCCCTCGACTTCCTCATTCCCTTATTGCTGCCGCGCTGCAATTGCTAGTTCAAAGGGCCCTTTGGCCGTAGTCTTATTGCATTCCGATGACCCTCCCGGCCTCCTGCTATGTTCTATGTGCCCCTGTTCTTGCGCTCGCTCGCTTGCCGCCGCTTAGTTCTTTCCCCCTGTGGTTCTCGCCCTAGGGCATTATTCCCTCCTGCAGCCTAAGCCTTTATCTCGTCTTACTTCGGATTTCTCTGTTGTGCACAGATCGTCCATATTCGGTCTCTCGAGTGATGGGAAGTTATTTGGGACTCACCAGTCCCGACACCGGACTAACACCAGGTGTAAGAAAGGACAAGGCAAGGGCGTAACTAGGGAAACACGGCGAGATGACAATTTGAACAGCAAATGAAGAACCGGACTAACAACAAGAGCAAGAGTGGACAAAACATGAGTGTGACTAGGAAAAAGTCAGCAAAGTGACAATTTGAACAGCAAAGGAAGAACCGGACTAATACCAAGTGCAAGAAGGGGCAAAGCATGGGTGTGACATAACAAAGTTACAAGTTGAACCGCAAATGACGAATCAGACTAACAGCAAGTGCAAGAATAAACAGACCATGAATGTGACTAGGAAAAACACACCAAAGAGACAGGTTGAACAGCAAATGAAGAACCGGACTAAGGCCAAGAGCAAGAATGAACAAACCATGAGTGTGACTAGGAAAAACACAGCAAAGTGACAAGTTGAACAGCCAATGAAGAACCGGACCAACACCAGGTGCAAGAGAGGACAAGGCAAGGGCGTGACTAGGGAAAACACATCAAAGTGACAAGTTGAACAGCCAATGAAGAACCGGAACAACACCAGGTGCAAGAGAGGACAAGGCGAGGACGTGACTAGGGAAAACATGGCAAGATGACAAGTTGAACAGCAAGGGCAGCAGCAATGGCTAACGGCGCAGCCTCTGATGCATCCTCGTCAGGGACCCCGTTGGAAATGCCCTCAGGGTCCACGGGTACTTCCGGATCAATAGGTTTTAGTAAAATGGCGGGCTCGCAGTTAAGCCCGTTGACCCCACGCGGTAGGGAGCTCCTAGAGCTCCAACAGGTCGAAAGGATCCGCGAGCGGTTAGAGAGGGAATTGAAGCAAGCAACCGATAGAGAAAGAGAGATTAAAAATAGAACAGCCAGGCTTGATACGTTAGAGGCAGACAAAGCTGCATTAGAGGGTTTAGATGAGTCAACCATGTCTGACCAAATGAAAGTGTTGAAGAACAGTATGCTGTCGCTGCATGCGCATGTGGATAGTAGAGTGGACTTCATGCAGAACTCTCTGGACCAGATCTTGGACCTTTTGCAAAGGCCAGGATTCCGGTCAGCAGCACAGTCGCCGTTGCCGTTAACGGCGATGTCAGGCCCCTTTCCAGTGCAAGCTGGCACGCAGCCAAGTGGTACGTCTGCAGCAGCCGCACAGACTGTTGCTTCTTCTTCTTCTGGGTCAGCGGTGGTTGCTACACCATCACCGCAACAACCTGTTCCTCAACAGGGACAGCAGCAAGGTCGATGGTACCCAAAGACCGCCCCTTGCCTTCTCCGGAGAGAAGAAGGATGAGGAACTCAACACATGGTTGAGAACGGTTCCAGTGTGGTAAAGGCGAAGAGGACTTTGCAGGAGGAGGAGGTGATAACTGGTGCATCTTACCTTGAGGGTAAGGCAGCCAAATGGCTGGATGGTTTAGTCTCAAAGGCCGGGTACGGACGACGCATGGCGGACTGGGCTAAGACCATTACGTTAGACCAGTTCTTAGAAATGGGTAATAGCTCGTTGGCACAATCCACAACAGGCACAAATTGCCACTGATGCGATGCACAGACTAGACCAAAGAAAGTTCAAGTCAGTCAGAGAGCTTACGACTACCGTAGAGAGCCTCATCGTCGTTCCTCGCATAAACTACGATGACCAGTTCTTGCTGACCACGTTTGTGAGATGTCTCCCAGAGAATCTCAGAAATTTGCTGGCCAGCGAGGCTCGCCTCGAGTATCACTCATTTGAGACCTTATCTAGAAAAGCCTTAGATTTAGAGGCCACTCTAGGAAGTGCTCAACCTACCTCAGTTGACGCAAGGAAGAAGAAGAGTCCACAAGAATGGAACAAGAAGGGGAGCAAATTTATGATGGTCGAGTCCGATGGAACTCAAACAGAGATCGAAGAGCTCACAGACCTGTTGGACTATTCAGAGTACGACGGCGAGGAGATCGCTGAGGGTAGCACCCTCGCCGCAGTTGTAAAGACTAAGGCAGGCCGCCTCCAATCAGACCAAAATTGCTGATTGGACCAAGGCAGGTCTTGATTAAGAAGTGTGGCGGAACTGAAGAGTGCGTGGTGCTTGCATCAACTGTGGTGAATACGGACACACCCAGTACAAGTGCAAGAACGCAAAGGTCACGCAGAAGATACCTCCTAAGATGGGGGCACCTTCTCCCCAGGCTTCAAGCTCGGGAAACACGTAAGGCCGGTGGAAGTTTTAGCTACTTCTACTCAAGGTGAAGTGGGCCTGATACCCTCCCCACTTCATGAGCAGGTCATAGCTAATGACTCTTTAGTCACCCTGCAGACTCATCCAGACCAAACCATGCTCTGTACGTTGGATGTTTCTGAAGCCTTAGAAGATTTGGAAAGTGAGTGGTCAAGTAAGGACCGTCATGAATCTTGGGTGGCACTAAGGAAGGTTCTAGAGGGGAACATTTTGTTCTGGAAGTTGATGTAGGAGGCCGCAAATGTGGTGCCTTCATAGACATCGGCTCCACGCGGAACTACATAAGTCGCGACTGTTTGGAAAGGCTGCACCTACAGGACCGGGTACAACACCTTAGTAGACCCGTAGCATCTACTTTGGCCAATAAGGAGCGCATGATTGTCACAGACTATATCAAGGATGTAGTCTACACCTTCTCCTATGGAGGACGGGAACTTAATCACAAGATTTTGTTCCTGATTAGCGACGACTTACCATTCGATATCTTGTTAGGGATGTACTACCTTGAGGTTGCCAAGCCCCAGTTTGACTGGGACAAAAAAGTGCTAAAGCATAAGTTGCCTAATGGGAGAACAGTGAGACTGACTAAGTACAAAGCCAGTAGTATAATCGATACCAATGGCTGCTTGTGTGCATCAGCATTCTATAATTACTATAAACAGAACCAAAAGGAGGGTATGTAGCTAGTGTATGTCTCTGAGAAAGGGGCGACCATTAAAACACCCCAGAGATAGAACACGTCGTTGCTAAGTTCCCTGATCTGTTCACTGAGCCTATAGGAATCGTAGAAAGGGAGGTTATCCATGCCATAGAAATCATTCCAGGGAGTAAGACCCCAAAGGGAAGGATCTATAGGATGGCTCCGGCCAAGTTGGATGAACTCCGGCGACAACTGAAAGAGCTGACAGAAAAGGGATGGATCCGGCCGAGTACTTCCCCCTACGGATCTCCAGTGCTATTTGTACCGAAGAAAGGGGGTACCTTGAGGATGTGCATTGACTATAGAGGCCTCAATGCCATTACTGTGAAAAACGCAGAGCCTCTACCTCACATAGACGACCTATTGGATTGGGTGCAGGGATGTAAGTACTATAGCAAGATAGACTTAAAGTCTGGCTATCATCAGATCGCAATAAGACCGGAGGATCAACACAAGACTGCTTTTCAGACCAGATACGGACTGTATGAGTTTGTAGTGATGCCCTTTGGCCTTTGCAATGCGCTGGGAACATTCCAGCATGCCATGAATAGGATCTTCCATGATCACTTAGATAAGTTTGTCGTCGTCTATCTTGACGATATTCTTATCTTTAGTAGGTATGTCGAGGAGCATGCACAACACGTTGAGACTGTACTCTCACTCCTGCAACAGCACAAGTATAAGGTCAACCTAGAGAAATGTGAGTTTGGACGCACTAAGATCTTATACTTGGGTCATGAAGTATCCGCGGAAGGTATTAGGCCGGAAGATGCGAAAGTGGCTAGTATCCGGGATTGGCCACGACCTCAGACTGTTACTGAGGTCAGATCTTTCTTAGGAATGTGCGGCTACGATAGGAACTTCGTAAAGAACTATTCTACAGTCGCCTCTCCTTTGACTGATCTAACTCGACTTGACACGCCGTGGGACTGGAGTGATGAGTGCGAGGATGCTTTCAAACGATGGATCATGCACTCATGAATCATGAGGTTCTTATGGTGCCCGATCCTCAGAAGCCATTCATAGTGACCACTGACGCAAGCCAATACGACATTGGCGCAGTGCTGGCTCAACAGGATGGGAAAAAGTTGAGACCGATTGAGTACATGAGCAAAAAGATGCCATCAAAGAAACTGGCGAAGTCCACCTACGAAAGGGAACTCTATGCTCTCTACAAAGCACTTGTCCATTGGAGGCACTTTCTATTGGGACGGTTCTTGTATTTGAGAACTGATCATCAAACCCTCAAATGAATCAAGACTCAACCGGCTCTCTCTAATGCACTCAAGCGATGGATTGAGGTCATAGATCAATATGACTTCAAGCTAGAGTATCTGAAGGGAGAGTACAACAAGGTTGCAGATGCGCTATCACGTAGGGCAGATTACCTAGGGGCGCTGGTTTCTGACTTTGGTGTATCTGAGGAACTAACTCAGTCGCTGGTGGGAGCCTATCAGGAAGACCCTGTCACGATGGACATCATACGCAAACTTGAGGCAAAAGACAAGGCCACGGAAAGTGAGTTTGTGATGGTGGACGGGCTTCTCTTTCTCGATAAGGCCGAATTTAAGAGGTTAGTTGTTCCATTTAGTGAACGTTTGCATAGTTTATTTCTAGTGAACGTTTGCGTAGTTTATTTCTAGGACAATGTCATGACGCAACCGGACACTTTGGTTACAAAAAAACGAGTGTTAATCTAGTACAGCAATTTTGGTGGCCTGGAATGTTAGAAGATGAAAGAAGTACGTGGAGACCTGTCGGGTCTGTCAGCGGGACAAGCCGCGAACTCAAGCACCGCTTGGGTTGCTAAAGCCCTTACCTATCCCTGCTGGTCCAGGACAGAGTGTTTCCATGGACTTCATGGACACCCTGGTGACCAGTAAGAGTGGCAAGAGGCACATCTTTGTCATCATTGATCGATTCACCAAATACGCTAGACTAATTGTCATGCCAGAGACCGCAAGGACTGACCACGTCATCAAGTTGTTCATGGACAACTGGGTGCGTGATTTTGGTTTACCAAAGTCAATCGTTAGTGACAGAGATGTCCGCTTCACAAGTGAGCTGTGGAAGAAGACTGTTGAGCAGATGGGCAGTCAACTTCAGATGACTTTAGGGAATCATCTCGAAGCCAACGGACAGGCCGAGAAGATGAATAGAGTTATGCAACACCTGCTGAGGCATTACATCAAGCCCAACCAGGATGACTGGGATGAGAAGTTGCCTCTCATCGCCAGCCTGTACAACAACGTTGTACACAGCAGTACCGGCGTTAGTCCTAACCAGCTGCACATGGGATGGAAGCCTAGATCAGCTCTTGACTTCCTCCTACCTGAAAACCGATCCTCTGCAACTTTGGGCACACTTGAGTATGGTGTGCAGTATGAGAAGTTGTTGCAGCAAGTTGTCGAACACATCAAGAAAGTTGAGCAAGCAATGATTGCTTCTGAGAACAAACATCGTCGGGAGTCCTCATTTCAGGTAGGGGAACGTGTCTGGGTGAAGGCTAGTGAGGTAGGACAGGAATTCGAAATCTCTCGCAAACTAATGCCTCAGTATTTTGGTCCATGGGAAGTCTTGGATATAGTTGGGGATGAGATGGATGGTCCTACCTATGTTATCTGTATCCCTGGTCATCTGCGCACTCACCGTGTCTTTCATGCCTCAAAGCTTGCAGCTTTCGGTGAGACAGATCAATTCCCTTCAAGGAGATCGATGCTGCCCCCAACCATGGATGGTCAAGTGGACATCGACGACATTGTGGATCACAGAGATCTGCCTGTTCCAAAGCCACTAGGTAGAGGAAGACCTCCAAAACCCAAGCGGGAGTATCGTGTCAGATTCAGGTATCATACGGATCCAAAAGAAGATCGGTGGTTTACCAGAGAGCAACTGATTGACACAACTCCTCAAGTGGTGGCAGAATATGAAAGGATGTTAAAAGGGAAGGCACCTGCGAAGTAAGCATCTCAGCGGACTTTCGAAGCTAAGGGGGATGGAATGTGAGGATTGAGCCCTCATAGGGGCCTTGCCGTGATGTACATGTTCTGGGCCAAGGCCCCCAGCAAGCATCGTGCCCACCCTAAGTGAAGGCGGGCCAGCAAATCAACGAGAGCCCTCTGTTCAAACATTTCACGAAGTGGGGTCCATACAGTTGCCGCACGCCAGTTGATTGGAGTGCACCGAGTTCCGGATCTCTGCAAATGCGGAAGGACCAGGGCCTTTGTGAGTTGGTTAGGCCTTGGGCACATAAACGTGAGGCCGACATTGCATGCTGGAAATAGAGGCCGGAAATGCCAATGGGAAACCGGTCCACTACCTGAATCTGGACGCAGGCCTGGATGAGAGAGGCACAACTGTACTGCATGGGCCCCAACCACATTGGGCCTGGGTACAAGTACTGGGGCCCAGGCGCAGGCTCAAGGGAGGCCGCCCACACGCAACACTGGCATATAGGCAGAGAGGGCGAGTGGGCAGGGATCTTGACCATTGCGAGCAAGGCCGGCACGCTGCTGCGTTGCAAGTGTGTTGCGTTGCGCTACGCTGAGGAAGGTAGGCAAGCGCTAAGCGGTAGAGTGCTGCCTGGGCGCAGGGCGCTGGCGGCCATAGCCGGGCTGCCTGTGGGCACAGAGGAGGTGAAGGGCGAAGGTGGTTCTTCTGAGGTGAAGGGCGTTGTGTGGGATAACAAGGGAGAGTGAGGGTGAAGAGAGAGACGTACCTGGTGGAGAGGAGGTCGGCATTGGTGTTGACGTCATCACTCGTTGGTCGTCAAGTTGTCTGGTTGCTTTCATGCTGTAGTCGTAGTGATAGGCTGTAGAGTAGGTAGGGCGCCTGGCGCCATTCAAGAGAGAGAGCTACATTGGGTTATGCTGTTGGTGTTGCCCGATTGGGCTTAGACATTGACTAACGATTCTTCTGTATCATTCTCAAATGGATGGTTACTCGGTTCCATTGTGCTATCTGCTCTTGCTTTGACTACTTGGACTTCAATGCGATTTTGCAATCTGGATTTCTGTGCTTCGTCCATATTCATGTTCCTTGCACAAAGATGTACAACAATTTTTTTTTTATTTTTTTTTTATAACTTCATGTATTTAAAAAAAAATCAAAACCATAAATAACATATTTTTTTGGCCTGCATTGGTTTGGAGGGATAGATGGGAGAGAAGGACGGGATGTCATAGGTGGTTAGTTTGCCAGGGTCCGTTTTGTCTTTTCTTGTTTCTTTCTCGGGTTCCTTCTAGTCTCTGGTCCTTGGAGCGGGGAGAGGTGTGTAGGATTAAGCTTTCTTTGTCCTTTAGGCTTCCCATTTCTCATTCTCAGAACGCCATCAACCTCAGAGCATCGAGCCTCTTTTTGTCTCATTCATCACTCTTAGAATATCAGATTCCTTTCGTCTCATTCATCACTCTTATAACATCAGACCCCTTTCGTCTCGTTCATCACTCTTAGAACATCAAACCCCTTTCGTTTCGTTCATCACTCTTAGAACGTCAGACTCTCTTTCCACTTTCCTCCTTTCATTCATCGTCCGAAGTACATCAAGCCTTTTCTCAACTTCCATCTTCTCATTCATCACCCGAAATACATCAAGCCTCCTCTCGTCTTCCTCCTCTTGCTGCCCCTGCTTCTCCCCCGAGCCTTGCCATCCCAAACACCCTTTGGCTGATCCTCCTTCCATCCTGTGTCAACCAAGTCCCTTTTCCGGCCTCTGTCGCCCTCAGTGCCTCTTTTACTCAGCTCTTCGGCCCGCGCAATCCATGTCTCCCGTCATTCTTTCCTCAATCTCATGCTCAGCCAAATTCACATGTATTTCTTCCAGGTCATTCTGCCCGGCTTTTCTCAAGTCCTGCCTATTTCACATGCATGTGTCCCTCATTCGACTTTTCTTGCACCCAACCAATTTTACATGCCTGTTACCCAGTCCATTTCATATGCATCTTTCTTCTGGACATCTTGCTAGGCCTTTCTCAAGCCCACGCAAAGCCTTTCTCTTCTGGACGTCTAGCCAGGCCTTTCTCAAGCCCACGCAAAGTCAATTACACATGCCTTTCTCTTCTGGACATATTGCCAAGCCTTTCTCAAGCCCACGCAAAGTCAATTACACATGCCTTTCTCTTCTGGACATCTTGTCAGGCCTTTCTCAAGCCCACGCGAAGTTAATTACACATACATTTCTCTTCTGGACATCTTACCAGACCTTTCTCAAACCCAGACAAAGTCAATTACGCATACATTTCTCGAGCTCATGGTAACCTTATCTTTTTGCACTCTTTTTCATCGATAGATGACACACCTTCCCCCCACTCAAAATGTGATGTCCCCATCGCACGACTGGTTCTCACTTGGAGGTACGCAGACCTTGCCCTGCCAACTAAGTAGACGGATGCCGGCCTATCAGCCTCAAAAAGAAAGGGTGATCAGTCCTCCCCCGCTGATAACTCACCTCATCCTGTACTCTTGTCCGGCGGCCACTTCTCTGGAGATGAGAATCATCATTGAGGTGTCCCCTCGCATCTGTTAGGCGGGTCCAGTCCACGCCTCCCAGGACCCAATCCTACCACAAGTGGCCCCTCTGGAATCGTTCCTCCCAAGTGGTATTTTCTTGGATCCGGCCTCTTCCTTTCAAGAAAGTTGGGGCTCTCTATTAGTCTGCGAGTGCAGTTACGAAGACCTCGTGGGTAGTCCCGGAACGGTTATAATAATCCGGCAGGGCGGTGTCACTCGCCCTGTGGTGGATGCGGATTCCACCCGGTACCCTGCCCAGCCCCTCTCTTTGGACAGTGCCGCTCAACTTATTGCGAGCATCCTTGGTCCATCCCAAACGGTCACGTCGCCCCTCTACGGTATGGCGTGTGGTTGGGGAGAGCAAATGAGACTTAGGAGAAGAATGACTCTCATGCCCGTTTGGATCCATGCCCTTGACGTTTAGGTTCTCAACATGAGGCGCAGTTTGAACTCCCCGACTAGAGCTCGTTGTCGGAGTTAGTTCCGGACGGCGAGCACCGATCAAAGAGAAAGATGCCTTGGTCTTTCAACCCTTGTCCTTCTTTGTGAGGAATAGGTCGCGCTGAGACTTTTCCCTTGACGGGTAGAGGTCATGGGGTTGCGGTGCATGCACCGGTATCCCCCTCCTGCTGAGGCCTGAGACTAGAAGAAAAGCAAAATCTTCCGATGCAATTTTCATATCTTTTCCAATCTGCCTAGGGTCCCCTGATATGCAATGCGATCCTCAATCCTCAAGCAATTCCTCAATGCAGATTCCAAATCCTTCCACTCATCCTTTCTCAATCAGCCGTGCAAGGGGATCCTAGTATCTATTCCAAAGAATGACCCTTGTCAGGGGCCGTTTCGAACAACCTGGTTAGGATCACTCTTTCCATTATCAATTGAACGACCTGGTCAGGGCCGTCCTTATCCGTTCCAATCGGACAGCCTTGTCAGGGTCATCCTTATCCATTCCAATCGAACGGCCTTGTTAGGGCCATCCTTATCCATTCCAATCGAACGACCTTGTCAGGGTCATCCTTATCCATTCCAATGTTAGCGCCTGAGGGGGTGGGCCTCGAGGACACGGATTCCATCTTTGTCTCGGGGGTTAGAGGGTGGCCATCTTTTGCAGTTTTATGCGTGCGGTTTCCTTTGTCCTTTCCCAATATCATTTATTATTCATGCATACACCCGACTTAGCGTCTAGTGGTCGAGTTGAGGCTCGCAACCCCAAGCAACACTAGCCCACCCGACCGTTCAACCATAGCAAAGGACAAGGACACCCCCTCTATTTTCACTCTTTCTGGCCTCTCAGCTCTTGGCTATTTTCAGACTCATTCATGACTCAGTTGGATTAGGCTCCTAGGGAAGGGGTGTTCTTCACGCCCCTTTACTCATAGGTTCCCTGACCTCTCTTATATTCGACCAACATTCAATGCCTCACTTTGCTCGTCAATCTGCACTCACGGTTCCCTCTCAAGAGCACAATCCTTATTCCATCCAGGTCCACAGTACAACCATCCCAACCTGTCTCATCCCATGCCCCGTGTCATTGTTTTGCATATATTCTTTCGAAGGTAGCTCATCCAGGAAGTAGCTTCAAAATGTTATCTTCTAACTAACTGTGACATAGTTCTAGCTAGTCCTTATGTTGCTCATTTCTAGCAAGCTGACTCACACGACCCAAACTTTGTCATTCCAATATTGCAAAAGAAAAACACAATTCTTATTTCATGCTGACAACACCTAATCCCTCTTGCTGTCACGTGTCTCATCTCACTCGGTCCCTTGCCCATCCTGTCTTTCTACTGTCTTTTTAACTCTCAAGCCGGAGGCCAGGATTTCTCTTTTTTTCTTCGCAATTCCCCGCAATTTTTTTTCGCAGTAAAAATCCAAGGGTGTGGCCGCCACTCCCGCCTGTATGAGTTCCCTGGTCTTGATGATCCATTCATGCTTGATTACGCTGAGCCATTGCTCAAACCAATGACTGGGCGTTGGCCCAAACTCCTTTTCCCATCTGAAGGATTCTCCGCGCGGCCGGTTCATAGGGGTTCGCCTTTCTTCTCTGGGCCTTGAAATCTCATCCTTCTCATTGCCACTGCTAATCTCTATCACCTCTTGCACTTCTTCCTCCTCGTCCTCATCCTCTGCCAACCGTACGGGGCTGAACCCACCCGTGAAATTCTTTGGGTCCAGCTTATAAGGGATCTCTATCCTCCTCCCATATCCTTCCTCAAAGTCCGGGTATCTCCCCTCACAACTGTCGTGGCCGCTCCGCTCTTCACGCGGGTTTTACCTTCTCCCTTCCCCATCTTCGCGTCCGTCGCACATGTCATGCCTCCCCTCGTTCTCCCCATGCCAAGGCTCATGCTACTTGCATCTCTCGGCCCTTCCTTCGGCAGAGGCCCGAACCCCTTCTCCCATATCCGCTTTCTCTTCCTCGCTCTCACTCCCTGATGATATGCATATACCTTCCCCCTTTCTGAGAGGCGAGGGCCCTCTGCACACTTGTTTTCTTGCCCCCCTGCCCACTACATGTTTGGACAGGTACCCTATGTACAACTTTCTCTTGGCAGTCCTCCGCTCTCGACTTGGTCCCGCTCCTCCCCCTTCGCTAGGCCTGTTGATCGCCCCGCTGTCATTTTGGTTGCCGAATTCCATTGGCAGATCAGACAGGTTTGACAATACGTGGTGACCATTCCCGCCATGCCTGGCCAGTAATAAAGGGGTGTTATCTTTGCCAGGGTCCCTTTGGACGATCGATGTACTCCTGCCAGTCCGTCGTGCATTGCCTTGATGACGTTCAACTGCCTATATCTTCCACATACAACCCTTCTAGGCATAACGCCTTCCTCCCTCTTGAACAAATGACCGCTCCTTAGGACGTATCTTTCGGCCTCCTCCCTTGCCCTAATGCTGACCTCCACGGACTGTTTATTTCCTACCAAAAGCAACCCGATCTCTCGAAAGACCCCTTCGGACATCTGAAGATAGAAAAACTTTTCCCTTTCTGACCCTCACCCTGCTTCTCCTGTATCTAGTTTACCATTAGTTGCAGCTCTCTCCGTTCCCAGGACTCCACTAGGCTCATCACGACTTCTCAGCCTCCATCAAAGACCATCGCTATCAGTTCCTCGCCACTACAGCAGGAGCCCCTTTTAACAAGGTCTAGATCAACAACTCTCCCGACGCGCATCCTTCGCTCATCATTTCATTACCCACCGCAAGGGTTCCTCCTTCGTATTCATGGAACGCGTCTATGGGCTCCATATCCTCTACTCCTTCGGGTGTGATGCAGACCCGACTTAGCCTATCGGCTTTGTTCCCAAGTCCAACAATTCGCTCGATCTTGTAATCGAACTGCTAGATGAATCCTACCCATCTCCCAATCGTCGGGTCTATAGGCTTGTAGTTCTTTAAAACCCCCGCGACATTGGTCCGATCGATCCTTAGGATAAAATGCCTTCCAAATAGGTAGGTCTAGAAGGTCTTGAGACAATGCAGAATGGCTAGGACCTCCTTCTTGAGCTGCGAGTATTGCGCTCTGTTGAGTTTAAGGTTCTACTTTCGAACCTAATTGGCCTCTCTTTTCCTTCCTCATCCCTTTGAATCAGTACGCCCCCTACGGCCAAGGGTCCTCCGTCCGTCTCTAGGATGAATGGCCGACCCACTTTGTCATTAAAACAGGGCGCTGCCAAGGCGACTTGTTCAGACGTCAGTATGTCCTTGAGGGCTTGGACGGCTCCCTCTCGCTCCTCCACCCAATTCATGGTTCCTTCGTCTCTGATCATGGCCCGGATAGGCTCAACAATCTTGGCAAAATTTTTAATAAAAATCCTCCAAAAGCCGACCACACCTAAGAATGTTCTTACCTCCGTCGTTGTGCGCAGGGGCGTTGGCCACTGCAATATCTTGTCGGTCTTTGTCGGGTCCGGCTTCCTTCCATATGGGCCACAGCGGAACCCAAGTATGGTCACTTCCGGAACTGCCATAATACTTTTTGGTCCGCTACCCATGATGTTGTATACTAGAAACCAGCGGAGTAAGTCTTTGATGTCCTGCAAATGATGCCACACAAATTTCTGAATTCCCGGCTGGACATCCGTCTCGTCCTTCTCCTGGGTGCCTTTGACCGGGTTGTCGTCGATGTAGGGTTCACACTTCTCTGGAAACATGTCTCCGACTACGGCGAACATTCTCCTTTGCGCTTCCGCTACTTCGTTCGTAAAGGCCATAGGGGTCACCTGCATCTGCAACTGGCCTACGGGGGTGTGCATTACGGTGTATGGTCTGTCCCGAGCATCCAATGGAAGTTGGTTGTACCCTGAATACAAATCTATCAGGGAGTAAATGCTCCGGACGGCGTGGGATTTTGCTAATAATTCTGCCTGTGGTAGCGATTCGACATCCCGGATGGTTACCGCATTCAACTTTTGTAGGTCCTGAATCCACCTCAGCGTCTTGTTGGGTTTCCGAAAGACGAACCACCTATTTGCATATGGCGACGCGGTAGCCTGTAGGTTCTCCAACGAAGGAGTCCATTTTCGCTCAGAGAAGGTCTGTTACTTCCCCTGCTATTCCGAATTCGTAGGACGGTCCTTTGTTATTCCAGCATTCATGCTCTACGGTGTGGATCCTGACCGGAGGGATTAACTTTGCGTTTAACCGCCCCTTTTGATGATCACTAAAGGCAAATGCCAGATGAAACTCATGACACGTCCTTTTGATCAGGCGGGTTTCTTCTTCTGTTAAGAATCCCTCTATCCCTATCTTCATCGTGTCAGCTACCTCATCTGGTATCCGATGTCCTTTCGTCGCTCGCCTTTCTTGGATAACTCGAAGAACCTCCTCTTCCCTCTCCATAGCCTCTTCCTTAGATGTCTCTAGCAAGATCGAGACTGGCTTGGCTTTCTTCCCTACTGGTTTGTACTTTCACACACTTCCTTCCGGGATCTTTCTCCTAAAAAATGAACGGTCAGAATTACCCTTGTTGCCTCTACGAACCACGGTTGAATACTGACTATCTTCCCGTTCAGACAATAACCCTTCTGTACTTCCCCTTCAAATTTGCCCAGCGCTGACGGGTTCACCCCTACTTTGTGGTATTTGATAGCCTTGATGAGTTGTAACAAATCAGGAATCTCGAGCGCGACTTCCAGTGCCTTCATGCGTACCTCCTTCCGCTTTGGCAGGCTGGCCCCAAGTTCAACCTCTGATTCCCTTTCCGCTACCATGACACCTAAGATTTCGTCCTCCTGCCTTCTCTTCTTCAGAGGCAGGCCCATCTTGACCCATTCCTTCTTATTGAACGCCTCCTCAATCATAATTTCTACCCTTTCTCTCATGCCTTCCATTCGCGCAAAAGCCCCTTTTCGAGCGCTATCCTCGAATGATGGCGACCACGTTGCCAACTTTCCTTTAGATGGGTCTCCTCCGGTCCCGATAAGTCAGAGGAGCTCCCCACGGCCAGTTACTGGGTCCTCTAGGTTTACCATTTATGTGCCGTCATGCAGGTGCATCCCTATCATTTCTACATTGACGCACCACGATCTCCCAAGTATTATGTCATGGTCCATCTCGTCTAACACGGTCATCCGCTGAAATGACCAAATCGACTCCTGGATGCCTGCCTTGACTGCACATTTGGTGACGTACCATGAAAACGGGATCTCGCCACCGGCCCCTCGGATGCTTCCCATTACCTCGTTGTTAACCACACAGCTGGTAATTGTTGCGAAATCTCTCCTTATGAGGGTGATTTTCGCACCTCCATTTACTAGAGCATCTGTGTGATGAGTTCCGATCTGCACTTTTAGCTTCCCTACGGGCAGCGCGTGGAAACTAAGCTTTATCCCCGGTGGAGCCCTCATAACTTCCCCGCCCTCACGGTCCGGTAAGCTCAGGTGGATGTCCGCAAAGGCCTTCTCTACATCCTCCAAATCTCTAGGACTCCTTCGAAGATTAGCGACCTCTTGTGGAACTTCCTCCTCCCTTTCCTCTTCTTGTGGTTCCGGGTTTTCGTCTATCTCTACTCACTGGCGAGTCAACAGTTGTCTAAGCCCTTTGAGCAGTCTGGGGCTGACTTGCAATATGGTCTGAAACGATACTGACACCATGGTTCCTAGTAGTTTCCTAAGGGTGTCGTCGATCTCAGGCATGGTTAGGATTGGGATTTGATACCTGAACTTTTTCTTGGCAGCAGTGACCTTGTCCGTAGGCTCCTCTTCCCTGGGTTTTCCGTAAACTTTCTCTGGTTCCCCGGTCTCGGGCTCTGCTTGGGTTGCGGAGCCCCCAACAACTTCTTCCATTACAATGTCTCGAAAAATTCTCCTTCCAACCGTCCCTAGTCGAGTGGTCGCGTTCACCCTGTCGCGTCCGTCGCTTTCTAGGATGAAGTTGACTTGTGGCCCACGGCCTCGGAGCTGGTCCCAGACGATATCGGTCACTGGTTCAGCCTCTACCGCGACTATCTCTAACCCATTGAGGATGATAATGGCGCGTCGCATTCCCCCCGACGAGTTTCAGTTCACCCGTTCTCCCTGCGGTCCGAATATCTCCTCGTTTAATGACCTGGTACATCTTCTCTTTAATATATCGTGGTTGAGCTTTGGATATGCGCGCACAAAATGTCCCACCGCGGTGCAGTACCTACATTGTTCATTAGCGGCATCTCTCCGACCGAACCCTCGGTTGGCTACTCCAGTCAGGGCCACAGCTTCTTGGGGAGGGAGGGCGGGTCGGGATACTTCCGCCTGCATAACCATCAGCGCGTTCTCCACCCTTTCTATCGTATTATCGATTCCGTGCATGCGTTCGTGTAGACTTTCAATCCCCCTTTTTACCTTTTCGCCCGTCCTGCCGGTTTCGGTCACTACCGTCTTCTCGGCCAGATCCGTTACCGTACTGAAGTCCACATCCCTGGTGTTTACATATTTGCTCGTCTATTGGTAAGCCGACATAATCTTGTCTTTGTCAAACTCGAAGAACTGCCTGAGGAAATACTTGCTCATTATCCAGTCCGTTACCCCGGGGATCCTTAGCGCTACAAGGGTAAACTCTCTCAAGAAGTCATTGTATGTTGCAAAGTTCTTCATTTGAACTGCCGCTAAGTCGGCTTCTGTTGCCATCTTTTCTGTCGACAGGTACTTCCTCATCATTACATCCAGAGTCTCCTTCCAAGACCGGTGTCGGGAGTGGTGAGTCCCGAATAACTTCCCGTCACTCGAGAGGTTGTATATGACCAAACAGTGCACGGCAGAGAAAATCGGAGGCAAGAATGTTGGAAGAATTAAAGGCACGAGCACGGGCGCTAGGGATCTAGGGGCTGCCGAAAGTTGTCGGGACTATTGAACTAAGAAGAAATTGACAAGAACAAGGAGCGGCAAAGGACCGCCGAAAAAGGTAATGACGTAGGAAGCGTGCCGCAGAGAGAGAAAAGAAGCAAGGGAAAGGGAGAAATAGTACGCAAAGCGTCGGCGAGGGAGGATGAAGCCGGGCCAAGCGGCCATCAGGACGCAGCGGCAAGAGGGCCAAGGGGGCCATGGGCCAAGTGAGGACTCGCGTATGGGAGGACTGTGCATGGGGCGCGAGAAGGACAAGGGAGGGAGGCCGCCAGAAGGCGGGAAAATGACAAGAATTGGGCACCGCCGGCGGGACAAAGTGTCGGGGACCGCGTGAGACTAAGAGAAAATGTGGTACCGGCAGGACAAAGTGTCGGGGACCACATGAGACTAAGAGAAAATGCGGCACCAGTGGGACAAAGTGTCAGGGACCGCGTGAGACTAAGTAAAAATGCGGTGTCAGCGGGACAAAGTACCGGGGACTGCGCGAGACTCAAAAGAAATGTGGTGCCAGCGGGGCAAGGTGCCGGGGACCACATGGGACTAAGAAAGAATGCGGTATCAACGGGACTAGTGCCGGAGGCCACATGGGGCTAGGCAAAAAATGCGGTACTGGCGGGACAAGTACCGGTGGGACCACCAGCGGGACAAGTACCGGCGCGACTAGTGTCGGGGACTAGTGTCGGGGCTAGTGCGGGACAAGTGGCGGGGACCTGTGACGTCCCAAAGAAAAATTGTGGCATGATATATGGTGTAAAAAAAAAAAACAAGTTGCACCGTTAGTGGTGCTAATAATTTTGGCCGTCAAGATCGCAGATCTTGACGGCCAAAATTATTAGCACCACTAGTGCAAGCACTAGTAGGAGCGAGTGGGGAGACCAAAAGAAAAATAAAAAAGTAAGAAAACAGGTAACGCGAGGCATGGGAGCAATCCGAAAAATCTCGGATTGGCCTCCCCCAAGAAAATGGGGCCAAAAGGGCCAATATGAGAAAAACAGGCTCCCCAAAAAAAATCGGTGCATGGGGGCTTACCGTTTGGGAGAGAGAAGGAATAACGGTGGCTCGCAAGGGCATGGAAGGGCCACAACTGCAGTCCGAAAAATAACGGACTGACCCTTGGGGATAGGAAGGGCCAAAACTAAGAGGAAGAGGCAAGAAAAGGGCCTTAACGGCTAGTTGACACTTGGCATGCAAAAAGAAAAAGAAAAGGAAAAAGAAAAATGAGGGAGAGTAAGACAAGGAGAGTGAGAGGGAGTGAGTGAGTTGGCCGTCAGAAGGGACTGCAGCAAGTAGGGACTGCCGATCCCAACTGTCCAAGGAAGGAGGAAAAAGAAAAGAAAAGAAAAGGAAAATGAGAAAAGGGCCTTAACGGCTTGTTGACACTTGGCATGCACAAAGAAAAATAAAAGAAAAAGAAAATGGGAGGTGAGAGAGGATGAGTGAGTTGACCGTCTGTTGGGA
>BFEA01000706.1:266864-277299 GCA_003427395.1 Chara braunii | reverse complement strand
CATCACCCACACCCATCCACCATAGCGAACCACCTTGCACCTTTTTCCTCCTCTATCACCCACACCCATCCACCATAGCCAACCACCTTGCACCTCCTTCCTCCTCCATCACCCACACCCATCCACTATAGCCAACCACCTTGCACCTTCTTCCTCCTCCATCACCCACACCCATCCACCATAGCCTACCACCTTGCACCTTCCTCCTCCACCATAACCCCAACTCACTTGAGGGTCGTAGGGGGTTCCAAGGGGGCACGAGGGACCTTAGGTAGGCCGGTAATGTTGAGTAGAGGAGTGAGGTCGATTAGGATAGGAAAGTCTCTCTCTCTCTCTCTCTCCCTCTCTCTCCCTCTCTCTCTTTCTCTCGACCTCTCCCTCTCTCTCTCTCTCCCTCCTCTTCTCTCTCTTCCTCTCCCTCTCTCTCCTTCTCTTTCTTTCTCCCGCTCTCCCTCTTCTTCCCCCTTGACCTTTTCCTTGGTACATGACTAACCTTTCCTCACTTGTTACATTGTAAGGGAACGAACGGTAAAAGAACTGGGTCCTCACTTGGTGGAGAGAGAGGGCAAGGGGAGGGCTGCCGGCCCCTTATGCCACCAAGAAGGAAAGGAAAACAGGATCTTTGCGAAAAACTTGGAAAGGAGGGAACTCTTGAAAAGATTGAAGGAGTAAAGGCTTGAGACCAGGTCAGTTTGACTCAACCATCCTCCCCGACTGCATGACTAAGGAAAGGACATGACTTGCTTGAGGGATGGGAAAGACAACCAAAGGGGCATTGAAAGAGGAATGAACTTAGGCTTGCGGGAGGGGCGATATGTTGACCCCGAAGGGGACCGTACATTGGTCTTTTGCTTTGTGTGGCTTTGCGCAGGTAAGTCCCTTAAGACGGATTGAGCAGGACTGGATCCGCGGGATGCTGACAAGGGTGGGATAAGTCTACAAGGAAAGGACACGGACTTTGCGTAAACTATGGATGTGGGAAGGGCTTGATGATTGAAGGCTTGGATGAATGATAGACTATCGGATGTGACATTGTATGATGAATGAATGGGGTGACGCTCTTGTGTGAATTGCAAAAGCCCGAAAAGACTAAGGGCGACCATGAATAGGTGGATGCAATGTTAGTGCCTTAAGCAAAAAAATAATAGGGGCTAGGGGTTGGGCGGCGCCATCGCACCCCGAGGATGCTATAAAAACCTTCTTGAACTTCTACGCTTAGTGAAAAGGTGTGTGGCCCAATGGATGACGGTTGGCCTACACACGAAAAGAAGATGAATCTTCAACGTACTCCTTGGACTGCCTGCGTATTGGAAGGAGCAATTGCCTGGTCACACTCAAACGAATCGAGAAAACGTCACGAATGATCAAAGAGCTATCATCTAAACGCGAGAGCGGGGGGTGCCCCTGGGACGAACGACCCGCGCTCTGAGCGTGAGCGTGGGCGGGTCGAGCCAAATGGGACCCGCAGTGGGGTCGACTTAGGCTCGAAAGTCCTTCAGGGTACGGCCCCTACAAAAATGGTGAAGGTGCCGAATATGGGTTTAACTCACCCCTACGATCTCGAGGGGGGCGCCCGACGCATGACCGTGTACACTCTATCCCTTGAGAGAATCAGCTTTGAGGGCGGCTGGGCGAATGGGAAAGCCACGCCTGGTGGAATAACATGCATGCTACACACTTGGTTAGCCGTCTCCTTTGTGGGGCGACTCTAGTCCTCCTTCCTTCGGGCTGATGTTCGTCAGACCGGGGAAGCCTTCGGCAAGCCGCAGGTCGACCCTTCCTCTTCGTGTAAAAGAAGGGCTCCGGTTACCTAGAAGGCGGTTGGGATTCCGGGCTAGTCCGGGTTCCGATGAAAATCCCGCAGCGGAGTGATCCGACCGACATGGGTGCCTTCTCCTCTCTTCTTTGGAGCCCAACGGGCTCCTTGCACTACACTTGAAATGCTTGAAGGAACCCCATATGAACATAATGGATAATCGAGAAGGAACAATCTTGCCCGATGAACGGACACACAAGCGAAGATAAGGGAATGAAGGGAGTTGCTAGACTCCATAGAAAACTATCTCACCTTTGAAGATGCTCACGAAAAGGAACTGGACACTGTGTATGGAAATTAGGGGTGAGTGACACACATAGTCCCGAGAGAAAAGTTGAGAGGTATGGGTAGGAAGCGCACTTGTACTATGTGTGTCCCGCTTGGGACTTGTGTTTGCATGATGGGGATTTGAGCGTCCTGCCTTTCGAAAGGAAAGGATTGGTTTGCACCGGCCGGTGCGGGTTGCAAAACGTCGATCTCTTTGAAGTTCGTCGGGTTCTATGTGTGGGGGTCGGGCCACCGGGCTGTCAGGCAGGAGTTGGCCTCGCCGGCTGATTAGTAGAATTCTCACCCGAGCGGTCCGAGCATAGCTCGATGACCTTGCCCAGGTGGGGTGTGAAACGTCTTCAGGCGGGACGACTGCTTGTCGGCAGACGGCAGGGGGACCACTGCATATGGGGCAAGGAGGAAGCCTCGGAGACGATTAGTAGCTTCTCGTAGCATGGTTTGGGAAAGGCTGATTCTTGTCGGACCGATGGAAGTGAATGCCCGGACGGATGACTTTGTCCCTATATTTAGGCACACGGGGTAGTCCTCGGTGTCGGTATGGATGTGCAAGGCGGCAAGACGGGATGGGGTATTCTGGGTACAAGGAAAGGGCTAACGCCTTGTCGGAGCCTGGGTACCGCGCTCGCGACGGTTGAGCTGCGCTTGAGGTATGGGATAAAACTCTACCGATAGTACCAGTGGAGAGACCACTTCCGGAAAAAAGGTCGGTGAGGAGATGACCGGCCTGTGTGCGACGATTGCCTGACTTTTCATTTTTGTGTCTCCCTTTGTAAGGCTTGCTTGAGGCTTTTGGGAAGGGGATTGAGCTTTTAAGTCTATTCTCATCTCCTGTCTAAGTCCGCACGAGTGAGAGAAGATGGAAAGGAGCCAGGATAGGAGTCGAAAGGAAATGGAACCAAAGAAAGGAGCGCCGGTTGGGGACGACCAATTGGGAGTACGATGGGGACAATGGTGTTCGAGAAATGGGTAGGGAAATATTAGGGAGACCCGGATGAGAGGCCTGGAATAATGCTCATCTAGAGTTAAGCGGGGACCAGCCTGACCATAGGGGCCATGTGGTGCTCTCTTATGAAAACAGGACCGGAGCCGAAAAAACGGAATGGCGCGGTGGTTCTCGTCTCCTCCCTATTCTAATGGTCCGGAAATGCCCATAGACGTAAAGGATGGGGTATCTGTCGTTCTCCCGGAAGAAGGACCGTGGACAAACCTGGAGCCAGCCTATCAAACTGTGAGGCTGGACAAAAAAGACGCGTTCCTCTGGATAGAGACAATCTGGACTAAGGTCAGCCTGATAAGACTGTCGCCGAGCTTGATGGACTTAGAATTTCGGGGGACGGTGGAAGCCCGAGGATGGGTCTACCTATCCCAGGAAATGGAAAATGCAATGGTGGTAGGATTAGTATTGGGCACGACACCGAACCAGTTGTTTGGACAAACAGAACGAGAAGTGGTATGGGCGGCCTGTCAGCGGGCGGAAATGGAAATGGACAAAGTAGAAGTGCGGGTGGAACTCGAGGACAGGGGGAACATGAGAGGGCCCCTTAGGACGATGAGGTGCGTACTACCCCCGTTTCTGGTGGATGCGGTCTTCGGGACCAGGGATAGGTTGGGGCAAATATGCCAGTCAATGATGCGCTTGAGGCTGTACCAGTGCGCTCGGCAGGACTTCTTTAAACTGTTAGTAGAGAAGGGGCCGTTTGGAGGGGACTGGGCGAAAGAGTTGTTCCTTGATGGGGGGGAGGATTTCAGTGATGATGAGGACGAGGCCGAGATGGAAGATTGAGACTTCTGAAAGAGAGGGGGGATTTACCCGGGGAATGGGTTGTCGGCTATGTGCAGGTAGGGAACAATGGCCCGGGGACTCCAGCTGTGGGACTGCACGTTCAAAGGGTGGGAACCGAGGCGAATTAGAGGAGAAGTAGAAATGCCCCTGCCGGCGGAATGCGCGTGGAGCGGAGCGACGTGTGACTGGGTCGGACTTGAGATCACACCGGAACTGTCGTATCTGTGGATAGAACGCATCTGGAACCCCATTAGGGAGGAAGATGGATGGGAAGATATCGCAGAGGGAAAGGTGGAATCGGTCGGGACGGTCGTCTTGTCGGAACAGGGGTGGCATCTGTTCTGCACCACACTAGCGGCAGGGCAAAATCCGATGTGGCTTCTGAAGGGAGCAGAGGCGAGGACTTGGAAGGCGGGCAAGAGGTTTGCCTATAAGGGATGGGATGAGGTCCACAGTAGGGCCGTAATGGGGGGATGGAAAGAATTTAGGCCTCCCTGCCTTCGAAAGAGGATCTGGGTCCCCGAGTTCGTAGTGGACTGGTTTGGGGGTTTTGATCATGTAGTGGAAGTAGCTAGCATTATGGAATGGGTACACATATACTATACATGGTTGTCGGAGGAGTTCTACAAAACATCGCTGAAGTATGGGCCTTTCCATGGCGATACAGCTTGGGAGGTCCTCATCATCCTGAATATGGATAGGTACGACCAATTAGAGGTAGCTCCGGAAATCAGGGAGGCTATAATCCGCCGGGAGGTAGCGGCGACACCTTGCTATGTGGACGATGTGTTTAAGCTGTTCGAGGTACTGTGGTTCGACTAGGAGCAGGGAAAGCCGCGGGTCAGGCAAGTGTGGAATACTACTGAGATAAGGGAGTGGGGTATCTGGCCATTGTAGGGATCATTGCGATTTGCGGACTAGAAGACCAAGGACGGGCGTGCGATGGCGCGAAGGAGGACATTCCTTGAGGACCGCCCGCCGGGCAGTGAGCCGCCAAGGGATGTGACTGGCGGGATAGAAATTAGTCTGCCTGCCGCGAGCGAAGGCTGGCACCCGGTGGTGGACTGGGTCGGGGCAGAGCTCATGGAAACCACGGTCTACTTGGTAACGAGGGTTGAATGGCGCGCGGACGAAAACGGGGAGTGGAACCCGGACCCACGGGGACATGTGCGTGCGCAGGGTCGGTTGTATATGTCTGAGGACGGGTGGCGAGCGTTCGGAGTCCTGTTCACATCAGGGGAAGATCCGTTAAGTATGTTTGAAGGGGCTTGGCAGCTAGTGTGGCAGGCAGGGTTCGAATTCGCGGACCCGGAAGTGGACGATGTGACGGCGAACCTTAGGGTAGCCATGGCTGGGAGCTTCCAGCTGCCTAGTGAGAACAATCGGATGAATTTGTCGCCCTTTTTGCTGGAAAGGTTAGGCGGGGTGGAGCTTGTCAGAAGGGCTGTAGCCGACCTCGCTAGCCTGACGTTTGAGGATGCGATGGTTCACCGAGAGTATTACCGGACCTTCCTAGAGATGGGGCCGTTCAACGGAGAGCAGAGGTATGAAGTATTGTGAATCCTGCGCGGCGTATTTACCACTAGGCCAAGGGCTCCGGTCGTTAGTGACAGGGTCCTATGGGGCGTTGTTCGACGAGAGGTAAGTCGGGGAATGACTTACGTGGATGACCTGTACCGTTTGTATGAGCCGACAGGAGTAGGGGCAGAGTGATAAAAGAGGCAGGGAAAGATAGGGGGATAAGAGAGAAAAATGGATATCGAGTTCATGACCGGAGAGTTGCTCGGACAGGGATCGAGGAATGGATGAAATAAGCAAAACTCGCTTGTTGTTTAAACTGTGCAGGGGACCGCTAATCAACAAATGGCGATGAGCACGCACGGATATCGCGACGGCCCTCGCACCCTCGGCCACCCACCGAAAGTGGAAGTGGATGGGAGGTATCGCTCCCGGCAAGCTACATGGTCCGAGGAATTGATACTGAATGGAGAGTTGTGACCTTGGGAAGAGACCAGGCGTTCATGATGGTAGAGTGTTTGTGGAGTGGTATGAGGTTCGATAGAGGGTCGGGGGACGACTTATACACCGACCTAAAGATGACAGGAACCGTATACCTGCCGGAGGTTGGATGGCACATACTAGGAACGGAGTTGGCGCTAGGGCATGGGCTGCTACCGATCTTCCAAAGGGCTACTAGGATACTGAACCGAATAGGCCAGGAAGTGCGAGGGAGAAGGAATGTGGGACTGAGGACCCGGGTGGAGGTAGGAGGATGGCGAGAGTTTAGGGCCCCGATGACAGGACTGCGGTGCCGAGTGCCTCGTTTCATGGTGGACTTGGTATTTGGCAGCCTCTCGAGGGCAAGGGACCTGGTGGACTCGACCCTGGTCTGGATTCACCACTTCCGGCCACAGACGACTGAAATGTTTTACGATGTGTCGGTCAGGCATGGGCCGTTCTGGGGAAACCAGGCCTGTGATATTCGGGTTTTTACGCTTGGCATTTGGGGAATATGAACCGATAATCATCGGGGAAATAGAAATGGGAGAAAACTATCTTGCCGGGGTGGCCGACTTGTTTGAAGAACCTGGCGAGCACGATAGGCCTGAGGGTCCGGCGTGAGGAAAAGTACCGGGAAAAGGTAGGGAAAAAGTAAAAAGGGGAAACCAGAATGAGAAGCTAGCCGTCAGCAAGGGCGCAGTGGTCGGAGTTCCGCCTTACCTGAGGACATGGCAGGAAGAAACTGGGAAGACCACCCGCGCTGAAGGACGCTGGGGCGCTCGGGAGCCAGGAAGTCGAAAAGGCTACCCTCGAGAGGAAAGCCGCTAGTTTCAGACACCGTCCTAAGAACTGGGGCATGGCAGTGGCAAAATGCCAAACCTCGGCGGCGAGCCCTCCGACAGAAGAAAAGTGGAACAGCGTCCGATACGAAAGTGTCAGGTAAGTCGTCCTGATAAAAATAAGGCGGGAAAACATGGAAATAAGTAAGAATAAGGGGAACTTAGGGCCCGTAAACTAGGGAAGCCATGAACAACCGGTCGTTTCGCAAATTTTTTTTCCATGTGCAGGGTAGGTAAAGGAATGGCGTCAGAAGAGGAGGCCGAAGGGTTACGGAACAAGGGGAGTCAGGGCACGGATAGAGGCGGAGAACGAAACGAAGGGTCGGTAAGGGATCGAGAGTCGGCAAAACCAGAGGGGACCAGGGAAGACGGAAAGGACCTTTCGACAGGGGAAAGTTCGGGGAAAGTCGGGGGAAGCAAAAGAGGACCCCAACAAAGCAGGGAAAAAGGGGACAACGGCAGGACGAGTCCTCAAAATTCTGACGGAACCACACCCAAGAAAACGAAAGTCTCGGGCGCACGTCGTAAGCTGGCAGAAATAGAAAATAAACGGACCGCATAATATAAGGCAAGGCTTATCGAGGAGATGATGGCTAAGAACGAAAGGGACCTTTTGGGAGAAGGGTCACGAGAAGCGCGCAGGGTCAGTCAGGGCGAAGTCAGGCTCGGAGGGAAAGGCAATAGTCATAGGGGCACGCCCAGTAAGAAGGATAAGGAAAAGGGGGACTCCCCGGTCATAGAAGCCGAAAAAGCTACAACCCCGCCTGCTATGGATAGTGGTGCTAGCCGTTTGCCCACCACGCCGAAAGTAACTAAGGGGTGCGACGGACTTTGGACTCTTAGAGAAAGAGTGTTAGGATGGTTTGATCCAGAGGGTACGCCAAAGGCCGGGGAAAAGCAGAGGGATAGCAAGGAAGGAGAAGGGACCAGTGCGGCCGGTGAAGCGGGGAGCTCGGAAGGGGGTCTCAAGAGGATAGTAGCCACCCTCACCCGAGCTCTGAATAAGAATCAGGGGTATCTTGAGGATGCTAAGAAGAAACTTACCTTCGACGGGGCAAACATTACGGAATTCCTGATAGACTACGAGAACCTGGCAGCCTTGCTGAAATGGACTGAGGAAGAAAAGATGGATCACTTAGAGCAGCACGTGTTGCTGAGCTTAGGAAGGGACATTATGGCTATTGTCGCCTCTAGTGGATCCTGGAAAGAGACCCAGAACGAGATGATGAGGAAGTACCTGAAGGCAGAGAAAATGGCAACAAAAGCCGAATTGGCGGCAGTCCAAAGGAAGAACTATGCGACTCTTACAACGACTTCCTAAGGGCATTTACTCTAGTGGCACTACGAATTCCCGGGGTAACGGACCGTACAATGAGTAAGTATTTCCTCAGGCAGTTCTCCGAGTTCGACAAGGATAAGATTTGATCGGCCTACCAGCAGACTAGTAAGTTCGAATACACAAGGGATGTGGATTTCAGGACGGTAACAGACCTCGCAGAAAAAACGGTGGTGACTGAGACGCTAGACCTGCTTAAGGAAGGAGAGGTTATAGATCTGACCGGGAAAACGGGGGATAAGGTGAAGAAGGTGATAGAAAGCCTGCATGAACGAGTACACGGGGTTGATAGCAAGATAGAAAGAGTGAAAAATACGCTATTAGTAATGCAGGCGAGGTGTCCCGACCCGCCCTCCCGCCCCAAGAGGCCGTAGTTCCAGCAGCAGTAGCAAATCGGGGGTATGGCAGGAGGGATCCGGCCAACGAGAAGTGCAGGTATTGCACAATGGGCGGACATTTCATGCGCACTTGCCCCAGACTCAATCATGACATCATTAAGCAAAGATGCAGCAGGTCCCACAAAGGTGGGCCTCAGGGAGAGCGCATAAACTGGAATTCGCCAGGAGGGATGCGGCGTGCCGTCATCCTCCTGAATAATCTGGACATAGCTGTCGTAGAAGCGGAGCCGGTAGCTGACATTGTCTGGGACCAACCAAGGGGACGCGAACCACAAGCCAATTTCATCCTAGAAGGCAATGGGCAGGATAGGGTGAATATCACCACCCGGCGGGCAGGCGCGGAGAAGAAACTTATTCAAGATACAGTAATGGAAGAGGTTGCGGGGACCAGCGCAGATCAAGGCGAAACTGAGACCAGGGAACAGGAGAAGGTTTATGGAAAGACAAGGGAAGAGGAGCCGGTAGACAAGGTTACGGCGGCAAAAAAGAAATTCAAGTATCAGATCTCGATTCTAACCCTGCCAGAAATAGATGACAACCTAAGCAAACTCCTAGGCACCATGGTATCCGTATCATTTCAAACCATGTTGCAAGCAAGCCCGAGACTGCTTAAGGGTCTCAGACAACTGCTGACGCGCAGACGCGTACAAATAGAGGAGGCCCCGGAACCACAGGAGCAGGAGACGGAAGAGGCTGAGGCACCGCAAGGGGTCTCCAACCTCCAGGGGGTTCCAGGGGATCTAGAGGACCAGGAAAAAGCCTTTGCAGAGATCCGTCTAAGCCTACCGGTACGGGGTCACCACACACATGCATTAGTGGACGGGGTTGTGGAAATTACCCTCATACGACGAGACTTTGCAACAATTACTGGTTGCACTGTAAACAAGGACGTGACGGGGAGTATCCGGGGAGCCGACAGGGAAATTCCCTTTGCAGGATACGTCACGATATGCGCAGTCAAGGCGGGGATCAGGGAATCGATCTGGTCCTTCCAGCGGATCACCGTGATGGAAGAGATGGACCATGACATAATTCTCGAGAGACCATGGTGCGCCAACGTAGAGATAATAGGTATGCATCTGCATGATGGCACGTACATGGTGGATATAGAGGACCCCGTGACCGGCCGCGGAGAACTCCTCCGACTCCTTGGGACCGGAGGGGAGCCCCGGAGGGCAAATTGGCAACATGGTCGCAACGTTCGAGGATAGTGCGCCAAAAGGGGCGTTCGCACAGATGGAAGGTATGGGGGAAAGAGTAGAGATCATGATTGAGGAGGCTTTTAGTAAGACGGAGTGGATCAAGATGGGTCTGCCTCTGAAGAAAAGGAGGCAAGAGGATGAGGTGCTAGGGGTTATGGTGGCAGAGAAGGAGGCGGAAGTCGAGCTTGGGGCCAGCCTGCCCAAATCAAAGGAAGACCGGAAGGAAACGTCGGAGGTAGTACTTGAAATTCGCGACTTGTTACAGCTCGTTAAGGCTATCAATTACCACAAAGAAGGAGTGGACCCGACAGCGCTTGCCGAATTCGAAGAGGAGGTCCGAAAGGGCTACTGTCTGAATGGCAAGTTAGTCAGTATCCAGCCACGTATCATGGAGGTAGCAAGACCAATCCAGACCGTTCATTTTTTAGGAGAACGATCCCAGAAGGGAGTGTGCGAAAGTACAAACTCGTAGGGAAGAAAGCCAAGCCGGTCTCAATTCTAGTAGAAACATCAAGGGAAGAGGTCATGGAAAAGGAGGAAGAAATTCAGCAGATAATAAGGGAGAGGCGAGCAGCGGAAGGGCACCGGATACCTGATGAGATAGCGGATACCATGAAGATAGGGGTATAAGGGTTCCTAACGACGGAAGAGGCTCAGTTGATAAGGAGGGCGTGCCGAGAATTTCACCTAGCCTTCGCATTCAATGACCACCAGAAAGGTCGATTGGATGCGAAGCTAATTTCCCCCGTTAGGATTCACACGGTGGAACACG
>BFEA01000706.1:205009-226184 GCA_003427395.1 Chara braunii | reverse complement strand
CATTCCTTTCCATTCTCAAGTCGAACAGCCTGGTTAGGGTCATTCCTTTCCATTCTCAATGTTAGTGCCCGAGGGGGTGGGCCTCGAGGTTACGGATCCCAGTTCTGTCTTGGAGGTTAGAAGGTGGTCATCTCATCTCAGTCTTAAGCGTGCGGTTCTCTTTCTTCCATTTCCCACAGTGATGTACTATCCATGCATACATCCGACTTACCGTCTAGTACTTGAGTTGGAGCTCGCGGCCCCAAGCAGCACTAGCCCACCCGGCCGTTCAGCCATAGCAAAAGACAGGGGCGCCCCTTCCATTTTCCCTCTTTCTGATCACTCAGATTTCGATTCATTCATGACTCAGTTGGATTAGGCTCCTAGGGAAGGAGTGTTATTTACGCCCCTTAACCCATAGGTTCCCTAACCTCTCTTGTACTCGACCAACATTCAATGCCTTGCTTTGCTCGTCAATCCGCACTCAAAATCTCTTTCCTCGAAAAACACAATCCTCATTCCATCCAAATTGCACAATACAACCTTCCCAACTGGTCTCATCCCATGCCCCATGTCCTTGTCTTGTGTACCCACTTTCGAAGGTAGCTCATCCAAAAGTAGCCTTAATACGCTATCTTCTAACTTATCACGACACAGTCTTAGCTGACCCTTCGATCACTCATCTTTTGCAAGCTTACTCATACTATACACACTCTGCTTCAATGTTTTGCAATTGAAAAACGTGATTCTTGCCCAATACTCAATCAACATTTAATGCCTATTGTTGTCCTGTGCCTCAACTTGCTAGTTTCCTGGCCCACCCTGTTCCTCAGCCGGCTTTCTAACCCCCAGGCCGAAGGTCTCGATTTCTCTCCTTATCCTTGCAATTTTCCGTAATTCTGCCTCGTTAAAAAAATCCAGCGGTGTGGCTTCCACCCCTGCCCTTGCGAGTTCCCGGGTCTTGATAATCCACTCATGCTTGACTACGCCGAGCCATTGCTCAAACCAATGACTGGGCGTTGGCCCAAACTCATCCTCCCACCTGAAGGCTTCTTCGCGCGGCTGGTGCACCGGAGGCCGCCTTTCTTCCCTAGGCCTCGAAATTTCATCCCTCTCATCCCCGCTACTGATTTCTATGATTTCTTGCACATCTTCCTCCTCGTGCCTCTCGTCCTCCGTCCATATGGGGCTATATCCTCCCGTTAGGTTCTTTGGATCGTATGTGTAGGGGATCTCCATCCTTGTCCCATACCCCTCACAACTGTCGTGGCCGCTTCGTCCTTCAAGCGGGCTTTCTCTTCTCTGTTCCCCATCCTCACGCTCCTCGTACATGTCCTGTCCCCTCTTGCTTTCCCCATGCCACGTCTCACGTCATTCGCCCCTGTTGGCTCCTTCCTCGTCAGAGGCTTGAGCCTTTCCTCCCATCTGTGCCTTGCCCTCTTCTTTCACATTTGCTTTTCTCTTCTCGCCCTCACTGTCAGATGAGATTTCTATGCCTTCTCCCTTGCGGAGGGGTGAGGGTTTCCTACACAAGCATTTCCTTCCACCCCTGCCTACCATTGGCCCGCCCATGAGCCCTATGTACAACTTTCTCTTCGTTGTCCTCCTCCCTTGGCTTGGCCCTGCTCCTTCCCCTCCGGTAGGCCTGTTGATTGCCCCGCTATCGTTCTCGTTGCCGAATTCCATTTTTGTCTTATCACGTTTTTCTCCTAAGTCCTGTATAACAAAACAACACCCGCAATGTCCGGCATACACACATTCCCCCCAGTCCGGTAGACAACTCCCTTTCCCCAAAAATGCTCCCTGTATCCTTCGCATCATGCCCCTTTTATACATTTCCCTCCCTTATGTAATGCGTCGTTTGTGAAGATCCCATTTTTTTCCCGTAAAAAACTATGGTACAATGCCCCAACAACCCTTCCCGTCGTCACACAAGCCAGATATCGCAAAACCCCAAGTCATGCTGCCTTTCAATCTCAGTCAGTCCAAGCCATTGCCCCAGTCCCCCAAAAATGACAGTCCCATAGACATGGTCAGAGACAAACCATAGTGTGGGCGAGGCTGTGGTTAGTCCTTAGCTTGTGGCCCCTCAGTTTCCTTATCTTCGGCCTCCTGAAACCATTATTCCACCGGGTCCCGGCTTAGAAACCTGACCAATCGTTGCCCCGGGAAGGCCCTTTCAATCCAGTTCCATCCAAATCTTCCAGTTCGAAGGTGTTCAGTCTCACCCGCTTGGCGACCCGGTAGGGGCCTTTGAACCTTCTTTCCAGTTGTCCCGACCAAGTACTTTCTAGTGTCGAGTTCCTTAGTAATACCATCTCTCCCACTTGAAGTGGCTCCTTTCTGACATTCTTAACCTGGTCCCACCTTGCTTTGTCCCTCATTCTGCTGTCTAGTACCCGGTTGGCGATATATTCCATGACCTCCTCATTCTTAAGGATCTGTTGGCATCTTGCCTCGATTAACTCTTCAGTGGTTATTTGCGGATCATCATCTAACCTATTCCAGGTAGGTATCAAGGCTTCCACAGGAAAGTCAATCTCTCTTCCGTACCAAAGTTCCGCTGGGATACATCCTGTTGTCCTTTTAGGGGTCATATTATCCACAAAGACAGCCTGCTTAAGATACCTAGGCCAGTTCCCCAGACGGTCCGCTGCGAGCTTCGCAATCGTGTTCTTCAAGGTTCAGTGCCCTCTTTCTACCGGTGCATTTGCCTCAGGGTGATACGGCTCGATGAGTTTGATCGGTACGCAGAGTCTCTTAAGCATCCCCAATACTTCTTGGTTCACAAACTCCGTCTCATTGTCTGCTATAAACCTTTTGATGAACGGATGCCTCAAGTAGAAGTCTTCTATCCAGTCCGCCACACTCCTCCCTGCCTTTTTCTTGAGAGCGACCGCCTCCACGAACCCACTCAAGTTGTCCCGCGCATCCAGGATATACCTGTATCCGCCCGTTGATACAGGCAATAACCGCAAGGTCGAGGTGGACCAGATATCCTGGTCCTAGCACCCGCGTTGGTCTAAGAGGCTTGAAGACCCGCACCAAGCTTCGTTCTTGGCAAATAAGGCAAGTCTGGCAGTATATGGCGACCATGCCTGCCATGCCTGGCCTCCATGCAAATAATAGAGTGGCGTTATCTTTGCAAGCGTTCCTTTGGACGACCGATGACCTCCAGCTAACCCATCGTGCATTGTCTGGATAACGTCTACTTGCCTAGATCTTCCGCACACAATCCTTCTGGGCATAGCACCTTCCTCCCTTCGAAACAAATGCCCGCCCCTTAGGACGTACCTTTCGGCTTCTTCTCTCGCTTTAATACAGACTTCTGTAGGTTGTTTGTTTCCTACCAGCAACAACCCGATCTCCCGAAAGAGCCCTTCATATGATTGGACATAAAAAAACTCCTCCCCTTCATGGCCCCCATCCTTTCCTTCCTGCATCTGGTTTACTACCCATTGCAACTCTTTCCTTTCCCAAGATTCCACTTAGTTTATCACTGCTTCCCGGCCTCCCTCGACCGCCATTGCTATTAGTTCCTCTTTCGGTCCTACTATCGCTCCTCATGAGTCCGTTTCTTCTCTGCGTCCCCGAGTGGAGACTGGTCCTTCTCTAAGTTCTGCTACTACGGCAGGTGCCCCCTTCTCCAAAGTTTGGATCAATAGTTCTCCCAATGCGCACTCTTCGCTCATCATTTCGTTATCCACCGCAAGGGTTCCTCCTTTGTATTCGAGGAATGCGTCTATGGGCTCCGCATTCTCCATCCCTTCGGGAGTGATGCAGACCCGGCTCAATCCATCGACCTTGTTCCTAATTCCCACAATCCGTTCGATTTTGTAATCGAACTGCAAGATAAATCCTACCCATCTCCCCACCGTCGGATCTATAAGCCTGTAATTCTTTAAGGCCCCTGCCAGGTTCGTCGGATCGATCCTAAGGATGAACCGCCTCCCAAACAGGTAGGCCTGAAAGGTCTTAAGACAATGCAAGATGGCTAGGACCTCCTTCTTGAATTGTGAGTACTGCCGCTCTGCGGCGTTCAAGGTTATACTCTCGAACCTAATTGGCCTCTCTTTTCCTCCTTCATCCCTTTGAATCAACACACCTCCTACCGCCAAAGGTCCTCCATCCGTCTCCAGGATGAAGGGTCGTCCTACTTCGTCACTAAAACAAGGTGCGGACAGGACGACTGTCTCAGATGTCAATATGTCCTTGAGCTTTTGGACAACTCATTCTCGCTCCTCCGTCCAATCCATGGTTCCTTCTTCCCTGATCATAGCCCGAATGGGCTCAGCAATCTTGGCAAAGTTCTTAATGAAGATCCTCCAAAAGCCGACTACGCCTAGGAATGCCCTTACCTCCGTCGTCGTGCGCAGTGGTGTCGGCCACTGTGATATCTTGTCGGTCTTTGCCGGATCTGGCTTCCTGCCATAAGCACCGCAACGAAATCCTAGTATAGTTACCTCCGGCACTGCTAGGATACTCTTTGGTCCACTAGCCGTAATGTTGTATACTAGGAACCCGCGGAGTAAGTCCTTGATGTCCTGCAGGTGGTCCCACACAAAACTTCGGATCCCTGGCTGGACTTCCGTCTCGTTCTTCTCCTGCGCGCCTTTGATCGGATTGTCATCGATGTAAGGCTCACATTTTTCTGGGAACATGTCCCTGGCCACGGCGAGCATTGTGCGTTGTGCTTCGGCCACCGCGTTTGTGAATCCCATAGGGGTCACTTGCATCTGTAGCTGACCTACGGGGGTGTGCATAGCGGTGTACGGCCTGTCCCGAACATCCAACGGAAGCTGGTCGTACCATGAGTACAAATCTATCAGGGAGTAAATGCTCCGACCGGCGTGCGATTCTGCTAATAAGTCAGCCTGAGGTAGCGAGCCAGCATCCCGGATGGTTACTGCATTCAACTTCTGCAGATCCTGAATCCACCTTAGTGTCTTGTTAGGTTTCCGAAAGACGAACTACCGGTTTGCGTATGGCGACGCCGTAGGCTCCGCAACGAAGGAGTCCATCTTAGCTCGGAGGAGGTTTGTCACTTCCCCTGCTATCCCAAATTCATAGGACGACCCCTTGTCATTCCAGCACTCATGTTCTACCGTGTGGATTCTGACCGGAGGGATCAACTACGCATCCAGTCGTCCCTTTTGGTGATCACTAAAGGCAAATGCCAGGTGAAACTCCTGGCAGGTCCTTCTGATGAAGCGGGTTTCTTCTTCCGTTAAGAACCCGTCTATTGTGTCAGCTACCTCATCCGGTATCCGATGTCCCTCCGTCGCCCTTCTTTCTCGGATCACTCGAAGGACCTCTTCCTCCTTCTCCATAGCCTCTTCCTTTGATGTCTCTAGCAGGATCGAGACCGACTTCGCCTTCTTCCCTACCGGCTTGTACTTTCGAATACTTCCTTCCGGGATCTTTCTCCTAAAAAATGAACGGTTGGAATTGCCCTCGTTGCTTCTACGACTCGTGGTTGGATACTAACTAGTTTCCCATTCAAGCAATATCCCTTTTGCACTTCCCCTTCGAACTTGGCCAAGGCTGCTCAGTCTACTCCTACCTTGTGGTATCTAAGGGCCTTGATGAGTTGTAACAAATCGGGGATCTCGAGTGTGATTTTTGGCACGTCTACACGTACTTCTTTCCGCAAGGGTAGGCTAGCACCAAGTTCGACCTCTAACTCATTTTCTGCCACCATAACACCTAGAACTTCGTGCTCCTGCCTCCTCTTCTTCTGGGGCAGGCCCATCTTGATCTACTCCTTCTTGTTGAATGCTTCCTCAATCATGATTTCTACCCTCTCTCATACCCTCCATCCGTGCGAAAGCCCCTTTTCGCGTGCTATCCTCGAACGACGGCGACCATGTTGCCAATTTCCCCTTCGGGGGGTCTCCTCCCGTTCCAAGGAGTCGGAGGAGCTCTCCCCGGCCGGTCACTGGGTCCTCTATCTCTACCATGTATGAGCCATCATGCAAGTGCATGCCTATCATCTCCACGTTCGCGCACCACGGTCTCCCGAGGATTATGTCGTGGTCCATTTCCTCCATTACGGTCATCCGCTGAAAAGACCAGATCGATTCCCCAACTCCTGCCTTTACAGCACACTTCGTGACGTACCCAGCGAAGGGGATTTCCCCGCCAGCTCCTTGGATGCTCCCTGTTACTTCCTTGTTTACCGTACATCCCGTGATCATTGCGAAATCTCTCCTTATGAGAGTGATTTCTGCTCCCCCATCTACTAACGCGTCGGTATCCTCAGTCCCGATCTGGATTTTCAGCTTCCCTACGGGTAATGCATGAAAGCTAAGCTTTGTCCCGGGTGGTGACCTCATGACTTCGCCGCCCTCTCGGTCGGGCAAGCTCAAACGAATGTATGCGAAAGCTTTCTCGAGATCCTCCAAGTCCCCGTGACTCCTCTGAAGGTTAGCCACTTCTTGCGGAGCTTCCTCCTCCCTCTCCCCTTCTGGTAATTCGGGGTTGTCGCCTATTTCTACTCGCCGCCGAGTCAACAGTTGTCTAAGCCCTTTGAGCAACCTAGGGCTAGCCTGCAGCATGGTCTGAAAAGACACCGACACCATGGTTCCTCGTAACTTGCTAATGATGTCGTCGATCTCAGGCAAGGTTAAGATCGGAATTTGATATCGAAACTTCTTCTTAGCGGCGGTAACCTTGTCCGCAGGCTCCTCTTCCCTAGGCGTCCCATAGACTTTCTCTGGTTCCTCGGCCCCAGGTTCTGCCTGGGGTTCTGAGCTTCCGGCGACCTCCTCCATAACGGCATCACAGTTAATCCTTCTCCCAGCCGTTCCTAGTCGAGTGGTTGTGTTCACCCTATCACGTCCGTCGTTTTCCAAAATAAAGTTGATCTGCGGCCCGCGGCCCCGCAGTTGATCCCAAATGATATCGACCACCGGCTCAGCTTCTACGGCCGCTATCTCTAACCCATTGAGCATGATAACGGCTCGTCGCATTCCCCCTGGTGAGTTCAAATTCACCCTCTCTCTGTGGTCCGATTATCTCTCCCTTTAATGACCTGGTGCATCTTATTCTTAGGATATCATGGTTGAGCTTTGGACATGCGCGCACATAATGTCCCATCGCGGTACAGTACTTGCATTGCTCGATAGCAGGATCTCTCCGTCCGAATCCCCGGTTGGCTACACCTAGCGGAACCACAGCTTCCTGGGAGGGAGGGCGGGTCGGGATACGTGCGCCTGCATAACCAATAGTGCGCCCTCCATTCTTTCAATTTTGTTGTCGACCCCGTGCACCCACTCATGTAGACTTTCAATCCCCTTCTTTACCTTGTCGCCTGTTCTACCGATCAGATCTATGACCTCACCTTCCTTAAGCAAGGCCAATGTCTCAGTCACTACCGTCTTCTCGGCCAGATCCGTTACCGTACTGAAATCAACATCCCTAGTGTTTACAAATTTGCTCGTTTGTTGGCAAGCCGACAGGATCTTGTCCTTGTCGAACTCAAAGAACTGTCTGAGGAAGTACTTACTCATTATTCGGTCCGTAACCCCGGGGATTCTTAGTGCTACCAAAGTAAACTGTCGTAGGAAGTCATTGTACGTTGCGAAATTCTTCCTCTGGACTGCCGCTAAATCGGCCTCCGTTGCCATCTTCTCTGCTGCCAGATCCTTTCTCATCATCACATCCCGGGTTTCTTTCCAAGACCGGCTCGAGGCCACAATGGCCATTATGTCCCGCCTTAGAGTCAAAGACACATGCTGCCCCAGGTGGTCCATCTTCTCCTCTTCAGTCCATTTCAACAGCGCAACCAGATTCTCGTAATCTATCAGGAATTCCGTGATGTTCGCCCCATCAAACGTCAACGTTTTCTTAGCATCCACTAGGTAGCCTTGATTTTTGTTTAGTGCTCGCGCGAGGGACGACACTATCTTCCCAAGGCCGCCCTCGGAGCTGCTGGCCTCGCCTGCCATACTGTTATCAGGACCTTCCTTGCCGGCCTTCTGTCCCTCCCTGGTTTTCGTCTTCTGGGTCAAACCATCCCAACACTCTTTCCCTAAGGCTACAGAGTCCTTCGCACCCTCGTGTTACTGCTCGCGTGGTCGGCAGGGGGCTAGCCCTACTATCTATGGCTGGCGGGGTCGTAGCCTTTTCCGCTTCCATCCCAGGAGAGTTCTCTCTCTCTTTCCTTCTCTTGCTCGGCGTTCCATCACGGTCACTACCTTTGTTCCAATGTCCAGTCCCACCTCGGCTGGTTTTCCGTTCGTCCCGGGGCTCCTCCTGCAGAGGGCCTTCTTCGTTCCCAGTCATCATTTCCTCAATCAATCTTGCCTTGTACTCCGCGGTCCTTTTTTCTATCTCGGCTAGTTTGCGCCTCGCATCCGTGACCCTTACTTTCTTAGACACGGCTCCTTCCGAGTTTCGGGGGCTTGTCCTATCCTTATTTCTGCCTTCCTTGGTTTCCTGAGTCCCTTGCCTGCTTCCCCCGGCTTTCCCCGAGCTTTCCCCTAAGGAGATTTCCTTTCGGTTTCCTTTGGTACCATCCGGATTTATCGATTCTCTGTCCTTCTGCCCCTCTTCGCTTTGTATGGCACTGCCGCCTAAGCCTGGCCCCTTCACTCTTACGATTATCTGTCTCCTCCTCCGTTGCCATTTTGCCTAGTTCTGCATAGGCCAAAGAATTCCCAGGACACACGCAACGCGAAGCATTTAGATTCCCTAGGCTCCCGACTCCGTTGGCTTATCTTTATAGCCTTTTTCCTACCTCCGTTTCCCGATTGCCTTTCCCTAAGGAGGAGCCATAACTAGCCCTGCTGCCCTGCCGATCTATGGGCGTGACTTGGCTTCCTTTATCGCAAGCTCGTTTGTAGCACCCTTGTCCCGTCGGGTCGGTGCGTGGGAGTCCGGGTTAACCATCTCGCTAGGGAAAGTCCTCCCGAGCAGTATTTTCCTTTCTGACCTTCATGGTCACGGCAACCATTAGGACTCTACCCCCTTCTTCGTTTTCTAGCAGGTTTTAATCATCCGGGTCCGAGGCCCCTTTCTTATTTCCATCGGCGAACTCACGTAAGTAGCGGACTATACTCGACCTGCCCTACTGACCCGCCTGCGGGAGCTAGTCCCGTTCTCGCCCTCGTGGCCCTTCCGGTTCGGTAGGTTCCTCGAATAGTTCCGCCGCTCCTGCTAAATAACTCTCTCCTATCTCGATTTCCCTTTCGATTATGCGTTCGCATCCTGCCCAGTCTAGCTGTGGTGCCCTAAACATCAGGATGTGGATGACTTCCAGTAACTCGTGGGCCCTGTTTCCCCAGAACGACCCGTGCTCCACAACGATATCGTAGAACATCCCAATGGTAGGGGAGGGGAAGTGATCTGCCCAGACAATCGCCGAGTCTGCCAGCTCCCGCGCCCGCGCGAGGCTCCCGAAGACGAGGTCTATCATAAACCGGGGAACTCGGCACCTCAGCGGTGTGGTCGGTGCCCTGAATTCCCTCCAACCTCCCATTTCCACCCGAGTAAGTAAGTCCACGTTTCTTCTACCTCTGACTGGTTGTCCTACCCGTGTCAACGCCCGGGCCGCCCTCCGAAAGACGGGAGCCTGTTCGTGGCCTTGCACTATTCCCACCCCTAACGAGTGCCAGTCGATCTCGGGCAGATACATGGTCCCGGTAACTTCCAAACTGGACAATAAGTCATCCCCAGGTCCCCGGTTGATTCTCATCCCCACCCACCGACATTCTACTAACATGGAGGCGGTGTCTCTCCCCACAGTTACGGCCCGCCATTCTACATCGAATCCCCGATAGTTGGAACTCGATGGGAGGGATACTTCCCATCGTTCGCCGTTATTCGAGGGCGGTCCGGGGTACCGGGGTTGGCGTTCCATCTGCACACGGAGCGGGCGTTCCATTCGCACACGTCTTGCTGCCATTGTTGCCCTGGTGATTTCCTGCATAGTTCACATAGAAAGCGTAACAGCCAACCCTCAGTAAATGTCCACCTACCGCCCCCTTACCTTTTATATCCTCTTTCTCCCTTTCTTGTCCAACTATCCTTCCATATCCCTAGGAGCCGCAACCTCCTCTGGCTGCTCGTACAACCGGTAAAGGTCGTCTATGTAGGTCGAGCCCCGGCCTACTTCCCGCCTGATGACCCTCCACATGGCCTCATCACTTACTTGCGGAACTCCTGGTCGGGTATTTACTGCAGCTTGTAGTATACAAAGTACTTTATGCCTATGTTCGTCTTCAAAAGGCCCCATCTCTAGGAAGGCCCGGTAGTATTCCCGATATACTAATGTTCCGTCGAAATTTAGCCTAATTACGGCAGCTACCGCCTGCTCCACTCGCTCTACGCCTCCCATTTGTCTTAGCAGAAAGGGCGGTAGACTCGTCCGTACGACCTCATTGGGCAGCTCAAGGATCCCTGCCGCGGCAACTGTTACTTCGGCCGTCACATCGTCTCGTTCTGGGACTGCGAACTCAAACCCCTCCCGCCAAGTTATTTGCCATGCTCCTTCGAACATTCGTACGGGGTCATCCCCGGAAGCCAAGGCAATCCCAAAGGTCCGCCATCCTTCTTCCGACAGGTGTAAGGATCCTGTCGCATGTACACGCCCCGAGAGGTCCAAATCTACGCCCCCGGACTCTCCTCTCGCACGCCATTCCAGCTCCACTACTAGGTACACCGTGTCCTCCACCAACTCTACCCCCACCCAGTCCATTACTGGATTGCTTACCGCATTTCTTGCCGGTAGGTTTATTTTGACGCTGCCTTCTGATACTCTTGGTGGCAGGATCCCGTGAGGTCTATCCTCCCAGAACGTCATTCGTCAGGCCATCTTGCAATGTCTCCTTTCCTGCTTCCTCAGTCCGATTGTTGCACCCACCGAGATTCCATGCCTTTCGTGATTTAGTCTTTCAGCGCTCCCTACTTATCGTACACCGGTTCTTGCCGCTATCCTTGCCCTGTATACGTACAATTCCACTCCTGCCCCTTTTTCGGTTGTTGCTACTTCCCCCTTGTTTCGACCCTCACACACCTTCTACGGCCTAATGTACACGTCCCTCTCCTATGTTACACCTCAACTCACAAGCACCCTCCGTACTCCGGCCTTTTCGCGGTGTTCGATCCCTCACCCCATTTAGTCGAACCACAGTACCTGAAATAGTTTAAAGACATCGTCTACGTAGGAGGGCGCGGCCGCCGCCTCCCGCCTAACTATGGCGTCCCAAGACTCCGCCTCTACCTCTAGGCGGTCATACTTGCTCATCCTTAGGACGATGATGACTTCCTTGGCTTTATCTCCGTAGAAGGGCCCATATTTCAATGAGATCCTATAGAACTACTCAGTCAGCCAGACACACTCTATATGCACCTTCCTCATGGAGTCGGGTACTTCTACAATGTGCTAAAACCCCCCAAACCACTTGGCTATGAACTCCGGTACCCAAGCCGTTATCCGTAGGCTTGGACGCTTAATTTCCTTCCATCCTCCCATCACCACTCTGCTACTAACTTCGTCCCACCCTTCGTTGGCGAACCGCTTGCCTTCTTTTCGGGTTCGGGCCTCTGCATCCCCTAGAAGCCACATCGGGTCCTGTCCCATTGCTAACATAGTGCAAAACAGGTGTCACCCGTCCTCGGAAAGGACAATCGTTCCGACTGACTCTACCTTGCCTTCTGCTATATCATCCCAACCTTCCTCTTCCCTTATCGGGTTCCAAATCCGTTCTACCCATACATATGACAAGTCTCGGGCGACCTCAAAACCCATCCAGTCGCACGTGGTCCCTCTCCACTCGTTTTCTGTTGGTATGGGCATTTTTATTCCTCCTCTGCGTCGTCGTGGTTCCCAACCTTTGAAGGTGTATTCCATCATGCTTTCTTCTCTAGTCATTTTTCCCTTTCCTGCACAATACCAGGCCACCCGTCCTTCCTAAGTTAATTTACCCCACCCCTATTAAAAGTCCCAGTCCTCTATCTCTTCATCTTCGTCTTCATCACTGAAGTCATCCTCCTCGCTGTATAACAACTCCCTTACCCTGTCCAGAAACGTCTCGCCTATTGCCACATTCCTGTAGACTATCCCCCAATGCACAAAGCTAGGGACAAAGATATTGTCTATGCTAAGGCAGTTTAGTATCTCGGTCAGCTCGTCCGCCCAGTTTCCCTCGAACGGCCCCATCTCTACCGACAACCGAAAAAAATCTTGCCTAGCGCATTGGTATAGCCCGAGGTTCGTCATGGACTGGCATATCAGTATTAGCCTGCTCCGAGTTCTGAAAACCGCATCCACTTGGAAGGGAGGCAGCACACATCGCATGATTCTTACGGGTCGCCTCATGCTTCCTCTATCCCCAAGTTCCACCCGTACGTCTATCCTTTCCATTTCCATTTCCCTCCGCTAACATGCAGCCCACACAACCTCTGCTTCTGCCTTCCTAAACAACTCGTCCGGCGTATTCCTGAGTGCCAATTCTATGACCATAGCATTTTCCCCGTCTTGCGACAAGTAGACCTACCCCCGGGCTTCCACTGTCCCTCAAAATTCCAAATCCATTAAACTTGGCGACAACCTCGTCAAGCTGACATTAGTCCATACTGTTTCTATCCAAAGAAACGCGTCCTCCCCTTCCAGCATTGTCGTTTGATATGCTGGTTCAAGGTCCGTCCACGTCCCATCTTCCGGGAGGACGACCGATACCCCATCCTTTACATCTACTGGCATTTCCGGGCCGCTGGTATAGATCGGGGAAGGCAACCATCGCGCCATCTTGTTTTCAGCACCCGATCCCTGTTTTCATAAAAAGAGCACCAACCGGTCCTCTTGGTCAGGTCAACCCTCGCTCTCGATGAGAATTATTTCAGACCCCTCATCAAGGTCTCCCTAATTTACCTCCCCATTCCTAAGTACCTTTTTCCCATAATATCCTCGGTCGGCCATCCATTCCCCCACATTTTCTCTTGGTTCCATTTCAACTGAACTCTATCCTCCTTCCTTCCGATCATCTCTCACTCGTGTGGACTTAGATGGGGGGGGGGGCGGGATAGACTTAGAAATACATCTCGTCCAACGGTCCAAGCTCAATCAATTTTTACAGAGGGGGAACACATAAAAAAAAAGGCAACCTCACATACGGGTCGGTCATCTCCTCACAGGCCATCCCAATATGGTCTCTCCGCTGGTACTATCGGTAGAGTTTTATCCCATACCTCAAGCGCAGCTCAACCGTCGCGAGCGCGGTACCCAGGCTCCGGCAAGGCATTGACCCTTTCCTTGTACCTAGAATACCCCATCCCTTCTTGCCGCTTTTGCACGTCCATACCAACACCGAGGGTTACCCCGTGTGCCTAAATACAGGGACAAAAGTCAGTCGTCCGGGCATTCACTTCCATCGGTCCGACAAGAATCAGCCTTTCCCAAACCATGCTACGAGAAGCTACTAATCGTCTCCGAGGCTCCGTCTTTGTCCGCATGTAGTGGTACTCCCCCCGCCAGCCAACAGGCTAGCCCCGCCTGAGGAGATTTCACACCCCGTCCGGCAGATCATCGGGCAAAAGCCCGTCACCGCTCGAACGGAAATGCTACTAATCAACTGACGTGACAAACTCCCTTCCGACAGCTCGGTGGCCTGACCTCCACATACGAACACACGGCAACCTACAAAAAGAGAGCGACGTTTCGCAACCCGCACCGGCCGGTGCAAACCAATCCTTTCCTTCCAAAAGGCAGGACGCTCAAATCCCATCATGCAAACACAAGTCCCAAGTGGGACACACATAGTACAAGTGCCTTTCCCTTGGTGCACTCAGCGCTTCCTACCCATAACTCACATATTTTATCTCAGGACAATGAGTGTCACTCCCCCTACTTCCATACATAGTGGTTGGTTCTTTCTCGTGAGAATCTTCGCGGGTGAGCTAGTTTTCCTTGGAGTCTAGCAACTCCCTTCATTCCCTTTCTCCTTATTTGTTTGTCCTTTCATAGGGTAGGATTGTTCCTTCTCGATAACCCGTTGTGTTCATGTTGGTTCCTTCAAGCATTCAAAAAAAAGTGCATAGTGCATGAGCCCACTGGGCTCAAAGAAGAAGATAGGAGGGCACCCATTTGGTCGGATCACTCCGCCGCGGGATTTTCATTGGAACCCGGCCTAAGCCAAACACGAACCGGCTGCCGGTAACCGGAGCCCTTCTTTCATACGAAGAGGAAGGGTCGACCTGCGACTAACCCAAGGCTCCCCCGGACTGGCGAACACCAGCACCGAACGAAGGAGGGCTAAAGCCATTCTTCAAAGGAAAGGCTGATCAAGTGCATAGCATGCATGTTATACCTCCAGGCCTGGCCATACCATGCGCCCAACCACTCTCAAATCTGATTTCTCACAAGGGGTAGAGCAACCACAAGTCCATTTTCCTTATCTTGGGTTGTGTTCACGTTCAATGCGTCGGGCGCCCGCATCGGAATCGCAAGGGTCAGTTTAACCCCATGCCCGTCACCTCCACCATTTTTGTCGGGTCAAACCCAGGTAAACTTTCGAGCCTTAGTCGACCCCACTTCGGGTCCCAGTTGGATCGGCCCGCCCACGCTCATACTCAGGGCGCGGGCCGTTCGTCCCGAGGTCACCCCCACCTAGTGCTTTGAGATGGTAGGGGGTGGGCCATCGCGCGAGAGAGCTTTGACATTGGGGATGTAGCTCAACCCTCACGCCGGGTGGTAGTCTCGCTGGTTGTTCCGCAACGCTGATTTTTTTGATTCTTTGTTGTGTTCTCATGCGATCGCTCCTTCCAATGCGCAGGCAGTCCAATGATTCTTTGAGTGTTTCTCTTCTTTTGTGCGTAGGCTAAGCGTCATCCTTAGACCACACACCATTTCCCTAAGCATTGTGGCTATATGGCATCAGCGCGGTGCGGCGGAGCCGTCCTCTCCCTTGCCTCTACGCATCCATCGGGTCTCTCAATTTGCTTTCTTCCTTATTGAAGTAGGACCCTTAGTCTTTTCGGGGTCCTCATATGTATGCACACACAACATCACATTTTCCTTGGTACGATTGCACTCTCATTTACACTCCAAGTCTTCAAGTGCAAAAGTCATTTCCATAGGTTGGCTCTACGTCGAGGGTCCCATAGCCCCTTTGTCCCTCTTCCCTTTCCCTCTTGGTGCCCAGTTCCTCTCGCCCCTATCCCGCTCAAGGCATTTCTAGCCATCACTCACCTGCACAATCCCACATAAGCAAGAAGATTCATACAATCCCCCGTTGGGGGTCAACATATAGCCCTTCCCACATGCCTATCTTTTGAAACTCTTTGGCTGCTCTTTGTTCCCTCTTGCTGCTCAATCAGCCCATTCTTTTCTCATAGTCATGCAGTCGGGGAAATGGTTGAGTCAAACTGACCTCTCTTTCAACTTATGCTTTCTCCGGATCTCGTCCTTTTCCCACTTTTTCCCAACGCCCCCTTTTTCTTTGCCTTCTTGGTGGCACAAGGGACCGGCTACCCTTCCCTTGCCCTCTCTCTCCACCAAGTGAGGTCTGATCTCTCTTTACTGTTCGCACCCTGACAATGTAATAAGTGAGGGGAGAGTGGTTAGTCATATGCCAAGTGAGGGGAAGGGAGAGAGGGGGCAAGGCGAAGGGAGAGAGAAGGGGAGAAAGCGTGGGGGAGAGTGAGGAGAGAGAGAGAGGGAGAAAGGGAGGAAGATAGGGAAAGAGAGAGAGAAGAGAGGAAAAGAGAGAGAGAGAGAGAGAGAAAGAGAGAGAGAGAGAGAGAGAGAGAGAGGAGGTATCTAATCCTAATCAAGTCATGACCCCGTGGTAGCAGCCAAATGTCGGTCACTCATCCCATAGTGAAAGATCAACCACCCGTGAACCGGAGTATTACAATACACATGATTTTGATAATGAGAGATTGGGGAGTACATCCATATGTAAGAAGAAGCGACTAAGTACGACCGGAACACTTCAGCACACATGAGCTCACAACGATAAGCTAAAACTAGTGATAAGCACATGCACATAGGAGAAAAGATCACCTAAGAAGGAACCAATACATCACAACACATATGCACTTGACAACGCTAGATCTAGTAAAAGCACATGCATATGGAGAAAAGATCAATTAGGCAGGAACCGGAACCCCACAACATGTACGAACTTGACAATGAGATGCTAGATTAGTAACAAGCACATGCATATGGAGAAAATATCAACTAAGAAGGAACCGGAACATCACAACACATACGAGCTTGACAATGAGAAGCTAGAACTAGTGGAAAGCACATGCACATAAAGGAGAGATCATCTAAGTAAGATCCGGAACATCACAACACATATGAACATGACAATGAGAAGCTAGAACTAGAGGGAAGCACATGCACATAGAGAAGAGATCAACTAAGTAAAATTCGGAACATCGCATCAAGCATGAACTTTGACAATGAGAAGCTAGAGCTAGTAGAAAGCACATGCACATAAAGGAGAGATCAACTAAGTAAGATCCGGAACATCACACAAAACATGAACTTGACAATGAGATGCTAGAACTAGAGAAAAGCACATGCAAATAGAGAAGAGATCAACTAAGTAAGATCCGGAATATCACATCAAACATGAACTTGACAATGAGAAGCTAGAACTAGAGGGAAGTACATGCACATAAAAGGAAGATTAACCGGAACATCATACTAAGTATGAATATGACAATGACTGGCTAAAACTAATGGAAAGCACATGCACATAGAGGGAAGATCAACCGGAACATCACGCCAAGTATCAACATGACAACGAGTGGCTAGAACTAATGGAAAGCACATGCACATGAAGGGAAGATCACCCGGAACATCATACTAAGTATGAATATGACAATGAGTGGCTAGACTAATGATATGCACATGAAGGGAAGATCAACCGGAACATCACATTAAGTATGAACATGACAATGAGTGGCTAGGACTAAAGGAAAGCACATGCACATGAAGGGAAGATCATCCGGTACATCACACCAAGTATGAACATGACAATGAGTGGCTAGACTAATGAAAAGCACATGCACATAAAGGGAAGATCATCCGGCACATCACACCAAGTATGAACATGACAATGAGTGGCTTGACTAATGAAAAGCACATGCACATGAAGGGAAGATCAACCGGAACATCACACCAAGTATGAACATGACAATGAGTGGCTAAACTAATGAAAAGCACATGCACATGAAGGGAAGATCATCCGGAACATCACACCAAGTATGAACATGACAACGAGTGGCTACACTAATGAAAAGCACATGCATATGAAGGGAAGATCAACCGGAACATCACATTAAATATGAACATGACAATGAGTGGCTAGGACTAAAGGAAAGCACATGCACATGAAGGGAAGATCATCCAGAACATCACACCAAGTTTGAACATGACAATTAGTGGCTAGACTAACGAAAAAGCACATGCACATGAAGGGAAGATCATCCGGAACATCACACCRAGTATGAACATGACAATGAGTGGCTAGACTAACGAAAAGCACATGCACATGAAGGGAAGATCAACCGGAACATCACACCGAGTATGAACATGACAATGAGTGGCTAGACTAATGAAAAGCACATGCACATGAAGGGAAGATCAACCGGAACATCACATGCTATCATGTGAGTGAAAACAAGAGTCTAAGTAGGCAAGATCACCAAGGTTGAGCCAAAGGTCATGCATGAAAGTAGCGGTGCACATCCTTCTAGTGTATGAGTGAAAAGCATGAGTGTGAGTAGCCCAATTCATCAAGATTGAGCCCAAGGTCATCCATGAAAGTCGCGGTGCACTACCTACTAGTGTATGAGTGAAAAGCTTGAGTGTGATTAGGCTAGATCATCAAGATTGCATCAAGAAGCATCCATGAGTGAAGCGGTGCATTACCTACTAGTTCATGAGTGAAAAACACAGGTTTGGAGAGCCCACATCACCAAGATTGTATCAAGAAGCATCCATGGGTGTAGCGCTGTACTACCTACTAGTGTGAGTGTGAAAATCACAAGTTTAGGAAACCCAAATCACCAAGATTGCATCAAGCAGCATCCATGAATGTAACGCTATACTATCAACTAGTGTGAGTGTGAAAAACACAAGTTTGAAGCTCCCAAATCACCAACATTGTATCATGGATCACTCATGGGTGAAGCGCTATACTACCTACTAGTGTAAGTGTGAAAAACACAAGTCTGGAGAGCCCAAATCACCAAGATTGTATTAAGAAGCATCAATGAACGTAGCGTTGTACTACCTACTAGTGTAAGTGTGAAAAACACAAGTTTCGAGAGCCCAAATCACCAAGATTGTATCAAGAAGCATCCATAAATGTAGCGATGTACTACCTACTAGTGTGAGAGTGGAAAACACGAGTTTGGAGAGCCCAAATCACCAAGATTGTATCATGGATCACTCATGGGTGAAGCGCTACACTACCTACTAGTGTAAGTGTGAAAAACACAAGTTTTGAGAGCCCAAATCACCAAGATTGTATCAAGAAGCATCAATGAATGTAGCGCTGTACTACCTACTAGTGTAAGTGTGAAAAACACAAGTTTGGAGAGCCCATATCACCAAGATTGTATCAAGAAGCATCCATGAATGTAGCGATGTACTACCTACTAGTGTGAGAGTGAAAAACACGAGTTTGGAGAGCCCAAATCACCAAGATTGTATCATGGATCACTCATGGGTGAAGCGGTACACTACCTACTAGTGTAAGTGTGAAAAACACAAGTTTGGAGAGCCCAAATCACCAAGATTGTATCAAGAAGCATCCATGAATGTAGCGTTGTACTATCTACTAGTGTGAGAGTGGAAAACACGAGTTTGGAGAGCCCAAATCACCAAGATTGTATCATGGATCACTCATGGGTGAAGCGCTACACAACCTACTAGTGTAAGTGTGAAAAACACAAGTTTGGAGAGCCGAAATCACCAAGGTTGTATCAAGAAGCATCCATGAATGTAGCGCTATACTACCTACTAGTGTGAGAGTGAAAAACACGAGTTTGGAGAGCCCAAATCACCAAGATTGTATCATGGATCACTCATGGGTGAAGCGCTACACTACCTACTGGTGTAAGTGTGAAAAACACAAGTTTTAAGCTCCCAAATCACCAAGATTGTATCAAGAAGCATTTAGGAGAGAATCGGAATACTACCCTCTAGCGTATAAGTGAAAAAGAAGAGTTTTGGGTAGCCCATGGAAAAGAGAAGATGAAGTAAGAGAAGATGGAGGAGAAGGGGAGACAGATGAGGGAGATGGAGATGGAGAAGAAGAGGTAGAAGACAAAGAGAATGAAAGTGAAGAGGACGAAGGAGGAGATGAAGGGGGAGAGAAGAGAAGGAAGAAGGAGGGAGTAAGGAGGAAGAATAGGAAGGAGGAGGAGAGGAAGAAGGAGAAGAAGAGGAAGAAGAAGAAGAAGAAGACGAATAAGGAGAAGAAGAAGAAGAGGAAGAAGAAGAAGAAGAAGAAGAAGAAGAAGATAAAGGTGAAGAAATTTCTTCCTTCCTCTCACCTTGTTGATTCCTTGATGTTGGTGTACTCTTGATGAAGCTTCCACTCCTTGTACAATCCCCTCTTGGCTATGGCTTCCTTCTTCTCCAAGCCCTTCTCTCCTCCTTCCTTGCTCTCTCTAAGGCTATGGCAAACTCCCCCAACTATGGCTATGGAGTCCTCCCCTCTAGGTAGGCTAATGGGCTCCTATAGCCTCTCCTTCTCTCCTACACTCAGGAGGGATATGGCGGATCACCTCCCAAGTGTCCCTCCCACCATCACTATCCTCTAGAGTCCTCCCCACGACCTCATAGTCTCCTCTAAGCTCTCCCACTAGCATGGGCTCCTCCCTCCTCACTCCAAGTGCAAAGGTGCTCCTGTGAGCTCACTTGGGCAGCATGGGCACTCCTCATGCAAATGTGAGAGTGGCGGACTGCATCCTCAGCTTATGTAGGCTGAAACCTGCAGTCCGGCCAGCCCATGAGCCTCTCCAAGTGCCTTGGGGTGAGCCGAGGTAACCCCCAAGGCCAAATTCCCCTACTAGGCCCTTCTCGAGGTACCTCGGCCTCATTTTGGCCAAGTACATGCAGTCCGAGTGGTTGGTACCAACTCGAACTGCCTCTTGGCCTACTCCGGCCTCTTTTTCATTGCTCAAATGCTGCCCCCTAGGGTTCTAATGCCCAAGGGGCAGCAATACTCGAAAAAAAAAGACCTTGTGGGCCTTTTTCTTGATTTTTCCAAGTTTCAGCCTCCCTTGTGTAGGCCGGAGCATTTTTCCATGTAGCGGCATATTTTCAGCCTTGGATCTGGCTGAGATCCAAGGCCAGCAATAATGCGTGCTACCCCCTAGTAGCCCTTGCTTCTATTTTGAGCCCCTAAGTCTACTCTTTCAATTTTTGGTGCATCTGGCTCTCTTTTTGGGCCAAATGCACAGTTTTGTCATTTTCCCTCTTTTGTTTCTTTCCATTTTGGGATGCCACCTCATTTCAGAGCGAGCCGTTTTGAGCAGGCCCACAAAAAAACGGCTAGTTCCTCTCCACCATGAGATCTGATCTCAGATCCATGGTCAAAAAAAAAACCGGCCACTTCCTTTTTGCATTTTCTCTCATTTTCTGCTTTTAATTTAGATTTTGTTAAGATATGGCCCCAAGGCCATATCTCTTCAATCCGGATTGCCCTCCCTCATTCTAGGAGGGATGAGGTCACAGTTGGGATCTACCAGTCCCTATTGTGCAGGTCCCAATAGGCCGGCACACTCTCCTCCATGCTTTTCTCCCCTTTTGTCTCATTCTCCCTCCTTTTTCTCTCATTTTCCTTTCTTTTTCTTTAATTTCAGTTGTGACAAGTGTCAAACTGTTGTGCACCCTCTTTCTAGGCCCTAGGGCCTCATTCAAGGCCAGGTTCATGGCTGTTATTTGGCCGTTACATCTCGGATTCCAACAATGGCACCCCCATGCTCCTAAGGGGCTCCATTTTGCTCCCGTTTGCCCAATTTTGAGCCCCTTTTGCTCCGATTTTCTAAGGGCAACCTTTTTCTCATGTTGAGCCTCTCAAGGCTCTATTTTCTTATGTCGTGCTAGTCCGAGATATCTCCGACTGCTGGGCAGCCTTCTCAACATCCTTATTTTACTTTTCTTTCTCCCATGGCTCTCCCACTGTGGTGCTAATATTTCCCATGTGTTTTCTTATGCCTAGCTAGT
>BFEA01000706.1:194528-204740 GCA_003427395.1 Chara braunii | reverse complement strand
CCTAGCTAGTCCGAGATATCTCGGATTGCTGGGAAGCCTTCTCAACATCCTTATTTTACTTTTCTTTCTCCCATGGCTCTCCCACTTGCTCCCGCTAGTGCTTGCACTAATGGTGCTAATATTTCCCACCGTCTAGATCCTTGATCTTGACGGTGCCGTTTGCTTGCACAAACATTTCTTGTGTTCGCTCATGGTTCCCTTGGTACATCCCAAGTCCCCGCCATTTTCCTTCATGCTAGCTCCATTTCCTTGTCCCGCCGGCGGTCCCACCGACGCATGTCCCATTTGGTCCCCGGCAACATTCCGGACGGCGTCCCATTTTTATTTTTTGGGGGCCCCTTGCCCTTGGTGGTCCCATCATTTCTACATGTGTGCCGTTTTTTTTAGGCCGTGAGATCTCATCTCACGGTTGCCGTTTAGCGTCTTTACTTGCCCCATGCCGAAATTGCTCCTTTCTAGCCTTCGGGCTTGTCGTAGCCCATTTCCCCTTATCCTTGGCATCCCCATGCAGTCCGTAATTTCTCGGACTGCAGTCATGGTTGTTTTCTACACCCACAGCCCCACAACTTGCCCCATGTTAAAAGAACATGAAGCGTTAAATTTTCTAGTGCATCCAGGCTCAATATTGGTTCCGGATGCACATAGAACATATGTTTTCTCTCCCCCATGCAGTCCGTTACAACTCGGACTGCAATGGGGGTTAATTCCTTAGCCCCAATGCCCTACAACTAACCCTTACTCAAAAGAAAAAAAAACGACTAATTCCCAAGTGCATCCAGACTAGATTTTGGCTCCGGATGCACCTAAAACATGTGTTTCTCTTCATGCATATAATCCGTTTTATTCCGGTTGCAAGAGGCCTTGATTTTCTTTGATTTTCTCTGCAATAATCAAAGAAAATCAAAGTTCTTTGTAACCGCCATATTCAAGAATGAATCTGGTCACGGATGAATCTCCCCAAGTGACCGTTTTTTACCGTTAAGGCATTTTTCTCTTTTCTTTTCTTTTCTTTTCTCCTCCTTTCTTGGACAGTAGGGACCTGCCAGTCCCTACCTATGACAGTCCCTACTGACGGCCAACTCACTCGCTCCCTGTCACTCTCTTTGTCTTATTCTTCCACATTTTCTTTTCTTTTCTCTCTTTTTTCTAGCATGCCAAGTGTTAAGTGGCCGTTAAGGCCCTTTTCTAGCCTCTTCCTCTTAGTTTCGGCCCTCTCTATGCCCATGGTGCAGTCCGTTACTTCTCAGACTGCAATAATGGCATTCCTATGCCCATGGGAGCTTCCTTTTGCTCCTACATTTCTCCCATAGTGGCCCCTCCTACTCCGATTTTCTCCCGGAGGCTATTTTTCACATAGGGCCTCTTTTGTCTCCATTTTCCTAGGGAAGGCTAATCCGAGATTTTTCGGATTGCTCCTATGCCTCCAACTTCAGTTTTCTTTACTTTTTCTTTTCCTTTTGGCCTTCCCGTTTGTCACCACTAGTGCTTGAACTAGTGATGCTAATATTCTTGGCCGTCAAGATGTTGATCTTGACGGTGCACCTTGCATTTATTATTTTCCCTCATGTGGTGCCGCCGTTTCTTCTTGGGACTTTCACATGTCCCCGCCTCTTGTCCCGCCGGTGGTCCCCGACACTTAGTCCCGCCGGTGGTCCCCGACACTTAGTCTCGTCGGCAGTATCTGGTGCATTTCGCCCTCGATGCCATTATTTTTACTTAGTCCCACTTGGCCCCGGATGCCTTTCCCCGAGGTGTCCCATGCCTCTTGGGCGTCTTGTCGCCCCATAGCGAACCCTCTTCTTTGTCTTTCCCCGCGCCTTGTGCGCGCCGATCTCTTTGGTCGTGGGCCTCCGCTTCGAGGCTCCCGTAGGTGGCCTCCACGTTGGCCCCTCATTTCCTGGCTTCCCGCGGCCTCCGGGTCGCCCATCCCTCGACTTCCTCATTCCTTTATCGCTGTCGTGCTGCATTTGCTGGTTCAAGGGGCCCTTTGGCCTTAGTCTTATTGCATTCCGATGGCCTTCTCGGCTTCCTGCTATGTTCTACGTGCCCCTGTTCTTGCGCTCGCTTGCTTGCTGCCGCTTAGTTCTTTCCCCCTATGGTTCTCGCTCTAGGGTATTACTCCCTCCTGCGGTCTAATCCTTTATCTCGTCTCACTCTGGATTTCTCTGTTGTGCACAGTTCGTCCATATTCGGTCTCTCGAGTGATGGGAAGTTATTCGGGACTCACCAGTCCCGACAACGGGCTTTGTGTGAACTATGGATGTGGGAAGGGCTTGATGATTGAAGGCTTGGATGAATGATAGACTATGGGATGTGACATTGTATGATGAATGAATGGGGTGACACTCTTGTGTGCAATGCAAAAGCCCGAAAAGACTAAGGGTGACCATGAATAGGTGGATGCAATGCTAATGCCTTAAGCAAAAAAATTATAGGGGCTAGGGGTTGGGCGGCGCCATCGCACCCCGAGGATGCCATAAGAACCTATGCTTAGTGAAAAGGTGTGTGGCCCAATGGATGACGCTTGGCCTACACACGAAAAGAAGATGAATCTTCAACGAACTCCCTGGACTGCCTGCATATTGGAAGGAGCGATTGCCTGGTCACACTCAAACGAATCGAGAAAACGCCACGAGTGATCAAAGAGCTACCATCTAAACGCGAGAGCGGAGCTACATCCCCCAATGTAAAGCCCTCTCGCAAATGGTCCATCCCCATCCGTCTCATAGCAATAGGTGGGGGTGCCCCTGGGACGAACGACCCGCGCCCTGAGCGTGAGCGTGGGCGGGTCGAGCCAAATGGGACCCGCAGTGGGGTCGACTTAGGCTCGAAAGTCCTTCAGGGTACGGCCCCTACACCGGCTTGCAGCTACGATGGCCATTATGTCTCGTCCCAGGCTCAACGACACACGCTGTCCTAGGTGGTCCATCTTCTCCTCTTCACTTCATTTTAGCAACGCGGCTAGGTTCTCGTAATCTATTAGGAACTCCGTGATGTTTGCCCCGTCAAACGTCAACTTTTTCTTAGCGTCTGGGAGATAGCCTTGGTTTTTGTTTAGTGCTCGAGTGAGGGACGACACTATCTTCCTGAGCCCGCCCTCGGAGCTACTGGCCTCGCCTGCCGTACTGGTATCATGTCCTTCCTTGTCGGTCCTCTGTCCTTCTCTAGTCTTTGTAGTCCCTTCCGGGTCAAACCACCCCAACACCCTTTTCCTAAGGCACCAGAGCCCTTCACACCATCGCATTACTGCTGGCCTGGCCGGCAGGCGGCTAACCCTGCTATCTATGGCTAGTAGGTTCGTAGCTTTCTCCGCTACCATCCCTGGGGAGTTTTCTCTCTCCTTCCTTCTTTTGCTCGGTGTCCCTCCACAGTCACTATCCTTACCCCCTTGCCTACTTCCGCCTCGGTCGGCTCTCCGTTCGTCCTGCGGTCCTCCCTGCGGTGGGTCTACCTCGTTCCCAGTCATCATCTCCTCGATCAATCTTGCCTTGTACTCCGCGGTTCTCTTTTCTATTTCCGCTAGTTTGCGCCTCACATCCGTGACTCTCACCTTCTTAGACACAGCTCCATCTGAATTCCAAGGGTTTGTCGCGTCCTTATTTCTACCCTCCCTGGCCTCCTGGGTCCCTTGCTTGCTTCCCCCGACCTTTCCCGAGCTTTCCCCTGAGGAAATTTTTTTCCGGTTCTCCTTTGTACCATTCGGATTTTTCGATACTCTGTCCTTCTGACCCTCCTCGCTTTGTACGGCGCTGCCTCCTAAGCCTGATTCTTTCTCGCTCCTAAGGTTGCCTGTCTCATCCTCAATGGCCATTTTGTCTAAATCTGCAAAAAAAACAGAGGGTTTCCCCAGGACACAGGTAGCTCGGGACATTTTAGGTTTTCGTAAGCTTTGGTCTTTTTGGTTTATCTTATCAAAAAGAAGAAGCCCTCTTCCTATTTCCGTCCTCCGATTGCTCTCCAAGGAGGGAGAAAGCCCGTACCCAGCCCCGCTCTCCGTACTGAGTCGAGGGGTCGAACTTAGTTTCCTTTATGGCGGTTCGTTTAGAGCGTCTCAGTCTGCCGTGTAGGGCACTCGGGAATTCCGGTCGGGTACTCTCTGTCAAGAACGGTCCCCCGTCCTTATCCCTTCCAGCTGTATCTGGTTATGGCAATTATCGTGGATCTATTCCTTCCCTATTCAGCAGCGGGTTTTGAATCGTCTGGGTCTGACGGTCCTCTCCTATTCTCATCGGTGAGCCCCTATATGTAATGGAATATACTTTATTTGCCCTACCGGCTTGCTTCCGGGGGTTAGTCCCGCTCTTGCCCCCGTGGCCCTTCCGGTTCGGTAGGCTCCTCGAATAGTTGAGCCACCCCCGCTAGATAACTCTCTCCTATCTCGATTTCCCTTCGAATTATGTGCTCGTATTCCGCATAGGCTATCAAGATGTTAATAACCTCCAGCAATTTATTGGCCCGGTTTCCCCAGAACGGCCCATGCTCCACAGCGACATCATAGAACATCCTGATGGTTTGGGGCGGGAAGTGGTCTATCCAGACTATTGCCGTGTCCGCTAGATCTTGCAGCCTTGCAAGGCTTCCAAAGATGAGGTCTATCATAAATCGGGGGACCGGGCATCTTAGCGGGGTTGTCGGTGCACTAAAGCCCCGCCAACTTCCTACTTCCACCCTGGTTCGCAAGCCCACGTTTCTCCTACCCCTGAGCGACTGGCCTATCCGTGTCAATGCCTGGGCGGCCCTCTGAAAGACCGGGGCCAACTCGTGACCTTGTGCTATTCCCACTCCCAGCAAATGCCAACCAATCTCGGGTAGGTACAAGTCCCGGTTACTTCCAAGTTGGAGTACAAGTCATCCCCAGGCCCTCGGTTAAATCGCATCCTGGTCCACAAACACACCACCATCATGAAGGCGTTGTCCCTCCCCAAGGTTACGGCCCCCCATTCCACGTAGATCCCCCATAATTTGAAGCTTGCCGGAAGGGACACTTCCCACCCTCTGCCGTTATTCCAGGGTGGCCCGGGGTACCGGGGCTGGCGTACCGTTCGAACACGTCTTGCCGCCATCGTTGTGTGGTGATTTCCTGCATAGCCCACACAGAGAGGATTACAGCCCGTTCTTCAGCAACTGCTCATCCTCCTACCGTTTCCCTTCCCGCTTATGTCCCTTTTCTTCTTTTCTGTCCTGCGTCCCGCACCTGTGCCCACAATGGTCGGACGCCTTCCCTTGTTTCAACCTCCTCGCGTGCCCCTGCTGAACCAATGTACATGCCCCTCTCTTATGTTACCCCTTAGTTTACATGCCCCTACCACACTTCGATTTCCCCATGGCGTGCGCTTTTCCGGTCCTTTTAATCGAACCACAGTACTTCACCGCCTCCTGGCTAACTATGGCATCCCAGGTTGCCGCATCTACCTCTAGGCGATCATACTTACCTATTCTCAGGACGGTGACAACTTCCCAGGCTTTATCAACGTAGAAGGGTCCGTACTTCAACAAGATCCTATAAAATTCCCCACACTCTATATGCATCTCTTTCATGGAGTTAGCCACGCTTAAAATGTGGCCCCCAAACCAACTAGCCACGAACTCCGACACCCAAGCCGTTATTCGTAGGCTGGGAGCCTTGAGTTCCTTCCATCCCCCCATCACGACCTTACTACCGACCTCATCCTATTCTTCGTTGGCGAACCTCTTGCCCTTTTTTCGGGTCCGCGCCTCAACATCCCCTAGAAGCCACATCGGGTCTTGTCTTGCAGCTATCATGATGTAGAATAAGTGCCACCCTTCCTTGGAAAGTACGATTGTTCCAATTGATTCCACTTTGCCTTCCGCTATCTCGTCCCATCCTTCCTCTTCCCTTATTGGGTTCCAGATTCGTTTTATCTAGACGTATGATAGCCCCGGGACAACTTTAAACCCCGCCCAGTCGCACGTAGTTCCTCTCCATTCGTTTTTCGCAGGTATAGGTATTTCTAACCCCCCCTTGAGTCGCCTCGTTTCCCATCCTTTGAAAGTGCAGTCCATCAACAGTTGTTCTCTAGTCATCGTTTTTTCTTCCCTGCACAGTGTCAGGCCACTCAGCCCCCCCTAAATAAGTCCTCCATCTCAGAAATATCAGTCCTCTATTTCGTTCCCATCGTCATTGTCACTGGAGTCATCTTCTTCGTCGTATAACAATTCCCTCACCCCTTCCAGGAACGTCTCCCCTACGGCCACGTTTCTGTAGACTATTCCCCAATGCACCGGGCTATAAACAAAGACATTGTCTATGCTAAGGCAATTCAACATCTCGACCCATTTTTCCCTTGCCCAATTTCCTTCAAAGGGGCTCATTTCTACCAACAACCGGAAGAAGTCCTGCTTGGCACATTGATATAGCCCGAGGGTCGCCATGGACTGGCATATCTGTACTAGTCTGCTCCGAGTTCCGAAGACCTCATCCACCAGAAAAGGGGGCAGCACGCATCTTATCGTTCTGACGGGTCGCCTCACGCTCCCCCTATCCCCGAGTTCCACTCGCACGTCTACCCTTTCCATTTCCATTTCTGCCCGCTGACATGCGGCCCATACAACCTCCCTTTCTGCCATCCTAAACAATTCGTCCGGCGTCTGCGACAAGTACACCCACCCTCGGGTTTCCACCGTCCCTCGGAACTCCAAATCCATTAAGCTTGGCGACAACCCTGTCAGACTCACTTTAGTCCATACCGTTTCTATCCAAAGGAACGCGTCCTCCTTGTCCAGCATTACGGTTTGATAGGCTGGCTCTAGATCTGTCCACGTTCCTTCTTCCGGGAGGACGACCAACACCCCAACCTTTACATCTACCGGCATTTCTAGGCCGCTGGTATAGATCGGGAATGACAACCACCGCACCATCTTGTTTCCATCACCCGACCCCTGTTTTTCATAAGAGAGCACCGAACGGTCCTTCCGGACGGGCTAACCCACGTCCTAGATAAGAATTATTTCAAACCCCTCATCCGGGTCTCCCTACTCTACCGCCCCTCCCTAGTACCCTTGGTCGGCCATCACTACCCAATATTCCTTCTCTTGGTTCCACTCCGATTGACCTCTATCCTCATTCCTTTCAATCATCTCTCACTCGTGTGGACTTAGGTGGAGAGGTGGGAATAGACTAGAATTATAGCCCGTTCAACAGTTCATCCTCAATCAATCTTTACGGGGGGGGAAATACACAAAGAAAATTCAGGCAATCTCACATACGGGTCGGTCATCTCCTCATCGGCCTTTCCCAATATGGTCTCTCCACTGGCACTTTTGGTAGAGTTTTATTCCATATCTCAAGCACAGCTCAACCGTTGCGAGCGCGGTACCCAGGCTTCGGCACAGGGTGTTACCCCTCTCCATTTGCCCAAAATACCCCATCCCGTTTTGCCGCTCTTGCATACCCACGTTGGTACCGGGCATCACCCCGTGCACCCCGTTAGGAGCAATAGTCAGTCGTTCGGGCATTCACTTTTATCGGTCCGACAAGAATCAACCTTTCCCAAACCTTACTACGGGAAGCTACTAATTGTCTCCGAGGTCCCCTCCTTGCCCCACACGCAGTGGTCCCCCTCCGCCAACCGACAAGCTAAGCCCCGCCTGAGGAGACGTTTCGCATCCCGCCTGGGCAAGGTGTCGAGCCATGCTCGGTCCGCCCGAGAGAGAGTGCTACTAATCAACCGGCGAGACCAACTCTTGTCTGACAGCTCGGTGGTCCGACCTCCGCATATGAGACCCGACGGCACTACAAAAGAACGATGTTTCACCATCCCGCACCAGCTGGTGCAGACCCATCCTTTCCTTCCGAAAGGCAGGACACTCAATTCCCTTCATGCAAACCACAAATCCCAAGTGGGACACACAGAATACAAGTGCCTTTTCCTCGGTGCACCCAACGCTTCCTACCCACAACTCACAATTTTCTTTCAGGACAATGAGTGTCACTCCCCTTACTTCCATACATAGTGGTTGGTTCCTTCTCGTGAGCATCTTCAAGGGTGAGCTAGTTTTCCTACGAGTCTAGCAACTTCCTTCATTCCCCTTCTCTTCATTTGTTTGTCCTTTCATAGGGTAGGATTGTTCCTTCTTGATGACCCGTTGTGTTCATGTTGGTTCCTTCAAGCATTTCAATGTGTATAGTGCACGAGACCGCTGGGCTCAAAGAAGAAGAAAAAAAATCACTCCGCCACGGGATTTTTATCGGACCCCGGCCGAAGCCGAAGCACCAACCGCCTGCCAGGTAATCGGAGCCCTTCTTTCACACGAAGAGGAAGGGTCGACTTGCGACTTGCCCAAGACTCCCCCGGACTCGCGAACACCAACACTAGACGAAGGAGGGCTAGAGCCATTCCACAAGGAGATGGCTAATCAAGTGCACAACATACATGTTATACCTCCAGGCTTGCCATGCCATGCGCCCAACCACTCTCAAGTCTGATTCTCTTAAGGGGTAGAGCAAACATAAGTCCTCATTCCCTTATCCTATGTTATGTACACGTCAATGTGTCGGACGCCCGCTTTGGAATCGCAAAGGTTAGTTTAACACTATTGCCCGTCACCTCCACCAATTACATAGGGCTAAACCCCGGTAGACTTTCAAGCCTTGGTCGACCCCACTGCGGGTCCCATTTGGCCCGGCCCGCCCACGCTCATGCTCAGGGCGAGGGCCGTTCATCCCAGGGTCACCCCCACCTAGTGCTTTGAGGTGGATGGGGGTGGGCCATCGCGCGAGAGAGCTTTGACATTGGGTATGTAGCTCAACCCTCACGCCGGTGGTAGTCTCGCTGGTCATTCCGCAAAGCTGATTTTTTTTATTCTTGGTTGTATTTTCAAGCAATTGCTCCTTCCAATACACAGGCAGTCCACGAGTTCTTTGAGAGTTTTTCTTCTCTTGTGCGCAGGTTAAGCGTCATCCTTAGGCCGCGCACCATTTCCCTAAGCATCGCAATCCTAGGGTGTCATCGGGGTGCGGCAGTGCCGTCTTCCCCCTAACTACTACGCATTCCTCGAATCTCATGCATTCCCCTTAGTCTTTTCGGGGCCATCATATGCATGCACAGGCTATTTCACAGTCCACTTGGTAAGGTTGCACTTCTTTTTTTCATTTACATTCCAAGTCGCATGCACAAGAGTCACTCCCATGGTTCGATTTTACACTAAGGTATCGTAGCCCCCTTTGTCTCCTCTTCCCTTTTCCTTTGCCGTCCGGTCTCTCCCGGCCCTGTCCCGCTCAAGGCGTCCCAAACCTTTACTTACCTGCATAATCCCACACAAAGCAAAGGCCGATACAATCCCCCATTGGGGGTCAACAAATAACCCTTTCCGCATGCCTAACTTTCCTTTTTCTTCGGCTTCTCTTTGTGCTCAATCAGTCCATTCTCTTCTCGTAGTTATGCAGTCGGGGAAATGGCCGAGTCAAACTGACCTTGGGCCGCACTTTCTCTTCCAATTCTTAAGGACGTAGTCCTCCCCGTTTCTCAAGTTTTCCTCCCTTTCCTTCTTGGCGGCACAAGGGACCGGCATCCCCTCCCTTGCCCACTCTCTCCACGAAGTGAGGACTGATTTCTTTCGCTGTTCGTTCCCTGACAATGTAGTAAGTGAGCGGAGGAGATTTAGTCACATGCCAAGAGAGAGGAGGAGGAAAGTTTTAAGGCCAAAGCTTTCGGGATGCGAAAAGGAAGCGGAGATGGAACGAGGAAGGTGGTGGTAAAAGGAAAGGAGGAGGAGAATAGAAGGGAGAGGAGGAATAGAGGAGGAAGGAAGAGGAAAGAGAAATAGAAAAGGGGAGAAAGATACTTCCTATCCCTAATCAACTTACCCTCCTCCCTACTTGTCCTACCGTTCTACCTAAGATCCCCTCTACCGCTTGGTGCTTTGTCGATCACGGTCCTTGGTTGGTAAAGAAGATGGAGGAGGGAGAAGATGTGAGGTGATTGACTATGGTGGATGGGTGAAGAAAATGGAGGAAGAAGAAGTTGCGAGGTGGTTGGCTACGGCAGATAGGTGAGGATGACGGAGGAGGAAAAAGGTGTGAGGTGGTTGACTATGGTGGATGGGTGAAGAAGATGGAGGAGGAAGAAGATATGAAGTGGTTGGCTATGGTGGATGGGTGAAGAAGATGGAGGAGGAAGAAGGTGTGAGGTGGTTGGCTATGGTGGATGGATGAAGAAGATGGGGGAGGAAGAAGGTGTGAAGTGGTTGGCT
>BFEA01000706.1:139134-161863 GCA_003427395.1 Chara braunii | reverse complement strand
CCTCCTGACTGCCTGAAGGGCCAGCCAGGCCGAGGAGGCTGCTCTTGCCAATGCACGGCCTGCCTCCTGACTGCCTGAAGGGCCAGCCAGGCCGAAGAGGCTGCTCTTGCCAATGCCGAAGTGTGCCAGGGGCTGGCGCTGCAGCATCTGCTGAGGCTGGCGTGGATGCAGGCTAAGAATAGCCTGTTCCCGAAACCCTGGTTTGGTGCCTGAGTTTCAGGGCCGGTCGTTCTGGTGAACGACCGAAAATAGCCCTTTGTTTCAGGCTAAAAAGGCTCTTGCCATTTTTAGTTTGAAACGACACAGGGACTGTAGGCCCCTGTTTTCAGGCTGAATTCTAGGCTTTTTGGCTGAAGGGCGCAGGGCCTGGAAAATGGCCTGCGTGTGCAGGCGCATCATGTAACATACCCGAAGACCACCTTCGCCATCACCTGCCTTGCGCCCCTGCAGCCCGAATATGGCTGTTGTGCGCCTGCTGCCCTTGCAGCGCCCCTCACCGCCTCGCCTGTGCGCGCGTCCGACCAGCAGGCCCATGCAGATGCTAGCGCAGCAACGCAGCAGCGTGTCTGCATTGCCTGCCAAGGCCAGAATGAACCTGCCTGGGCTGGCCTCTTTCCTTTATGGAAAGTGCAACCCCTGTGTGTGTCTGGCTGGGCCTGGCTGGGGAAGGTTCCAGTAGCTTCCAGTCGGGCCCCAGTCTCTGTGCCCAGGCCCATCTCTACAGGTAAGGGCCTGGGCCCTTTTCGGTTGGGCACCTATAGGTAGCCTCCCAGGCTCCAAGGGTTGGCCACATTCTCATTGGCTCGCGGAGATTGAGTGACGACAATGCATGTGCCCAGGGCGCAACCACCCGGCCCTGGGCTCAACAGTACATCGCAGTCCTTGTTTTCTGGAAAGAGCCTGGAGGCTCACGTTTCCTCGCAACCAAACCGTCCGTGTACCCACATACGGAAAATGTCGAAATAGGCCTTGTGTGGATATTCAGGCCCGCCTTCACTTAGGGCGGGCACAAGGCTTGCTGGGCCCCACAGCGGAGAACACTTGCATCCCTGTTAGGGCCCCGTGAGGTTCAGTCCTCGCATCTACCTCTACCGTACTGAAAAACGAATTTTAACTTCATAGAGATTCTACTAACTACAACCCTTCAGTAATGAAAAGACAAAGCACCGTAGAAAGATATGGCGCTCCATTCAAGATACTTCATTTATCCACTCATCATGTGAGAATGCAGTTTGCACGCTCATGCACACAACCAAGACCATAGAGGAGCGGGAAAAGAAACCAGAGATACCCCAACAGGACACAATACCATGCACACACACATGAGCATCTCATAGGTGCACGACATTTACCTGAGTGGCCTGAGCTTCGAGATGAGGTATAACTCACCTCCCTCTCATATGGCCCTCCTTAACCCTTTAACGCTACCCCTACACCAGTGTCATATTTACTAGAAAGGTCTGACTCCAACACCAAAGTACAACGTCGGATCCTTCGATGTTGAAAAGAAGCAACTTGTAATTCGTTGATGCAGAATGGCCACTTCCCTCAAACTCACCTACTTGAGGGAAGCCCTAAAGTTGCTAAGTAGCTCCCTTAAGTCCAGATTCCACGTGCGAGTGCCTCTCACTGTCGCCTCTCACGAATTGCCGCACAAAGTTCCTTGAAGTATCTTGCCAGCCCAAACTCACACTCGTACAACCTGGCCGGGTCCAATGCCGACCCCATTTGATCCAACCTGGTGGGGGCAGCGTCCACATGGGCAGCAAAGTCGACTCTCGCCAACAATTAGAATCCGTTGTTGTACCAAACACCCTTACAAGGGTGTTTGTCGTGCTTTATGCACATTGCAGGGGGTGCGGCTTCGGTTGGTATGCCTCCATACGACCCTGGTGCATCTTCGGTTCCACTTCTTTGGGGCTAAGAATCCTTTTGCACTATTTTGTACCAACCAGGAGCTTGGCCCAGTTGGTACGGCACACAGTTTGGATGCAGCAGACCCAGGCTCGGCAGTGGGAGCAAAGGTTGCAAGTTCAGGGAAACCAAGGGGGCGGTTGACTCCCCTGGTTTTGCTTTTCCACCCGGGGACATCCACGGGACCGATACCAATGGCTCACTCAGTTGGTACATCCACGAACTGTTGCAGTACAGACCTAAGCTCGAAGCAAGATGCCACCAGATGACCAAAATAGAACCATTCTGAATTATCTGGGCCCGGTTCGTTCGAAGATGATAGCTCAAGGGCATGGCCCATGCATCTGTCCTTCGGGACATCCATTACGATTGGAACGACACAGAGGAGATTTGCATGGGCGCTACTTGATACTGCTCCAAGCTAACCTTGAATGGATCTGAGCGGAGGGCCCAACTAGATGCATGGGCCAAAGCTGCTCACTAAGGCAGGAAGCGAAGCTGGCCGGGATCATGCCCCAGGAAGGGAAGGCGGGCCAACTCAAAGTCACACGATAGGGAGTCTAGCGGCTGCAGGCAAAGCTATAACAGGGCATACTCCGACAGCCACGGGAAGTTGTCTGTTTCTTTTTTTCTTTCGGGCGCTGTCAGAGAGGCCGATAGAGTATCGGGTGAAGTTTCATTGGAAACAACAAGAAAGAAGAAGGGGAAGAAAGGTGGAGGGAACGACCATGGCGAGAGAAAATGGATATGATGGGAGCAGGGAACAAATATCTCGCTCATTCCTTAACGGAATCAAGCGAGCAAAGATGCAATTCTGGGGTTTCTAAGCATCACGAGTTGAAAAGTGGCGTCTGAACCGCAGGTAAGAGGTTAGTTTGGCTGATATGGCCTATACAAGCTCTGCCCGAAGTAGCCTCGACGTGACGAAATGAAGCGATGATCGCCCGTTCCTTGCTGGAATCGGACAGGGCAAAGATCTTCCTCGGGGGATTTGACCTAGGCGAATCCAATGGGAGTGCTGGATTGGCGGTTGGGGCAGTGTGCTGGGAGGTTGACAAGAGGGGAGACAACAACGAGGAAGACGAGGAAAAGAAGAGTGTGGCGACATATCTTGCAATGTTCTAACGGAAGATTCATTCTCATTTTGCACATTTGGTGAGCAGAGGAGCGGGGACGAGAGGGAAAAAGCAAAAGTTGGCCATAAGCTACGAACGCGACGTACCGGGTCGGATTTCAGAGCCAGATTCATTCTAAATTTGCACATTTGGGGAGGAGTGACAGCGCGGCTCCGCTTAATTGCCAAGTTGCTCGTCGTCAAGGTTTCGACAGTGTGCCTCAATGGTCATTGTTCCTGGTGACGGCCTTCGTCGATTTCAATAGCAGTGTTCGTGTTCATCGTACTCTTCGTTTAGGTAGCAGTCGTGACCTTCCTGCATTCATGATCTTCATTCCGGTGGTTGTCCCCTTCGCACTCGAAATCGCCCTATTAAGTCTAAGTTTAGGACTATTATCATGTGGGAGTAACTTAGTACCACTGCTGCAACGCTGAGGTCACCTGGTACCGTGCCACCGGCTGGGCCTGTGCTTGTTGGAGCTGAGAGAGCAGTATGTGCTGAGGCTGGAGAAAGGAAGTGTGAGGAAGTGTGAACTGGGAACTAGTGGAGTCGAGACTCACTGCGGCTGAATATGCCAGTCAACCAGGCGACTAGGCTTGAGGCGTGATGGCTTCACAGTGCCGCCTCAGGTGAATTAGTGATTGTTGCCACAAGGGGAGAGACCCAGCTGTGAGCATTGTAAGCGGCTCATAGGCTGTAGACGTGTGACATGGGAGACTTACCAGCGGCCACAGTCCGATTGACGGTGGCTTCTTTTTGTGGCGACTCTCGCTGCATTTTACCCGCGCTTGGTGCACGTGGTTGCCTGCTGCAGAGGATTGATTCGGTGGGCATTGGTTTTTAGATGCGAAGTTCATTGGTTATTGGTACCTCGAGGCGGGAGTGTGCGGCGTATGCTTTGCTGCTACTTTTTGCTGCGTTTTTCACTACTGCGATTGTTTTGTTTTTACTACTGCTGAGTCTGCTGTCTGTTGTGCATATTGCTATCGCTATCACTGTGTTGTCTGGTGCTGCGGCCGCTGTGCCTTTGCTGTTGTTTAGCTGCAAATCGTTATTGCTGAGCCATGGTGCTGCTGTTACTGCGCAGTCGGTGCTGCTACAAGGTGAATTCAGATGCTGCTGCTGATCGTCTCAGCAAGTTGCTGATGCTGCACCACGGAGGCTGTTGTTGCTATTGCAACACAACAGATATTGTGGGCAGTTGGTGACTGTTGAGATTGTTGAGGCTTTGAAGCTGCTTGCAAACGCGACAAGTTGTCTTCAAGGTGTGATTGGCCACCATTGCGGGGCCCACAGAATCTGAAGGCACCAAGGCCCTCTCCGTGCGAGTCTGAGTTACCCCTTCTTGTATCTTGAGAGACTGAACTTGCCTCTTTATGTGTTTCTTAATATCAATCTAGTCTAAAGCTTCTGGAGAGGAAGGCTGTATGTGGGATTGCAACCCACAAGACTGCATCAAGGTCCTGTGGGGGGTTGACCTACCGATTGCAGCAGCTCTGCTGGAGCCCGTGCGGGGATCCAGAGGCAGGGAACTCTGAGGTAGGCCCACACAGTTTCGTTAGAATGCCATTAAACCCCTACCTATACTACCCTGCACTAATCAGTTTGGCTGGGTTGATTTTCGTATACTCTTTTCTTTTTCATTGAGGACTCTAATTGAATCAGAGGGAATCCATTATGCGTGTTTAATTCACCTGCCTGAAGTGGAATCTACGATATCTGCATGAGATTATTTGAATGGGCCTTGACTGGATGTTGTAAAGATTGATCCAGGCGCTTTGCTGTCCTAGCCCAATCGTTTGCCTGTTGAAAAGGTCAGACTTGTCTCCTTGCGAGACAAGCCTAGGTCAGTGCTAACTCGTTTGCCTGTTGAAAAGGTCAGACTTGTCTCTTTGTGAGACAAGCCTAGAAAAGGCCAGACTTGTCTCCTTGCGAGACAAGCCTAAGTGCTAACATTGGTTTGCTTGTTGAAAAGGCCAGACTTGTCTCCCGGTGAGACTGGTCTAGGTGAGTGTTATGATCGTTTGCTTGTTGAAAAGGGCAGACTTGTCTCCTCGTGAGACAAGCCTAGGTGAGTGCTGATTCGTTTGCTAGTTGAAAATGCCAAACTTGTATCCTTGTGAGGCAAGCCTCGGTGAGTGCTATGATCGTTTGCTTATGGAAAAGGCCAGAGTTGTCTCCCTGTGAGGCTTTGCTTCCCAGCTCAAGTGGTGTGCGCGACTTTCTCTCCGTCTGCTAGCAGTCCAGTTCTCTTGTTCAAGATCAAGTGGTGTGCGCGACTTTCTCTCCGTCCGCTAGCAGTCCGGTTTCTTCGTCATCCGCTTTTTCAAGGGAGACCCGTTGACACCCGAGGATTTTGCATAGTTTCTCTCCCTTCGACGGGATGCTTGTCGGAGCCGCATTACGCAACGCTATGTGCCCACTTGCACGAGTACTTGTCCTTCTATGCACCACTAACTTCGCCGGCGGATGACGAGGTCGCGGTGGGGGACCTCCTTGCGTACATTTCCAAGGTGGCCGCGAGTTTCGCACACAGCGGTACGACGACAACAACACACTGTTACTCTACGCCCGCATCCAAGTTGGGCAATCATCCTACAACGCTTTCCTGGATAGTGCCGCGACTCACAATTTTGTGAGTCTGTCCTTCATTCAACGAGCTGGCCTTGACGCACAAGTTGGGAGGACGCTACATCCTACGGCGGTTAAGATGGTGAACAGTCGGATGCAACAACTTCTTGACTGTTACATCGAAGCCGTGTCGGTTTATTTCGCACCACATGCGCGCGAAGCCGTCATGTTTGACATGTTATACACAGACTTTGACATGATTATGGGGATGGCTTGGCTTACAAGCGAGGACCTGTCGAGCGCATCCGTCTGGCACCGCACAAGACAGCGCGCGGGACCCTCCCGGCCGCGGCACGCAGGAGTTGGTCTAAATCCTCGTCGCAAATATACGTGGAGCTTCCGCAAGCCGCTCCAGTTGAGTGCGCCAGCCATACCTCTCGCGAGCCCCTACGACAGGACAGGGCCTACACGAGGCACGACTTACCTCCACCTTACGCGAGCTTTCACCTCCCTTAGGTAGGCGTATCCCCGCCGAGCTACGAGTCCACAATACGAAAGTTGATCAGTTGCAATCGCAGAGGTGGACCAGCCGAGGGCGTTTCTCGTTCGCTGTAGCATAGGGGGTACGCGCGGTATTACACCTCTATCGGACCCGCACGCGAACCGACATCTTGGGGGGCTGAAGTCCCAAGCGCGACTCGGCGTCGGTCGATTAGGACGTATCCCACTCACCACGCGCACACTACTCTAACAGACACGAAAATAAAACACACATACGTACGTACATATACACAAAACAACAATAAACAAACAATGCGACAACACTCCTAGTCCCTTCAATAGTCATCCCATAAGTTTCCGACACGGAAATCGATTAGGCGTCGCGCGTGAGGCTTGGTATAAGATCGCGCGGACGCAGGGTTAACTCATATCGATTCGCAATTCAAACGTACGCAAGCAGTCGCAATGGTGGTGTACTATGTAGTACCCATACTCATGCGGTCCTCATTAGTCTCGAGGGTCACATTCGACACTCAAGTGTCGGCTGACACACGCCTTGAGGGTTAATCTCTCGACGCTGGACAACCGCCAAGTGTGGTTGAGAACCACACCCTCTTCTGTACCATGCGAAGAGTGGGTGGTACACAGGTTCGTACCTGTGGTGGAAATCGTCTCTTATGGCCCTAGGGACCAGCTCCTTCCCCTAGGTCCTGGAAGCGAGTCAAGGGGTTTGACTTTGACGGTTGCCACGGACTACAACGTCCGACTATAATAACTCTAAAAAAACAAAAATAGGCCGGAGGCCTATCCATCCCAAAATCACAACCTAGGGTGACCTTTTCGGTTGGCACCAACGGCCTATACCGACTCTGGGCACACATGTACACATACGAATCACTTGATCCCATAACTCTAGACAATAGGACGGGCGGACATCGCGCGCAAGAAATAAAGTTGTGAGGTTGCAAACCCTTCCTACATCGGCGATGCTAGTCATACGCGGCAATTGCAGTTTCGGCCTCGCGATATTGAATGGTTGAAGGAACATATTGTGAGGGATTACCTTTCACAATATTGAATGACTGAAGGACACGCCGTTCGGCCCTCACAACGTTTCTGCCCTCAGGGTTGGGTGTCTCGACGGCCAGGGCAGATAGGTCCTGCGCAAAGGAAAATTCCTTCCCTGCCAAGGCTAGGGCCTGGGATGTCCTGGACAAGGACCTCGAATCCAGGCCCAGGACTAACGTCCGACTAAGATATCCCTAAGAAGCATACAACAATATAAAGGGGGTTTTCTTTCTTTTCTCGACCCCAACCCCGATTTTTGCCCTTAAGTGTCGCCCCCTCAGGCCATGCGAACACCTAGTATAAATACACACGTATATAGGAAGATAAGTATGCGACGATCACATCTCACAATCACAGTGGGACTCCTCACAACCTTATATATATATGAGCGATCGCGAACAGTCCAATCGAAAGTCCGGACCACAAAACATACCTGCAATCACATCAAAGAGTCAATCAAAAGTCCACACACTACACGGAGTCAACTCCAACCAATCTCTATACTCATACCCCTCGCTTTAGCCGTGTAAGCCCCAACCTCCAGCCAGCCAACCATAATTAAATACTCATTACCTTTTTTAAATGGCCATTCAATAAAAGTCCGGGTGAAACCTTAATAAAACAATAAAAATCACCAGGGTAAAGCCTTTTAGTTTGAGTATTGAGTATAAATTGGAGTCGAGTCGTAAACCGACGAATCGACAACCGACCTGCTATCAGTGATAACAGAAGACGACCCTTATAGGATCAAGATGAATCTAGTCCTGATCTTGAATCAAACGGTCAAAAGGACCTGTAACACAAGACAGGACAATACCCAAGACTAAACCTATAAGTTACTGGGGAGCAGTTTCTCATATCATGATCTTACCAAATTCGTTCTACTCACCTAAGCCTGAGCCTACCTCTAAGCCTGTGCCCAAAGAAAGGTAGACTCATGGTAGATTCTCCCTGTCCAGGGTGGATTTTCCAAAATTGCTACCCGTCAAAAATAATCTAACTCCTCCAAACTAAGAAAATTTCGGTAGTTCTTCCCGTAGGAAAAGTGCCCTTGCATAATTTATACTAGCTCAAAAATCAAACTTTTAATTATAGAAATTCAAAATTTGCCCAACTCCCTAAATTAGTAAAAATTTGGGCAACACTTCCTTTAAAAAGGGAGACTTTCCAGATTTATATCAAGTTAGATATGAACTCAAATATAGAATCTGAGTTCAATTAAGACAAAATTTAACTAACTCCTTAGATTTGTAGAAATTTCGGCAACGCTTCCCGTAGACAAAGTGGCTTACCAAGATTAATACAAGACCAAGTAACAATAAAAGATCCCATAAAATGCAGAAATTGATCTAAGTAAAATAAACCTAGCTCAGAAAATGCAGGAATTGAAACTAACTCTTATAGCTCTAGCACGTGGCGAGTAACTAAAGCAACTACCTATCAAACTGAAACTCGGACTAGGTAGTAATTCCACTCAGCCACATGCACGCCAAAACCACAAAGGTAAGTACTCTCACCAACCCAAATTACCTTTGACAAACAGTAGTTCATAGTCTCTCAATGATTTATCCCTTTATCCCCAGCTTACATAGGGCATTGAGTTTGGTTATTCGTTTTAGAAACAATGCCAACTCTTTGCCTTAGTTATACACGAGCAGGTTGCACAACTACTTCTCTCTTCTTTCGGCATATGACTAAGTCATTCGTCTTATAGAAACAATGCTTAGTCGCCCTGAACTGTTTAAATAGCCAAGTTATATATATTTCTCTGAACTTAATCTTCAAAAGTGAGCGTAGGGTTGAGCCATTCGTCTTACAAACAATGCTCAGCCTGCCCAAGTTACCTTCAATTATACTCTTAGTTATACTCTCTTCATTGTGCTAAGGCTATAGTCAGATCATTCGTCTTAGAAACAATGTCTGGCTAGCCTTGTTCTCATATATATATAAGTATAGAATTATAGAGAATCCTATTCCTTTGTTCTCATTGTAGTCCTGTGGCCTCAGACTCAGACCATTCCTCTTAAGAAACAATGCCTAGTCCTTGACCTGAACCTCCCTCAGAATAAAACAATCCAAAAAGAGTTGGGTCATTCGTCTGAGAAACAATGCTCAACCCCTTTTGTCTCAGCACAAAGAAAAGCAGAGTACCCCGGGTCATCCCCAGAGACTGTTCAGAAACCATCCAAAATAAACAGCGGCCAGACCATTCATCTTAGAAACAATGTCTGGTCCTCAAAGTTCAAGCAATCAATATCCCTCAAAATAAGTAGCCAGGCCATTCATCTTTGAAACAATGTCTGGCACAATTAAATAAACACAGCGACCAAGCCATTTGTCTTAGAAACAATGCTTGACCCTTCAGAAAACAGAACAAAACACAGCAGTCAGGCCATTCATCTTAGAAACAATGCCTGACCCCATAAGACCCATTCGGACACAAGCAAAATTGCCTTCCTCCCAACCTTCCCCCTGATGCAACCCTTTGTTACAACCTGCTTTCAGACAGACAAACAAAACTGAAACTGCCATTATACATACATTTTTTTACTTAGTCTGATTTGCGTCCTGAAAGTCAAACTAAAGTCAAAGTAGGGGTCCATGTGATACACTCAGTCAAACATAGAGAGATATACAGATAAGGGTTATAACTGAGTTTATAAAGGGAAAGCAAATGGTTACCTTTCAGTTCCCTGCCTCCATAACTCCTCCTGAGTTCCGGCAGAGCTCCCGCAATCGGTGGGGCGAACCTCCCACAAAGGCCTTGGCACGGATTACGGGTTGCAATCCCGCCTGCCGCCTTCCTCTCAGAACCAATGGACTAGACTTAGAGGAAGAAGGGCAGAAGGAGAAAGTTTGAGTCTCTCAGATACAAGAGGGTGCACTCAGACTCGCGTGAGAGGGCCTTGATACCTTGAGTCGCCTGAGGGCCCCGCAATGGCGGCCAACATAACAGCTGGGTCAACCGGAAGTCAAACTACTGAAACAGACTTTCCTGACGAACTCCCAAATCGTAGTGATAACCCCCCTCCCGCAAGCTCAGCCACTCCTCTGCACCTCTCCTTAGCCCAACCGCTGCTGCACATCAAGCTGTAACAATTGGCAATAGTCGGCGGCAATATGCAGTAGTACGCAGCAACCAACAACAGACAGCAACAACATGCAGCCGCCAGCAGTTGGCCACAGTCTGTGCACAGTGAGGGGAAGCAGCAGATGTGCACAGTCAACAACAGCAGCAGCCTTTCGTGCACAACCAACAGGAGCGACAGCCGTGCACAGTCAACACAATAGCAGCAGTCTTTCACAGCCTGTAGCAGTCAGCAACAGCCAACCGCAGCCAGCAACAGCTCCTTCAAGACCGTAAAAGCCCCTCTCCCATGCAACCTGATGATCGCTCCCAGTTCGCGGCACTACCCCCGCCTTACAACTCGATCACTCCCCTTACAACACACTTTCGCTCCCCGTGGTCTGACTGCAGCCACACGGCGCCGAACAGCCGCACTCAAAGCCACACAGCAGCCTGCAGCAACCTCGGCAGCTGCTGTAGCTGAAACGTAGTCTGAGCAGCAAGGCACGCAACAACACATTACAAATAATCAGCTGCTATGTTGCAACAGCTAGCATGAGCCAGCAAGTAGCTGCGGCGCTGCAGCAAGCTTGGCCAGCCAGCCGCCAGCGAGCCTGCAGTCTCACAGATGGCCCTTGCAGCTGCTTCACATGGTAGGGCGGGCAGCACTCCAGTCAACAGGTAAGTTTTCGGGCTCTGCCTCTATTCCCTCGCTTTTGCTGCCTATAGGGTGCGCATCATACTGGTGAACAGAAGCTCTGTAATCCGCTGGTCTCTTTGGTACGCAGGCCGCTGGGGCGGGCAACACACTGGCCAACAGAAAGGGACTCTTCCTTCTGTAGACCGCCTCTTGCTCCACAGGTAAGCTCCCACCCTCTCGGCTCGTCTGCAACTTCTTCGCTTAACAGGCTGAATAGCACACCGGCTCATAGGTAAGCCACCACCTCGCTACTCATTCGCAGCCAGCTTCATTCGGCACAGTAAGCAGCTCACCGGCCCACAGGCAAGCCCCCAAGCCTGCGGTTGGCTCCTCACTTCACCACCATTGCCTTGGTGAGTAGCGCACGGTCAGCAACTGAGTCCCCGGTCCATAGCCCGTCATTCCTGTCTAGTGGAACGCGCATCGTTTCGGCCACCAAGTAAGCCCCCAGACTGTGGCTCGCTTGCGGCTGCCTCTGATTCTCAACACTCCTGGTCGCCTGCTTCTGTCGCGTCTGCTTGAAGCTTGAGGAATGAAGATCACGAACGGGAAGAAACCCACGGAGAGGAACGATCTATAATCAGCGGAAAGAAGGTCGCCATCCCGACGAGCAACCACCGATCGGGAATGAGACTGCAATTTTCCTGACTAGCTTCATAGAATGAGCATGAATCTTTCACTAAAAGTCATGGCCGATGCACTGCTATCCAGCCATGAACGCGGAGGGATAGATGGCCTTCGGTAGGATATAAGCTAGATCGGGATGAATCTTCCGCAAAAGTACGGGACTATACACTGTCGTCCGTATGTGTACATGTGCGCGCGCGCGCGCGCGAGAGAGAGAGAGAGAGAGAGAGAGAGAGAGAGAGAGAGAGAGAGAGAGAGTTTTCTAGCGTTATAACGAGCGACGCGCCGAATATCAGGTAAGCCCCCAGCTCCACTACCGTCTCATGCTACCCTGCTGATAGGATGAAAAAAAACTGAATGAACCTTCCGCTAGAACACGGAAAGATACATTGCCAATTCTCCCGCGCGCGGCCTTCAGCCTGTCGGACTACAAAACGCGTTCACTCTTCCGCAAATCTGATTTTACCATCGGATGCGTGACGCCTGAAAACCCCCGAGCCTCATCTTCACTCGCCCGTTCCTACTGACTAGCGATCGAGATCACCAATTTTTGACCTCACCATCGCCTTTTCCGCAACACCTCCACGCACCCCTTTTTCTTTTCTAACTCTAATCTTACCAACTTACCACCAAATCTGACCCCACCATGCAGCTCGTCCGGGCAAAGAACCCCCGAATCGCCTCCCCCCTTGCCCTGTTTCGTCAAGGAACAAGTACGCCAGAGTGCTCTTCCGTCTCGTCCTCCATCACCCCGCCATCGCCTTCTTTACTTTCCCTACGCACCCGGCCAGATCCGCGCCCGGGTTCGCTTTACCCCTCCTAGCTAGCTCCGCTAATGCAGCACCTCCGACAGCGGCTCGCCCTGGCCGCAACGAACTTCGGCCGTCGATAAAAAATAAAAGTGAAACGGCTGAGTCAAACAGACTCTGCGCGCCTCTCCTCTAATTTATGCGCGTCATCCTTGCGCCGGGGCCGAACTAATCTTCTCTGTATCGTTCCAATTTTAACGGATGTCTCGAAGGACTCTGGCCGGGGCAATGACCCGTGATACTACCAGGCAACACGGCCCTTGCGCCGGGCCTTCTAGTGGAAGGCCATCATGATCCCCCCCCCCTTTTTCCTGGGTCTGACCGCGGCCCGCATTCCGACCATCCATAGGTGTGCCCACCGAGCTTAGGCTTTCGGGTCAGCGGCCGGTCCCGGAACTGGTACCGGACTCTAAAAGAAAGTAAGACCGATGGGTAGGGGAGGAGAAACCCACCGGTACTTCCTCGATCCTGCTAGGCGGGCCCGCGACCAGACTCCCTCAACAAAACTAAGGGGGATAGTCTCGCGGGACCCTCAACCCCTTAGCTTCTCCAACGCTCCAACGCTCCTATGCCACTGCCCGCTGGCCTCGATCCTCGTACCTGCGCAGCAACAGTCCAGTGTCGTAACCTATAGGGCTAAGCCCAAGCCTGAGACCAAGAGGTGCGGAAACCCATATATGAAGCGGCATCGCGCCGCGCTCGGCCTAGGCCCCCTATCTACCCCATAGCCATGCGTGTAACCGCCAGGCTTCCGCACCAGCTTGAGTAAACGGTGTCATAACTACTGCGCGCGCCATCCCGCAGGCCAGGACTACTGCCGGTCAAATATGTGGGACAAAACCAAAACGAGAACCTTTAAATTCCTATCTTATGCTAGCATCTAAAACTTCATGCCCCAAGCATCACGATCCTCAACCAAAAATAAAAGATCACACGCGCGTCTTGAACTTACGCTCTCACACACCCGCTAACCAACGTAGGCTACAAACGCGGCCACGCCTCGCGTGGTACACTCGGATTTTACTTCAAACTTATTTTTTGTCCCTTGCAAAACCCAGGGTGGATACCCTTGTAAGGGTATTCGCACCGACAGCGGACCACACGGTCAACTTTCGTCAGCGGGCGTTTACCGTTCACGACGCTTTTGGCGCCAAAGTCCCCATTGTCGTACCTCCTCCATGCGCTTCGATCCGGTGCCAAGTTACGACCAAGAGTTTTCGGGCCACTTGCACTTACGAGCGGACCGACAAGATCGGCCTTTGTTTTCTTCGGACCGTTGCGGCAACCGAGTCGGCACCTACAAATTTTTCTTGGCACTCCCACGTGGTGCGATTGCTTGACGCGTTCGCAGATGTCTTCAAGCCTCCTACCAGTATGGTGCCGGACCGACCGATCTCTCATGAGATTATTCTTAAGGCCGGCGTCGTGCCACCCAAAGGTTGCATTTATTGCATGAGTGAGGAGGAGCTCGAGGTTCTCCATGCACAACTCGACGACTTATTGGCTAAGGGTTGGATCCGCCCTTGCAGCTCACCTTAGGGTGTGCCAACTCTCTTCGTACGGAAGAAGAACAAGCATCTTTGTCCTTGCGTCGACTACCGCAAGCTCAACGTGCAAACGGTCAAGAATGTGGGGCCTCTTCCTCGTATTGACGATCTTTTTTAACGTTTTGGCGGCGCAAAGTTTTTTTCTAAGTTGGATTTGAAGTCGGGCTATCATCAAATTTCGATTCGCCCGCAAGATCGCTACAAATCTGCGTTCAAGACGCGGTACATACATTTTAAGTGGGTTGTCATGTCTTTCAGCCTCTCCAATGCCCCGATGACTTTTCAAGAGGCGATGACCAACAAGTTTCGCACTATGTTGGACCGGTTCGTGCTGGTCCACTTGATCCTCGTCTATAGCTGGACATTGGATGATCATCTCCAACATCTTCGACTCGTGTTGGAGACTCTTCGTCACGCCAAGTACAATGCCAACCGTGACAAGTGTGAGTTCGTACGCCAAGAGTTGGAGTATTTGGGTCGTTTTATCCCACTGGAGGGCATTAATCCGTTATCGGACAAGATTCAAGTTGTCCAAGATTCGTGCATTTCTCGAACTTGCCAACTACTACTAGCGTTTCATCAAGGGTTACTCGAAGATCGTGACTCATTTGACCAAACTGCAATGCGAGGGCCGACCGCTTTACTTCGACGATGATGAGCGGGATTCCTTTTTGGCTCTCAAAGCCGAATTGCTATTCGTGCAAGTCTTGCGCATTTACGACCCGCTTTTGCCCACGCTCAGCACTACCGATGCGTCCGGCTATGGCATTGGTGCCATCCTTGAGCAGCATGATGGTGTGGATTGACATCCGGTCGAGCACTTTAGCAAGAAGGTGCCCCCCTTGCACTCGTTTGACGACGCGCGGAAGGAGTTATTGGCCTTCGTCCACGTGCTCAAGATGTGGCGACATTTTCTTCTCGGTCGACACCAAATTTCGATGGGTTACAGACAACGATCCTTTGGTGTTCTACAAGTCGCAAGACACGGTCAATAGCACCATTGCCCATTGGATTGCCTTCATCGACCACTTTAACTTCTTCCCCAATCACATCCCTGGAAAGTCAAACTGTTTCGAAAACGCTATTTTGCGACGTCTGGAACTTTGTGTCGCGGTTTACTCTACCTTCGAGATCGACGACGACTTGTGGGACAACTTTATCCGAGGCTATCAAGCCGGCCCCAAGTTTCGTGACAAATATGTAAATTGTACCTCACCAAATCCGGCACCTTCGCATTATCGGATCCAACAGGGCTATATGTTCGTCCACTCGTGGGGGAAGGACCTTCTTTCGGTACCAAGTGATCCACACTTGCGTACGCGGCTTCTTGGCACGTTCCACGACGTTCCCGCCACCAGACATTTCCGTGTCCATCGTACGATTGGCCAACATCGCGAGTGCTTTTGGTGGCCCGACGTCCTCAGCGACGTCACCCACTAATGCGAGTCATGTGAGGTTTGCCGGTGTTGCAAATCCCACTCCCATCGTCTGTTCGGCGAGTTGCGCCCAGTGTCGGTACCCTTAGGACCATGGGAATCGATTGCCACAGACATCACCGGGCCATTCCTCAAGCATAAGTCCAGCGTGGATGGGATTCTCACGATGGTCGATAGACTGACGAAGTTCGCCATGTTTTTGCCTTGTCGCGATCACGCCACGACACCGGAGTTGGCCGAGGTTCTTTATGCCGGTTGGATTCGCACCAAGGGTTACCCCAAGGAGATCGTTTGCGACCGCGACACTCGGTCCATGTCTGAATTTTGGGTTGTTCTCGTCAAACGACGGGGCTCATCTCTCAAGCCGAGTTCGGCTCGCCACCCTCAAAGCAATGGTCAAATGGAGAGAGCGCACCAAACCGCACAGGTTCTTCATCGCACGCTTATCTGCCCCGGTCAACATGATGGGGTTAAGCACTTGCCAAACGTCTAGTTGGCATATAACTCATCCATTCATTCGGCTATCGGGATTTCGCCCTTTGAGTTCGAGCACGGCTCGTCGGGCACCTCGCCCTTGGACACTATCATTCCACGGACGGTCGAGAGCTACGAGCATCTTGCCTTCATTCGACAAGATGCAAGAGCTCCTTGTCAAGGCATGAAACCAGATGTAGAAGACACAACAACGGTTGAGCAGTCAAGCCAATCGCCAACGTCTTCCTTGCCCATTCCGCGCAGGCGACATTGTTTGGGTCTCCGCTGCGGAGTTTAGCCTCGAGCAAGACATCTCTCGCAAGCTCCTTCCGAAATGGATGGGGCATTTGCCTATTGTAACGCCCACTGGCGACGCACCGGATGGCCCCTTGTTTGTGATTGAGGTTCCTGCCCACTTGCCCGTCCACCCGGTCTTTCATTGCTCTAAGTTGGCACCTTTCATTTCGGTGGAACGCGACAAATTCCCCGGCCGACAATCTCAACACCCTCCTTCCATGGATGGTTTTCAGTAGGTCAGCAACGTCATTTCGCAGCGGCGCTACGGCAACAAGACGACCGAATACTTGGTGCATTTCTCATATTGCAGCGATAAGGCTGACGGTTGGTGGACCTGTCCAGAACTGCAGGCTACGGCCCCTAACGTTCTCGCACATTACGAGCGCAAGCAGCACGGCAAGACAACACCTTTGGCTCAACGCCGTTCTCGCGTCCAGGTTCAACCTTTGGATCGTCAGCTTCGCCCTCGCCCCCGCTCGGCTTCATAAGGGGGGGGGGGGTGGTGCATGCTAAGCCCGCCGGCGCTACGGCAACAAGACAACTGGATACTTGGTGCATTTCTCATATTGTAGCCATAAGGCTGACCGTTGGTTGACCTGTCCGGAACTGCAGGCTATGGCCCCCGACGTTCTCGCACATTACGAGCGCAAGCAGCAAGGCAAGACAACACCTTTGGCTCAACGTCGTTCTCGCGTCCAGGTTCCACCTTCGGATCGTCAGCTTCGCCCTCGACCCCGCTCAACTTCATAAAAGGGGGGGGGTGTTGCATGCTAAGCCCGCCACAAGGGCCCTGTTTTGGGGGCCGACGGTTGTTGGGGCCCCCCAGGCCGTGTGCCCATTTTTCGTGCACGACCTAGAGGCCCATTACCATCCTGGTGCGCCAAGCACGTTTGCTGTGCCATCCAGGTTCTCTTTTTTTCAGTCTCCCTAAACCCTAAACCCTCCAATCACTGCCCTAAAGGTACCTGTGACGAAAATCAAAGCAGACTATCACTCACCCACACCAGATGAAAAACTCTACAGACTGTCGGTTCACAAGCCAGCAAAACACCCATGAAACAACGAAAAGTCTGTCACAGCCAAAAAACACACTCCAGACACGCCGCTGGCACTAGAGGCACGGCATGGCCGAGTAGTGACGGCCCCGACCACTGGAGCTCGACCTGACCGGAGAAAACTGTAGCAGGGTGCTCGTGAAGTCGTGGTATATATCATCAAACAGAGCTGCTCGGTAGACCGCAGGCAGAGAGGGAGAAGAGGACAACAAACGAGGGGCTGTGACAAACTTTTTCGTCCCAGTTTCACCGACTCATCAAGAGGCTGAACCCTCAACAGTCTGCAGAATCCCTTAACTGATTACACTGTAAGTGATAATCCATGTTAACCGCGAATCTGGTTAAGCATCAACGACTACCCGATAACTGATACTGTGAGGTGGGCACCAACCACTGCCCTCAAGGTGCCCGTGACGAAAATCAACGTGGACTATCACTCACCCACACCAAACGGAAAACTCCACAGACTGTCGGTTCACACCCCATCACAAGCCGGCAAAACACCCACGCATTTATTTATTTATTATTTTGCTCTTGTCTGTTCTATTTTTGCTCCAGGGCGTCGTTTCGGGCTTTGCAGTATGTCCGAACAGACTATTGTCTGGTCGGACCAGGAGCACGCTTTGGGGCGTCTGGGAGGCCAGGTTTGTGACTGCGACGTTTTAGGCCAGGTTCGGAGCCGTCCGGTAGTGGACTTGTTCTGCTGTATCAGCAGGAGACCTGGACTTCCGGTAGGGACCCAGGCAGGCCGTTTTCACGCGTAGGACCAGGAGCGGGACTTGTGCCTGCAATCTGGGCCATCGATTGGACTTCAGATCCGACGGCCCAGATTGCAGACTGTGGGCATTGCAGCCACCCCCAGCGCTATATCTAGCTGGGCCAGTCCAGCTCCTTTGGGCGACATGCTGTTGGAGCAGCGCGCTATCTCCAGTGGTGCACTGTTATAGAGATAGAGGTAGGGGCGTAGGAGTGAGGAGAGGTGAGGGGGAGGTGGTGGCCATATCTGTGAGGTGCGGACAGCTTACCTGGGTGCCATAGCTGGTTCCTTCGCCAGCAACAGAGAGGCACACCAGCTCATCAGTTTGTGGCAGTTACCTGCAGGTGAGACAGTGGAGAGGTCGACATCTTCTTCTTCTTCCTGCTCGCGCCCTCCGTATCTTCCTTCCTTCTTCCTCTCCTTCTCCTTCCTCTTCTTCTTCTTCCTTCAGAGAGAGAGAGAACGAGCGGCTACAGGCGGAGGTTATTTCTATGGGGCCCAGGATCTGATTCGACATCACAGCGGAAGACAAAGATTGGACATTCGACAGGGAGACTATTTTTGGACTGCGCTATCGCGATCTGGATCTTCTCCCTCATCTCTATCTTTCGTCTTGCTCTCCCTCCATCCCCCCATCCGTGGTTTCTCTCCATGTGCGCGCTCAAGGAGGGACCTTTCTTCTATTTATGTGGTCCCTCCCTTCTCTCTCACATGTGTGGTGTGTGATGGGCTGAGTCGCGTCAGTGTCCGACAGGTCAGGGCATATCTTCGAGTCTTCCGCTGCGTTACATTGTGCAATTTTGTGTGTATATGGATGTATATTGCTTGTTGATGCTGCATCGTCCATTCGAGTCCTTATCATCGCTTTGCTCATCCTTTGGCTCCATTCGCATCACTCGGATTATTCTGAGGATGCATCAAGTGGTACTGGACCAAAATGGCAGGCAGCAGCAGCCAAAATAAAAGAAAAGAAAACGTGCCACGGGCAGTTATTTTCTATTTTGTGGTGCACAGTGGAAATCCTTGTTGGGCAAAAGAGGCTTGGAGGTAGAGGTGGTTCAAGGAATTGAAAAAAAAAATACAAAAGCAAACTAAGGCACCCCCCTTTGAGCCCTTTTATACCCCTGCCTCCCCCCCCCACAACTGCAATCAGACTTGCTTTCTTCTTCTTTTCGCAACATGCGAACAGATGGAAATCCACACTGGCGCTGTGCGCCCACACAAAGCTCAGAGATAATCAAGCCGCGAACACAGTTCAGATGTAAACTTGCTTCAACAGGCTATGGCGCATCAGCGCCTGAACATTCCAACTCTCGTCACTGTGTCCAACACCACTGTTCGCACATACTCTAACTCTGGATCACCCTGAATACCCCACGCACATACACTCTGCAACTCACACACACACACACACACACTGAACTCTACCTCTAGGCTGCAGCGGCTATGGCCGCCTAACCTCTACTAGCTATGGATACTCTATCCTTCTTCGGCCCACTTTGTCCTCGGGCAGCGCTTCCGCATGGCTCAAGCAGGAATGAATGAATGGCTGGACGCTGCCTCTTGATTTATGCTTCTGTAAGTCGCTGGTCTGCCCCTTTCCACTGGGCCCATGGTGCACACAGTCCCTCATGGTACTTGCTGACTGTGCAAAGTGAGACTGGGACTGGGTACCGCTGACTAAGCGAAGTTGGACTCACCACTTGCCCACTTGCCTCTGGTCTGCTGCGAATAACGTGAGAAGAAACTTGAAAGGCCACTTCCGGACCTTCCGGAAGTCTGTGGACTTGGCCTTTCAGGACTGTAGCAGCTACGACCTTGACCTTTCAAAATTGCCACAGCTACGGCCTCCGCCCGACTATGGCCCTTACTCGACAGATCTACAGATGGAATCCCTACGGCTACACAGACCTATGACAGACTACAGTCAACTACCAAAACACAGGTCACGGGTTCAAACACACAGGGGTCGACTCGATACTGTACACGGGTAAGGTAAGGTCTGGGGATCGAACTCTAGGACCCGCATCTGTGACTGCAAAAAGGTGAAAACCGTTTCACAATGGACAATAGTGAAATTAAAAAAAGAGCCTGAACTTGGGCTGCTTTTATTGGGTGCAGAAAAAGACCCTCCGATGGGACGGGAAAGAAAAACAACATTCCCGGACTTCTAACATGCTTAGGGTACCCCAGGCCACTGGACAGCTGGGTGACCTACACGGGTGCCCGGACAAGAGCCCCTGGTAGCCTAGTAATACATGCTATTTGGCAGCAGGACAACCCTGTGCAAGGAACATGAATATGGACGAAGCACTGAAATCCAGATTGCAAAATCACACTGAAGTCCAAGTAGTCAAAGCAAAAGCAGATAGCACAATGGAACCGAGTAACCATCCATTTGAGTAACCATCCATTTGAGAACGATACAGAAGAATCGTGAGTCAATGTCCAAGCCCAATCGGGCAACACCAACAGCATAACCCAATGTAGCTCTCTCTCTTGAATGGCGCCAGGCGCCCTACCTACTCTACAGCCTATCACTACAACTACAGCTATGAAAGCAACCAGACAACTTGACGACCAGCGAGTGCTGACGTCAACACCAATGCCGACCTCCTCTCCACCCAGGTACGTCTCTCCTCTTCACCCACACTCTCCCTTGATAACCCACACAGTGCCCTTCACCTCCGAAGAACCACCTTCGCCCTCACCTCCCCTGCGCCCTCAGGCAGCCCGGCTATGGCCGCCAGCGCCCTGTGCACAGGCAGCGCCCTACCGCCTAGCGCCTGCCTGTCTCGCACCTCAGCCTAGCGCAGCGCAGCAGCTCGCATTTGCGCAGATTGCCGGCATTGCCCGCAATGGCCAAGATCCCTGCCCACTCGCCCTCTCTGCCTATATGCCAGTGTTGCGTGTGGGCGGCCTCCCTTGAGCCTGTGACTGGGCCCCAGTACCTGTACCCACGCCCGATATGGTTGGGGCCCRCGCAGTACAGTTGTGCCTCTTTCATCCAGGCCTGCGTCCAGATCCAGGTAGTGGATCGATTTCCCATTGGCATTTTCGGCCTCTATTTCCAGTATGCAATGTTGGCCTCACGTTTATGTGCCCAGGGCCTAACCAACTGCAAAGGCCCTGGGATTTCTGTATTTGCAGAAATCTGAAACTCGGTGCACTCCAACCAACAGGCATGCTGCAACTGTATGGACCCCACTTCGTGAAATGTTTGCACAGAGGGCTCTTGTTGATTTGCTGGCCCGCCTTCACTTAGGGCGGGCACTAGGCTTGCTGGGGCCTTGGCCCAGAACATGTACATCATGGCAAGGCCCCTTCTTGAGGGCTCAATCCTCACACCTGGTAACCTCGTAATACTACTAATACATACAAGGGTACCTGTTGCGGCTTTGCCAGCAAAAAAAGAAGAAAGAAAAACGGTATTCGATTGTCCTATCATTTGTGCATCTTTCATTAGTTAAATAACCTAATGTGTGTGTGAGTCTTAGTCTGGTCGGCCCAGATGGTATGATTGACGATCGGCCGAAGGGAGTTGTCGAAAGTCGCCTTCAATTGTAAGAGTGCCAGTGATGTCAAGCAGGTCTTGTAATCTATGAATGAAGTAATCAGCATCTGCTTGGCAGTTGCTGTCCGTCGGGGGCAGTTGTCGGACGTAGTGTTGTTATGTGACCCATAACGCTGGGCGTGCATCTTGGAGCATTTACTGGAAGACCAAAGCCGAGGACAAAACCGAGCAGAACGTGTCAGAATCACATAATGGACAGTGTGGCAGACTCTCTCTCTCTCTCTCTCTGTGTGTGTGCGTGTGTGTGTGTGTGTGTGTGTGTGTGTGTGTGTGTGTGCGTGTGTGTGTGTGTGTGTGTGTGTGTGTGTGTCTCTCTCTCTCACACACACACACACACACACACTCCTCCTTTGCCTGACCTCTTCCCTCCATCTGTACTCCACCCAATCTTTGGCCTCTTTCCTCCTTCCCTCTTCCCACCATCCGCTTGACCTCTCCCTGGCGTCGTTCCCCACCCTCCCACCCGCCTCCCGACGTCATCCTTCTCTTAAACCACCTTCCCACCTCCCGCCGCCCGTCCATCTCCCTCCCCTTGCTTCCTCCGCCCCATCTCTGCCTGACCTCGTCCTTCCCCCTATCACCTCCCTCCCTTTCTTCCGCCCAATCTGCAATTCCGCCTACCTCCTCCTCCCGGTGTCCTTCCCCCACAATCCTGCAGGTAAGTATCCCTGGCCTCCGCCCAATCTCTCTCTCTCTCTAGTACTACTCTAGCTATGGCGCCCAGCGCTGAAGACTACAGCTAACGCTACTAGCGCCCAGCGCTGAAGACTAAGGCTAATGCTACTACTACTGCAGCACTCCTCCAGAGTGCTGCTGCCGAATCCTGAAGACTACTGACTGCCTCCTGCCTACTGAACTGCACATGAAGTGCCTGGAAAGTACCTATCAACTACCTCCCAACTACCTGCAGCCTGCAGGGCGGGCCAGTCTCATATAGTGCTCGCCCGTCCAGGAGGCTGCTCTTGCCAATGCCCAAACGTGCTAGATCCTGAGGAAGCTTCCGGGAAGTTTCCAGGTAGCTTCTGGCTAAAGCCTGAGGAAGCTTCCGGGAAGTTTCCAGGCAGCTTATTGCTAAAGCCTGAGGGCCTATAGGCCCTTGTTTTCAGGCTGTCAGGCTGAAACGACATGGGGCCTGTAGGCCCTGGTTTTCAGGCTGTCAGGCTGAAACAGACACGGGGCCTGTAGGCCCTGGTTTTCAGGCTGTCAGGCTGAAACAG
>BFEA01000706.1:118724-137754 GCA_003427395.1 Chara braunii | reverse complement strand
GCGAACTTCAGAAACCAAGCAGCATCATACACATGAGACCAGATAGTCGTGACCTCGAACCAAAAGCAGAATTGCATCACGAGTCCCACCAAATAATAGCACAGCAAAAGCTCATAAGTGACAATGTTCGAGTAGTCTCATCATCATCAACAAATAACCAATGTCGACATCCTATCTGGCGCTCGGCGCCCAGACTACAAATTGCAGATCCTATCTAGCCTATCTACAATGCCACTGGTGATGTCAACAGCTCCCCGAAGTACGAGCAGATCTCGGCCAATGCTGTACGCTTCAAGCACCAGGTATGTCTCTCGTATCACTCACAACCTCGTTCCTCAACTCACAGATGCCACATGCAGCCAAGAACCACCATGCGCCCCATCCAGCTTACAGCAGCGCAGCTCGGCTATGGCTGCCTGCTCCTTCCAGCTCGCCCTTGAGCGCGTGAGCGCTGGCCAGCGTTAGCGCAGCAGCGCTTGCGCAACATGCAGCCAGTGCCCGAATGCTGAATGCGTGGGCAGGCCCTTTCCTAAATGGAAGTGGCCTGCCTGCTTGCGTGCAGCCTGGCTGTGCTGGGCCCCTGCCCAGAAGCTTCCAGTAGGCCCAAAGAGGCTGAGCCCCAGTCCAAACAAAACAGGCCCTGGGCCTGTGGTGGTTGCCCATGTCCAACTGCCTGCGGCCTGTGTTCGGTCCATGTAGCAAATCTGGCCCAGGGCCTACCTCAGTTACATTCGTAGGAGGCAGCCTGGGCCTGGGCGCTCTCAACCAACTGGCGCTGCTTCCCAGTTGCGTGGTGACCCCAAAATGGCCTGTAGGCCTCGGCCGAGCCTGCCTTCACTTAGGGTGGCCGACTGTGTTGAAAATAAGGCCCTGTAGGGCATATCGAGGCCTTGTGCCTCGCATTCCCTCCTCCATACTTTGCTAGTCCTCTCAGAAGTTCATTCAATCTGGCGCTTTCCTTTCTGCAGTAACTTCTCGTAGTGGGCGACCACTTGTGGGGCGGTCTGCATCAGTTCCTCCCGGGTAAACCATCTATCCTCCTTGGGATCAGTGTGATGTCTGAACCGAACACGATACTGCAGCTTCGGTTTCGGAGGACGTCCCCTGCCTGTAGGTCTTGGAACTGGCATTTCTCTGTGATCCACGATGTCATCGATGTCGACCTCTCCATCCATGGTTGGGGGCAGCATTGAGCAATGAGAAGGAAACTGGTCAGTTTCCCTGAAAGGTGCGAGCTTGGAGGCGTGGAAGACTGGGTAAGTGCGAAGGTGACCAGGGATCCGAACTACATATGTGGCATACTGCGCAGCCACACAGGCCTGCAGGGCCTGTCCCGCAGTCTCAGCCTAAAAGCCTAGTAACAAGGGCTTACAGGCCCCGTGTCGTTTCAGCCTGAAAGACTGAAAAACGAGGGCCTGCAGGCCCTATGTCGTTTCAGCCTAAAACAGGGCCTTTCAGGCCCTGAGTCTTTTCAGCCTGAAACGGAGGGCCACTTTCGGGCCCTCATAAGATCGACCTGCCCTAACACTCAGGCACCAAACCAGGGTTCCGGAACAGGCTATTTTTGGCCTGTTCCCCAATGGGGCGTTGTTCGACGAGAGGTAAGTCGGGGAATGACCTACGTAGACGACCTGATGATAAAAGAGACAAGAAAAGAGAAGGGGACAAAGAGGGGAAGGATATCGAGTTAGGGACCAGGAAGTTGCCCAGGAAAGGACCAAAGAATGGATGAAATAAGTAAGCTCGCTTGCTGTTTAAACTGTGCAGGGGACCGCTAATCAACAAATGGCAATGAGACGCGCACGGATGTCGCGACGGCCCACGCACCCTCGACCACCCACGGAAAGTGGAAGCGGATGGGAGGTATCGCTCCCGGCAAGCTACACGGTCCGAGGAATTGACACCGAATGGAGAGCCGTGACTTGGGGAAGGGACCAGGCATTCATGATGGTAGAGTGCTTGTGGAGTGGGATGAGGTTCGATAGGGGACCAGGGGACGACCTGTATACCGACCTGAAGGTAACAGGAACCGTATACCTGCCGGAGGACGGATGGCACATGCTAGGAACGGAGTTGGCACTAGGGCATGGATAGTGGACCGGATAGGCCAGGAGGTGCGAGGAAGAAGGAACATGGGACTGAGAACCCGGGTGGAGGTAGGAGCATGGCGAGAGTTTAACGGGACTGCGGTGCCGAGTGCCTCGCTTCATGGTGGACTTGGTATTTGGCAGCCTCTCAAGGGCAAGAAGCCTGGTGGAGTCGACTTTAGTCTAGAGCTACTACTTTCGTCCTCAGACGACGGGAATGTTTTACGATGTGTCAGTTAGGCACGGACCGTTTTGGGGAAACCAGACCCGTGAACTACTCGAACTCATCGAAATCCTGATATTCGGGTTACCACGCATGGCGTTTGAGGAATATGAACCAATAATTATCAGGGAAATAGAAATGGGGGAAAACTATCTTGCAGGGGTGACCGATCTGTTTGAAGAACCGGACGAGCGAGACAGACCTCAGGAACCGGCGTGAGGAAAAAAACACTAGGTAAAGGTGAAAGGCGGAAAACCGGAATGAGAAGCTAGCAGTCAGCAAGGGAGTAGTGGTCGCAGTTCCGCCCTACCTAAGGTCGTGGCAGGAGGGAACTGGGAAGACCACCCGCGCTGAAGGACGTTGGGACATCCGGGTGTCAGGAAGTCAAAAGGGCTACCTTCGAGGGGAGAGCCACTAGCCTCAGACACCGCCCTAAGAAACCGGGGCACGGCGGTAACGAAACGCCAAACCTCGGCAGCGAGCCTTCCGACAGAAAAACGACAGAAAGGCGCCCTGTAGGAAATTGTCAGGTAAGTCGTCCTAACAAAAATAAGGCGCAAAACATGGAAATAAGTAAGAATAAGGGGACCTTAGGGCCCGAAAACTAGGGAAGCCATGAACAACCGGCCGTTTCGCAAATTTTTTTTCCCATGTGCAGGGTAGGTAAGGGGATGGCGTCAGAAGAGGAGGCCGAAGGGTTGCGGAACAAGGGGAGTCAGGGCACGGAAAGAAGCGGAGAACGAAACGAAGGGTCGGTAAGGGATCGATAGTCGGCAAAACCAAAGGGGGCCAGGGAAGACGGAAAGGACCTTTCGACAGGGGAAAGTTCCGAGAAAGCCGAGGGAAGCAAAAGAGGACCCCAGCAAAGCAGGGAGAAAGGGGACAACGGAAGGGCGAGTTCTCGAAATTCTGACGGAACCACACCCAAGAAAACGAAAGTCTCGGACGCACATCGTAAGCTGGCAGAAATAGAAAAACGGACCGCAAAATATAAGGCAAGGCTTATCGAGGAGATGATGGCGGGGAACGAAAGGGACCTTTTGGGAGAAGGGTCACGAGAAGACCGCAGGGTCAGTCGGGGCAAAGTCAGGCTCGGAGGGAAAGTCAATAGTCATAGGGGCACGACCAGTAAGAAGGATAAGGAAAAGGGGGACTCCCCGATCATAGAAGTCGAAAAAGCTACAACCCCACCTGCTATGGATAGTGGTGCTAACCGTTCGCCCACCACGCCGAAAGTAACTAAGGGGTGCGACGGACTTTGGAGTCTTAGAGAAAGGGTGTTAGGATGGTTTGATCCAGAGGGTACGCCAAAGGCCGGGGAAAAGCAGAGGGATAGCAAGGAAGGAGAAGGGACCAATGCGGCCGGTGAAGCGGGGAGCTCTGAAGGGGGTCTCAAGAGGATAGTAGCCACCCTCACCCGGGCTCTGAATAAGAATCAGGGGTATCTTGCGGATGGTAAGAAGAAACTTAACTTCTACGGGGCAAACATTACGGAATTCCTGATAGACTACGAGAACCTGGCAGCCTTGCTGAAATGGACTGAGGAAGAAAAGATTGATCACTTAGGGCAGCACGTGTCGTTGAGCTTAGGAAGGGACATTATGACTATTGTCGCCTCTAGTGGATCCTCGAAAGAGACCCGGAACGAGATGATGAGGAAGTATCTGAAGGCAGAGAAAATGGCAACGGAAGCCGAATTGGCAACAGTCCAAAGGAAGAACTATGCGACTTACATAAGGGCATTTACTCTACCGGCAGACTAGTAAGTTCGAGTACACAAGGGATGTGGATTTCAGCACGGTAACAGACCTCGCACAAAAGACGGTGGTGACTGAGACACTAGCCCTGCTTAATGAAGGAGAGGTTATAAATCTGACCGGGAAAACGGGGGATAAGGTGAAGAAGGGGATAGAAAGCCTGCATGAACGAGTGCACGGGGTTGATAGCAAGATAGAAAGAGTGGAAAATGCGCTATTAGTAATGCAGGTGCAGGTGGCCCGACCCGCCTTCCCGCCCCGAGAGGCTGTAGTTCCGGCAGCAGTAGCAAATCAGGGGTATGGCAGGAGGGATCCGGCCAACGAGTAGTGCTGGTATTGCACAATGGTCGGACATTTCGTGCGCACCTGCCCGAAACTCAATCATGATATCATAAGGCAGAGATGCAGCAGGTCCCTCGAAGGTGAAATTTTCGGGCCTCAGGGAGAACGCATAAACTGGAATTCGCCAGGAGGGATGCAGCGTGTCGTCATCCTCCTGAATAATCTGGACATAGCTGCCGTAGAAGCGGAGCCGGTAGCTGACATTGTCTGGGACCAACCGAGGGGACACGGACCACAAGCCAATTTCATCCTAGAAGGCAATGGGCAGGATAGGGTGAATATCACCACCCGACGGGCAGGCGTGGAGAAGAAGCTTATTCAAGATACAGTAATGGAAGAGGTCGCGACGACCAGCACAGATCAAGGCGAAACTGAGACCAAGGAACAGGAGAAGGTTTATGGAAAGACAAGGGAAGAGGAGTCGGCAGACAAGGTTACGGCGGCAAAAAATAAATTCAGGTATCAGATCCCGATTCTAACCCTGCCAGAAATAGATGACACCGTAAGTAAACTCCTGGGCACCATGGTATCCGTATCATTTCAAACCATGTTGCAAGCAAGCCCGACACTGCTTAAGGGTCTCAGGCAACTGCTGACGCGCAGGCGCGTAGAAATAGAGGAGGCCCCGGAATCACAGGAGCAGGAAACGGAAGAGGCTGAGGCACCGCAAGGGGTCTCCAACCTCCATAGGGATCCAGGGGATCTAGAGGACCTGGAAAAAGCCTTTGTAGATATCCGTCTAAGCCTACCGGACCGAGAGGGTGGTGAAGTCATAAGGGCGCCGCCCGGGACGAAGCTTAGCTTCCATGCGTTGCCCGTAGGAAAGCTGAAAGTGCAGATCGGGACTCACCACACAGATGCATTAGTGGACGGTGGTGCGGAAATCACCCTCATACGAAGGGATTTCGCAACCATTACGGGCTGCATTGTAAACAAGGAAGTCACGGGGAGTATCCGGGGAGCCGGCGGGGAAATTCCCTTTGCAGTATACGTCACGAAATGCGCAGTCAAGGCGGGGATCAGGGAATCGATATGGTCCTTCACCGTGATGGAAGAAATGGACCATGACATAATTCTCAGGAGACCATGGTGCGCCAACGTAGAGATGATAGGTATGCTTCTGCATGATGGCACGTACATGGTGGATATAGAGGACCTCGTGACCGGCCACGGAGAGCTCCTCCGACTCCTTGGGACCGGAGGGGATCCCCCCAAGGGCAAATTGGCAACCTGGTCGCCAACGTTCGAGGATAGTGCGCGAAAAGGGACATTCGCACGGATGGAAGGTATGAGGGAAAGAGTAGAGACCAAGATTGAGGAGGCTTTTAGTAAGAAGGAGTGGATCAAGATGGGTCTGCCTCTGAAGAAAAGAAGGCAAGAGGATGAGGTGCTAGGGGTTATGGCGGCAGAGAAGGAGGCGGAAGTCGAGCTTGGGGCCAGCCTGCCCAAATCAAAGGAAGACCGGAAGGAAATGTCGGAGGTAATACTTGAAATTCCAGACTTGTTACAACTCGTTAAGGCTATCAAGTACCACAAAGTAGGAGTGGACCCGGCAGCGCTTGCCAAATTCGAAGAGGAGGTCCAAAAGGGCTTACTGTCTGAATGGCAAGTTAGTCAGTATCCAGCCCCGTATCATGGAGGTAGCAAGGTCAATCTCGACCGTTCATTTTTTAGGAGAACGATCCCAGAAGGGAGTGTGCGAAAGTACAAACCCGTAGGGAAGAAAGCCAAGCCGGTCTCAATCCTAGTAGAAACATCAAGGGAAGAGGTCATGGAAAAGGAGGAAGAAATCCTGCGGATAATAAGGGAGAGGCGAGCAGCGGAAGGGCACCGGATACTTGATGAGATAGCGGATACCATGAAGATAGGGGTAGAAGGGTTCCTAACGGCGGAAGAGGCTCAGTTGATAAGGAGGGCGTGCCAAGAATTTCACCTAGCCTTCGCATTCAATGACCACCAGAAAGGTCGATTGGATGCGAAGCTAATTTCCCCCGTTAGGATTCACACGGTGGAACACGAATGCTGGAAKGACAAGGGGCCCRCCTACGAGTTCGGAATARCTGCGGAAGTCACTRAATTGCTCAGAGYCAAGATAGATTYGTYCGTGGCCRAACCCACCGCATCCCCCTACGCGAACAAGTGGTTCGTTTTTCGRAAGCCCAACAAATCGCTCAGATGGATCCAGGACTTGCAGAAGCTGAATGCGGTTACGATCCGGGATGCGGGATCACTTCCGYAGGYYGACCTACTGGCAGAATCTCACGCCGGACGAAGCATTTACTCCCTGATAGATCTATATTCAGGATATGACCAACTACCGCTCGACGCGAGGGATAGACCGTACACCGCCATGCACACCCSTGTAGGTCAGYTGCAAATGCAAGTGACWSCWATGGGCTTCACAAATGYTGTGGCGGAGGCACAGAGGAGGATGCTTGCGGTYGCAGGGGACATGTTCCCRRAAAAATGYGAGCCCTACATRGACSATAATCCCTTAAAAGGCGYGCARAACAAGGATKAGACAGAGGTCCAGCCGGGCATACGAAAATTCGTTTGGGATCACCTACAGGATATCAAGGACCTACTTCAGCGGTTCCTCGTATATAATATTACCGCAAGCAGACCTAAAAGCATACTGGCGGTCCCAGAAGTGACCATACTGGGGTTTCGCTGTRGGGCCTAYGGMAGGAAACCYGACCCGGCAAAAACRGATAAGATCTCTCARTGGCCAACACCRCTGCGCACCACGACGGAAGTACGAGCCTTCCTAGGGGTGGTTGGATTCTGGATAATTTTTATCAAAGCCTTTGCCAAGATAGTTGAACCTATCCTCGCAATGATTAGGGAAGGAGGGACCATGGAGTGGACTGAGGATAGGGAGGCGGCAGTCCAGACCCTCAAAGACATCTTGTCTTCCGACCAAGTCACCCTGGTAGCGCCCTGCTTCACTGATGAAGTAGGACGACCCTTTATCTTGGAAACAAACGGAGGACCTTTGGCAGTAGGTGGAGTCCTGATACAGAGGAGCGAGGAAGGTAAGGAGAGGCCTAACAGATTTGAGAGCAGGACCCTGAATTCGGCAGAGCGGCGGTACTCACAATTCAAGAAAGAGGTCTTAGCCATTCTACATTGCCTTAAGACTTTTCAGGCATACCTGTTCGGGAGACGGTTTATCCTGAGAATCGATCCGACTAATGTCGTCGGGGCATTAAAGAACTACAAGCCTATAGACCCGACCGTTGGGAGATGGATAGCCTTCATATGGCAATTCGACTACAAGGTCGAGCGAATTGCGGGGCTCCGAAATAGGGCAGACGGGCTAAGTCGAGTTTGTATTACGCCGGAGGGAGTGAAGGATGTGGAACCGATCGACGCCTTCCTAGAATATGAAGGGGGGACCCTGGTCGTGGATAACGAGATGGCAGGCACCGCTCCTACAATGGACCAACTGCTAATTCAGACCCTAAAAAAGGGCGCGCCCGCCATAGTTGCGAAACTCAGGGAAGGACCAGTCATCACGTTTAGACGCAAGGATGAGAAGGATTCGTGGGGAACAACGATGGGGCCAAAGGAAGAGCTGATGGCAATGGTCGTTGAACGGGGTCGGGATGCTGTGATGAATCTAGTAGAAACTTTGACGCGAAGAGAGCGGCAGTATCTAGTGAATAAGGCTCAGGAGGAGCAAGACACCGATCAGAAGGGACGAGAATTCTTCCTTATACAGATGTATGATGGCATCTTTAGAGAAGTCGGTCTGCTGCTTATAGGAAACAAGCAGCCTATGGAAGTCAGCCTCAAGGCAAGGGAGGAAGCCGAGAAGTATGTTTTGAGGAACGGTCACCTGTTCAAGAAAGAAGAAGTTATGATGCCTAGGCATGTCGTGTGCGGGAGGTCCAGGAGTTGGACATAATTCAGGCAATGCATGATGGACTAGCCGGAGGGCACCGGTCATCCAAAGGGACTCTTGCAAAAATCGCGCCACTTTACTTCTCGCCAGGTATGGCAGGTATGGTGGCTACGTACTGTCAAACGTGTCTGATATGCCAAGAAAGGAGCTCGGCGCGCGTCTTCGAGCCCCTTAGACCTACCCGGGTACTAAGGTCGGGGCACCTGGTCCATCTCGACCTGGGGGTCATGCCTGTATCGATGGATGGATACAGGTACATCTTGGATGCAAGAGATAACCTCAGCGGCTACGTAGAGGCGGTAGCTCTTAAGAGAAAGACGGGAAAGGGAGTGGCCGATTGGATAGAAGACTTCTACCTTAGGCACCCCTTTGTGCGCCGGTTCATAGCGGACAATGGGACGGAGTTCGTCAACCAGGAGGTGTTGGGCAGGCTTAAGGCGTTGAGCGTACCTATCAAGATCATCGAACCATATCACTCTGAGGCTAATGCACCAGTAGAAAGGGGACACCGCACCTTGAAAAACACAATCGCTAAGTTGGCGGCCGATGACCTGGGGAACTGGCCTCGGTACCTTAAGCAGGCGGTCTTCTCAGAGAACATGACGCCGAAAAGGACGACGGGATGCATTCCGACAGAACTCTGGTATGGGAGGGAGATTGATTTCCCAGTGGAAGCCCTACTTCCTACCTGGAACAGGCTAGATGACGATCCGACATGTCTACGGAGGAACAAATTGCCGCACATTGCCAACAGGTCGTTAGAAATAAGGAAGCCTTGGAGGAGGTGATTAAACGTGTAATGGATAGTCGAATGAGGGACAAAGCAAGGTGGGACCAGGTAAAAAACATCCGGAAGGAGCCACTCCAGGTGGGAAAGAAGGTACTAGTTAGGAACTCGGCTCTTGAAAGCACGTGGTCTGGACAACTGGGAAGAAGGTTCAAAGTTCCCTACAAGATTGCTAAGAAGGTGGGATTGAACACGTTTGAACTTGAGGATCTCGATGGTACTGGGATAAGAGGGTCATTTCCGGGGCAGAGGCTGGTCAGGTTTTTTAGCAGAGATCCGGTGGAGCAATGGTTACAGGAGGCTCAGGATAAGGAAACAAGGGAATTGACAACTTGAAAGGCAGGCAGCTGGCCATAAGGTCTGTACCGCCGCCCTGTGGAAGTGATCATGATTGCAGGGAATTGTTCATTTTGTGTCTTCCTTCCCTTGGGGCATGAGGTGACTGCTTGGGCCGAATATGAATGGGGTTGGGAGCCTGGGACAATGTACCATAGTTTTTGTGGGGCAATTATGGGGACTGTTTACATGGGGAGCTTATGTGATCGGGACAATGTACCAAAGTTTGGAAAGGAGATAATGGGACTACCAATCATATGGGGCAAGCAAGGGTTCTGGGCAAGCGTGTAAAACTCGCAAATGGGAGTGGAAGGGAGTGTGTGCGTATGAGGGGGTGCCGTGACTGTTGTGTGTGAACAGGACCAGGGAAAAGGAAAACAGCAAGAAAAAATAAAGATGGAGTTTGGGAACGAGAATCACAACAACGCCATCAACAGGCCTACAGGGGAACAACCAACTAGACAGGCCGGAGAGTCGAGCTCCAGGAAAAGGAAGTTGTATGTGGGATTTGACCACAATTTGGTTGTGAACAAAGGGGGAAGAAAGCAAGGGACCAGGGGACCGTCGCGCCTGAGAGAGGGGGAACCAATAGTTCTCCCATCTGATAGTGACACTAGTAGTGAGGAGGAGGGGAGCCTAGGGAGGCAGAGAATGGAAGAGGAAGAACCCAAAGAGGTTTATAGACCTCAGCAGTGAGGAAAAAGAGGACGAAGTCACGACGCCCACGAGAGAAGTAAGGGGAAGGGATGGGGACCCAGGCGAGGAGAAGGACAAGTGGATAAGAGAATTTGGGCCGTCTTTCAGTGACTGGTTCGATCAATGGGTCAGTATCATGAGGTATGAATGGGCAATGAAAGGGAAGGAGAAACTAAGCAGAGGAGAGGACATAGCGCCAACAAAGCAGAGGAGAGGACATAGCGCCAACAACATTTTTCACAGAAGAGGAGCTCCTACAGATGCAAAGGACAAAGAGAAAGATGCAGCAGGAGATCGACAATCGTGCAAGGGAGGCTCGACACAGGGCAACTGGGCAATAAAGGGGTAGTAGACATAACAGGGAATAGTTGGAAAATGGGCAGGACTGGAACCTGGGCAGGCATAACTGCCACTTTGAATCTTGCATTTGAACTTTCTGAGAATGGACTACAATGGGACAACTTTCTGTTTAGAATGACCAAAGACTAGGTAACTAGTGCTACTTTCCATAAGTAGTTGCTTTTTCAGAAGGACATGTGGGTCGATGAGCTTGGGACTAGGACTATGAAGCACTGAGTTTGAAAGTGAAGGGAAGAAAGGGGAGGGCCTAGATGAGACAAGTCTGTAATGTTGCTTTCGCATTCAAATTTGTCTTTTCTTTTTTAGAAAACCGCGACGGAACTGCTCTTTGAACTGGGAAAATCAAACAGGGACTAGGTAGCCAGCGCTACTTTGCATATAACTACTTTCTCCTTTGAAAATGCGGGGATCTTGGATGCTGAGACAGGAACTGGGAATGGTTGACTCTGTTGTGGGAGAGGGCAAGGTCGTGTGAATTGTTGAGATTGAAGAAAGCCGATGGCAAAGAGTTTCCTTTTGGGAATCGTGTACCCATGGTTGAATGAGTCATGGTATGAGTCCCTGTGAGAGGTTAGGGGACTTATGGGTAAACAGGCACGACGAACCCTCTTCCCTAGGAGCCTAATCCAATGTATCCTAGATAAGCCTAGAAGGGCAACAAGCATGAGAGGGCAGGGAAAGGAAATGTTGATTGAGCAAACATACTCCGGTAATGGTTGAACGGCCGGGCGGGCTAGTGCTGCTTGGGGTTGCGAGCCTCGACTTGAGCACTAGACGCTAAGTCGGGTGTATGTATGGACTTGAGAATGATGATGGATATGAGACAAAAGGCAAAGCATGCGTAAAAACCCAAAATGAGATGGCCACCTTCTAACCTCCGAGACATAGATAGGATCCGTGTTCTCGAGGCCCACCCCCTCGGGCGCTAACATTGGAAATGGATAAGGATGGCCCTAACCAGGCTGTCCGAGTGGAAATGGATAAGGATGGCCCTGACCAGGCTGTCCGATGGAAATGGATAAGGATTGCCCTAACCAGGCTTTCCGATTGACATGGATAAGAATGGCCCTAACCAGGCTGTTCGACTTGGAATTGGAAAGAACGACCCTAACCGGGTTGTTCGGAATGACCCCTGACAAGGGTCATTCTTTGGAATTCGCACTGGGGTTCCCTTGCATGACTGCTTGCGATGGATGATATTGAGAAGAGCTGAACCCTGGAAAAAATATTGGACTCAGCTTTGGAAAAGATATTGGACTGAGTCTTGGAAAAGATATTGGACTGAGCCTTGGAAAAGATATTGGACTTAGCCTTGGAAAAAATATTGGATTGAGCCTTGGTATTAGATTGAGCCTTGGTATTGGATGGAGCTTTGCTATTGAATTAAGCCTTGGAATTGGATTGAGCTTTGGAATGGGCTTGAGCATTGGACTTGGATTGAACAGTGGAATTGGAATGAGCACTGGGAATTGCATTGCACAAACAGGGGACCCTAGGCAACTTGAAATGGACTTGGAAATAACATTGAAATGGATTTCTCTTTTCTTCTGGTCCTTGGCCTCAGTAAGAGGGGGATAGTGGTGCTCGCACCGCGACCCCAAGACCTCTATCCCTTAAAGGGAAAAGTCTCAGCGCGACCTATTCCTCTTACAAGGGGATGAGGGTTAAAGGACTAAGGCACCTACCGCTTGGATCAGTGCGGGACGTCCGGAACTGACCCCGACAATGAGCTCTAGTCGGGGAGTTCAAATTGCGTCTCATGTTGAGAGCCTCAACGTCAAAGGGTGAGAGAACCAAATGGGCGAGAGAGTCATTCTTATTCTAGTCTATTTTGCTACTCTCCAACCACACGCCATACCATAGAGGGGTGGCATGGCCGTTTGGGTCGGGCCTCGGCTGCCCGCACTAAGTTGGGCGACACTGTCCAAGGGAAGGGGCCGGGCGAAGATACCGGGTGGAGTCCGTTACCACCACGAGGCATTGACACTGCCTCGCCGAAACATTACAACCGTTTCGGGACTAAATGCGAGGTCTTCATAATTGCACTCGCGGACTAATAGAGAGCCCCAACTCTCTTCAAAGGAAGAGGCCGGATCCAGAAAATTACCACTCGGGAGGAACGATTCGCGAGGAACGCTTTTACGACTAGACGAGGGCCTGGAAGGCTTGGATTGGACCTGCCTGACAGACGTGAGGAGGAACCTCAGTACTGGCGCTCGCCGTGTAAGAGGAAAAAGGTCGGACCGAGTAGGAGGATGAGGCGTCACCCGCTGGGGAGGAACTGATCACTCTTCCTTTTGTGAAGCGGATAGGCTTGTGTCCTTGACTGCGGTTGGTGGGCCAAAGGTCTGCGTACCTTCGAGTGAGAACCAGTCGCGCGATGGGGACATCGCGTTTTGAGTGGGGGGAAGGTGTGCCATCTACCAACGCATGCAAAAGATTTGTGTAAATTGGCTTTGCATGGGCCTGAGAAAAGGGGCCTGGCAAGATGCGCAGAACAAAAAACGATTTGTGTAAATTAGCTTTGCGTGAGCCTGAGAAAAGGGGTCTGGCAAGATGCCCAGAACAGAAAAAATTTGTGTAAATTAGCTTTGCGTGGGCCTGCGAAAAGGGGCCTGGCAAGATGCCCAGAGCAGAAAAAGATTTGTGTAATCGGCTTTGCGTGGGCCTGAGAAAAGGGGTCTGGCAAGATGCCCAGAACATAAAAGATTTGTGTAATCGGCTTTGCGTGGGCCTGAGAAAAGGGGTCTGGCAAGATGCCCAGAACATAAAAGATTTGTGTAACTGGCTTTGCGCGGGCCTGAGAAAATGGGCCTGGCAAGATGCCCAGAACAGAAAAGATTTGTGTAATTGGCTTCGTGTGGGCCTGAGAGAAGGGGCTTGGCAAGATGCCTAGAACAGAAAAGACTTGTGTGAGCAACTCGACATAAGTGTGAAAAAGGAGTCTGGCAAGACTTGTATGATTGACTTTGCATGAACCCGAGAAAAAGACTGGCAGGCTGGGAAACGGATGAGTAATTGGCTTGCATGGGGCTGAAAAGAAGGTCTGACAAGGTGTCTAGAAAAGAAATGTGCGAGGGATGAACAAAGCATTGCACGTGGAAAGTTAATTAAGTAAAGGGCAAGAAAGGACAAAGGGTGATATGCATGCAAAATTGGCAGGACCTGAGAACGGCCGGGTAAAATGACCTGGGAGAAATATATGTGGATTTGGCCAAGCCTGGGCTTCAGGGAAGGGGTGACAGGAAAGCATGGACTGCACGGGCCGAAAAGTAGATCATTTTTTGATGAATGAGACGAAACCAAAATGGGTTCTGCTCGAGAATGTTTTCTCAATGAAATGGGAAGATAGATTTGGGATTACAAAGCACCGAGGGGGAGTTGTGTCTGTGTTCATCGATTCAAAGTGGGTATCACCACAGCGAAGGCGACAGTCGCACTGGACGAACATCCCCCTTCCAGGGCAAGTGCCTGACATTGAGTCACATCCGAAAACTTGCCTACAATTTGTTATCAACAATGCCAAGGCATATAATGAGAAAACCAATTATGTTATCACGACAAATTGCCACCCTGGGAATAAAAGTCAGCATGCCAGTAGTTAAGTGCATGAAGCGAGGAGAGCCTCGTCAGCTTCATGCTACTGAAGTCGAAAGAATTATGGGTTGCCCTGCTGGGTATACAGAGTTGACTGAAGAGGAAGTTCGCGTTTCGATTGAGGGAAAGATAAAGAGGCAGAGCTATGATGGAAATGAGCAACCTGGTCCAAGTTGTAAGGGGAAAAGAGAAGCCCGAAGAAGAACCTTTGATTCCCCCATACCCTCCTCCACCCCAAGGGGCGGAAACTAAAAGAACGCCCTGAGGAAGGAACGGGAAAAAAACAAAACGAACCCTGGCAAGCTAACTTCCTGTCTTACCACGCCCCCTCTCCCCCTTCGACTACATCCCCGAACCCCTACTAACTATGGATTGGTGCGAGATGAGGACATCGCGAATGAGTGGGGGGAATGTGTCGAGACTGGTGAGTCCCGAATGACTTCCCCTCACTCAAGAGACTGTATACGACCGATTTGTGCATAGCGGAGAAAACCAGAGGCAAGGAGGATGGAAGAATCGAAGGCATAGGCATAGGCACTTGGGATCTAGAGGCTGCCCAGGGGCGCTGGGGCCATGACACCGCGAGGAAATCAACGGAACGGGAGGCGACAAAGGACATGACAAAGGCGACCCTTTCCCCGAAAAGGGAGAAGGACCGCCGAAAGAAGTAATGACGCGGGGGGCGCGCCGCAAGGAAAAAGGAAGGGAGAAGACGACAAGTGAGGTACCGACGCATGAAGATGTAGTCCGGACCAAAAAGGGGGGCACCGGAATGCGACGCCGAGAGGGCCAAGGGGGTCGCAGACCAAGTGAGGACCCGCACCCGGTGAGGACGATGCGCGAGACGCGAGAAGACACAAGGGAAGGAGGCTGCCAGGAGGCAGAAAAATGGTAAGAGTGTCAACGGGGACCACATGGGACTAGGCAAAAATGTGGTACCCGTGGGACAAAGTGTCGGGGACCACATAGCACTAGGCAAAAATGTGGTACCGGTGGGACAAAGTGTCGGGGACCACATGGGACTAGGTAAAAATGTGGTACCGGTGGGATAAAGTGTCGAGGACCACATGGGACTAGGCAAAAATCTGATACCGGTGGGACAAAGTGTCGGGGACAACATGGGACTAGGCGAAAATGTGGTACCGGTGGGACAAGTACCGACGGGACTAGCGTCGGGAATGAATGCGGGACAAGTGTCGGGGACTTGTGACGTCCCAAGGAAAAATTGCGGCACGGTAGGTGGTGCAAAATAATAAAATAAGTTGCACCGTCAAGATCGGAGATCTTGACGTCCAAAATTATTAGCACCACTAGTGCAAGCACTAGTAGGAGCAAGCGGGAGGGCCAAAGGAAAATAAAAAGTAAAGAAACAAGTGGTGGGAGGCATGGGAGCAATCCGAAAAATCTCGGATTAGCCTCCCCCAAGAAAATGGGGCCAAAAGGGCCAATATGAGAAAAATAGGCTCCCCGAAAAAAATCGGTGCATGGGGGCCTACCGTTTGGGAGAGAGAAGGGCTAACGGTGGCTCCCAAGGGCATGGAAGAGCCACAACTGCAGTCCGAAAAATAACGGACTGGCCCTTGGGCGTAGGAAGGGCCAAAACTAAGAGGAAGAGGCAAGAAAATAGCCGTAACGGCTAGTTGACACTTGGCATGCAAAAAAAAAAAAAAAAGGAAAAAGAAAAATGAGGGAGAATAAGACAAGCAGAGTGAGAGGGAGTGAGTGAGTTAGCCGTCAGTAGGGACTGCAGCAAGTAAGGACTGCCAAGTCCCAACTGTCCAAGGAAGGAGGAAAAAGAAAAGAAAAATGGGAAAAGGGCCTTAACCGCTAGTTGACACTTGGCATGCACAAAGAAAAAAAAAATTAAAAAAAAATGGGAGGTGAGAGAGGATGAGTGAGTTGGCCGTCAGTTGGGACTGCAGCAAGTAGGGACTGCCAAGTCCCAACTGTCCACAAGGGGGGGGAAAAAAAAAAAAAAAAAAAAAAAAAGGGAAAGTCAAAAGGGCACTAATGGACGAAAACGGCCACCTAGGGAGGGCATTTTTAACCAGATTCACTTTGGGCATATGGCGGTTACAAAGGACCTTGATTTTCTTTGATTTATGCAGAGAAAATCAAAAGAAAATCAAGCCCCCTTGCAACCGAAAAATAATGGATTGCATGGGGAAGGCCAAACACATGTTTTAGATGCACCGGGAGCCAAAATGGAGGCCGGATGCACTTGGGACACGGCCGTTTTATTTTCTTTCAGTTAGGGGCTAGTTGTGGGGCACTAGGACAATGAAAACAACCCCTACTGCAGTCCAAGTTACAACGGGCTGCATAAGGAGGGACAAATACAAGTTTTTGGGGCACTGGGAGCCAAAATTAAGCCCGGATGCCTTCGGAAAATTAACGCTTTATTTCCCTTGGGCATGGGGCATGACATGGGGCTGTGGGACTAGTAAGTTGGCTGTAAGTGTAGTCCGAGAAATAACGGACTACATGGGGATGCCCGAGCCAAGGGGAAATGAGCCACGGCATGCCCAAGGAGCTAGAGAACGACACCACGGGCCTAGGGGAGTGTGCGGTAAAACGGCGACGGCCAGGCGGGGGTCCCGCGGCCGGGAAATTGTCGACGGGACTTAGGGCGCGTGGAAATAATAAAAATAAGACTGTCGGGGACATGGGGAGTCCCAAATAAAAATTTGGGCATCAACCGGGACAATGCCGGGGGCCAAATGAACCCAAATAAAAATTGTCGAAAATCGGGCTTTGTCGATGGCACCGTCGTCGGGACGAAAAAATGGAACAAGCATGGGGAAATGGCGGGAACTTGAGATGTCCCAAAGAAAACCACTAGCCGGCATACAGAATAGCCGTGCAGGGCTCGCGGCACCGCCGAGATCGAAGCTCTCAACGGTGGAAAATATTAGCACCACTAGTGCAAGCACCAGTGGAGCCTAAATGAGTCAAACGAGAGTGAAAAACAAAGAAAAATAAATAAGGGGAGGGCAACCCGGCGTATTTCAGACAAGCTAGGCATGAGAAAACAAGAGCCCAAGGGGCTCCAAGCAAGAAAAAGGCTCGCCATGAAAAATCGGAGCCAAAGGGGCTAAAAATTGGAGGCTAACGGGAGAAAAATGGGCTCCCTAGGGGCAAGGGCATGCCACCTTGGTAGGCCGGAGTGCACCGGCCAACAGCCGGCCATGAACCTGGCCACAATCAAGGCTCTAAGGCCTAGAAAGAGAGTGCACAACAAATTGACACATGTAACAACAAAAAAAAAAAAAAAAGAAAAAAAAAAGGAGAGAAAATGAAGGGAGAATGAGACAAAATAGGAGAAATGGGTGGAGGAGGATGTGCCGACCCATTGGGATTGCTGCAGTAGGGACTGTCAGGTCCCAATGATGGCCTCACTCCTCCTAGATCCAAAGAGGGTAGGCCGGATTGCTGAGATATGGCCCTTAGGGCCATATCTCAACAAAATCTGAATTAAAAATGGCAAAATGAAAAAAAATGCAAAAAGGAAAAGACCGTTTTTTTTTTGGGCAATGGATCTGAGATCAGATCTCATGGTGGAGAGAAAACAACTGTTTTTTGTGGGCCAGCTCAAAATGGCTAGCTCCGGAATGAGGTGGCAGCCCAAAATGGAAAGAAACAAAAGAGAGAAAAAGACAAAATAGTGCATTTGGCCCAAAAAGAGAGCCATATGCACCAAAAATTGAAAAATTGAACCTATGGGCTCAAAATTGACCCAAGGACCACCATGGGGTGACTCGGAATATTGATGGCCTTGGATTTCAGCCTGATCCAAGGATGAAAATGTGCCGCCACTTGGAAAAATGGTCCGGCCTACCCAAGGGAGGCCGAAACTTGGAAAAATCGAGAAAAAGGCCCAGTAGGCCTTTTTCTTCCAAGTAGGCTACCCCTTGGACCTTGGATTCAAGGGGGCAACATTTTCCAAGGGGTAGGAGGCTGGAAAAAGGCCCAAGGGGCAGCCCGAGTTGGTTCCAACCACTCGGACTGCATGTACCTGACCAAAAAGAGGCTCAGGTGCCCCGGAGAGGCCTAGAGGTGAAAATTGGCCAAGGGGGTACCTCGGTTCACCATGGGACACTTGGAGAGGCCCTTGGGGAGGCCGGACTGCTGTTCCCAGCCTATATAAGCTGGGGATTCAGTCCGCCCCACTCACATTTGCATGAGGAGTGCCTATGCTGCCCAAATGAGCCCGTGAGAGCTCCAGAGCTACTTGGAGAGGAGTGAGGGGAACCCCTACCAGTTTGGGAGTGTAGAGAAGGCTGTAAGCTAGTGAGGTGGACTCTACAAGCTAGTGGTAGTGGAAGGAGGTGATCCGCCATAGCTCCCAGGCTAGTGAGGTAGAAGGCAAGGCTGAGAGGGGTCTCATTAGCCCTCCTAAAGGGGAGGACTCCCTAGCCTTAGTGATATGAGTCTGTGGCAACTTGGGGAGAAAGGAGAGATGAAGGAGAAAGGCTTGAAGGGGAAGGGAGCCATAGCCAAGAGGAAGGAAGCTTCGTTGAGAGTTGAAGACATCCAAGGGGTGAGTGGAGAGGCACCTCCCCTTCTTCTCCCTTCCCTTCTTCCTCCTCTCCCTCTCTTCCTCCTCCCCTTCTTCTTCTCCCTCTCCCTCTTCTCCTTCCTCTTCTTCTTCCTCCTCCTCCTCTTCTTCTTCTTCTTCTTCTTCTTCTTCTTCGTCTCCTTCTCCATCTTCTTCCCCTTCCTCTCCCTCTTCCTTTACCCCTTTTTCCTCCCCCCCCCCTTTTCTCTCAATCTTCCTCCTCTCCTCCTCCTTGTGTATGTGACTCTGTGCGAGTGATTCTCCCTCCTACTCGCCACTTTCTATTTGTTTTTCTACTTGGGTGTGAAACGCAACTCCTATGTTGATGTCAACTAGTGTTTGAGTGATGTGAAGTGCATGTTTTGTCTATTTCTTCACTC
>BFEA01000706.1:96290-109095 GCA_003427395.1 Chara braunii | reverse complement strand
TCACAAGTAATCAACATGAGATCATCCATAGAAGAATCGGAGCACTTCCTACTAGTGTTTGAATGAAAAACAAGAGTTGCACCATGCTATCTCACAAGATTTGAGCAAGAGATCATCCTTGGAAGAATCGAAGGATCTCCTACTAGTATGTGAGTGAAGAACAACCCAAATCACAAGTAATCAACATGAGATCATCCATAGAAGATTCGGAGCACTACCTACTAGTGTGTGAGTGAAAAACAAGAGTTTGAGTAACCCAAAACACAAGCAATCAACATGAGTTCATCCATAGAAGAATCGGAGCACTACCTACTAGTGTGCAAATGAAAAACAAGAGTTTGAGTAACCCAAATCACAAGTAATCAACATGAGAACATCCATAGAAGAATCAGAGCACTACCTACTAGTGTGTGAGTGAAAAACAAGAGTTTGAGTAGCCCAAATCACAAGTTACCAACATGAGATCATTCATAGAAGAATCGGAGCACTACCTAGTAGTGTGTGAGTGAAAAACAAGAGTTTAAGTATCCCAATAAGAAGAAGAAGATGAAGAAGAAGAAGGAGAAGAAGAAGAGTAAGGAGAAAAAGAAAAAGAAGAAGAAGAAAAAGAAGAAGAAGAAGAAGAAGAAGGATAAGGAGAAGAGGAGGAAGGAGAAGAAGAAGAGGAAGAAGAAGAAGAAGAATAATAAGTAGAAGAAGAAGAAAAAGAAGAAGATGAAGAAGAAGAAGATGAAGAAGAAGAAGAAGAAGATGCATCTTCTTCCTTCCACTCACCTTGTTAATATCTTGGAGATGGAGTCCCAATCTTGATGAGACTTTCCTCCTCCTTGCACAACTCCTCCTTGGCTATGGCTCCCTCCTTCTTCAAGCCTCTCTCCTTCCTCTCTCACCTCTTCCCCCGTTGCCTCAAGCTCCCATCACCATGGCTATGGAGTCCTCCCCTCTAGGAGGGTTAATGGGGCTCCCTCTAGCCTCTCTCTCTTTCTCACACCCAGAGGGCTATGGCGGATCACCTCCCCTAGTGCCAACCTCACTACCTCTAGTATCTAGAGCTCCTTTCCCTAGGTCATGGCCTCCACCAAGCTCCCAAACTGGCATGGGCTCTCCTCTCCTCTCTCCAAGTGAAAGAGTGCTCTTATGAGCTCACTTGGGCAGCATAGGCACTCCTCATGCAATTGTGGAAGTGGCGGACTGAATTCCCAGCTTATGTAGGCTGATACCAGCAGTCCGGCCAGCCTATGTGCCTCCCCATGAGCCTTGAGGTGAACCGAGGTACACCCAAGGCAAAAATCCACTACTAGGCCCTTCTGGAGGTACCCGGTCTCTTTTTCGCCAAGTACATGCAGTCCGAGTGGTTGGTACCAACTCGGATTGCCTCTTGGCCTACTTCGGCCTCCTTTTCACTTCACAAATGCTGCCCCCTTGGGTCCTAATGCCCAAGGGGCAATTTTACTTGAGAGAAAAATGCCTGTTTTTCGATTTTTTCTGTTTGTACCCCATTTTTGGTAGAAAACGATTTTTTTCCATGCAACTGCACATTTTCAGCCTTGGATCTGGCTGAGATCCAAGGCCAACAATATTCCTTGCCACCCCCAAGTAGCCCTTGCTTCAATTTTGAGCCCCTAAGTCCACTTTTTCAATTTTTGGTGCATATGGCTCTCTTTTTGGGCCAAATGCACAGTTTTGTCATTTTCCCTCATTTGTTTTTTTCCATTTTGGGCTGCCACCTCATTCCGGAGCTAGCCGTTTTGAGCTGGCCCACAAAAAAACGTCTAGTTCCTCTCCACCATGAGATCTGATCTCAGATCCATGGTCCAAAAGTAAACCGGCCATTTCCTTTTTACATTTTCTCTCATTTTCTTCCTTTTAATTCAGATTTTATTGAGATATGGCCTGCAATCCGGATTGCCCTCCCTCATTCTAGGAGGGATGAGGTCACAGTTGGGACTTGCTAGTCCCTACTGTGCAGGTCCCAATAGGCCGGCACACTTGGGACTTGCCAGTCCCTACTGTGCAGGTCCCAATAGGCCGGCACACTCTCCTCCACTCTTTTCCCCCTTTTTGTCTCATTCTCCCGCCTTTTTCTCTCATTTTTCTCTCTTTTTCTTTTATTTCAGTTGTGACAAGCGTCAAACTGCTGTGCACCCTCTTTCTAGGCCCTAAGGCCTCATTCAAGGCCAGGTTCATGGCTGTTACTTGGCCGTTACATCTCGGATTCCAACAATGGCAACCCCATGCTCCTAGAGGGCTCCGTTTTGCCCCCGTTTGTCCAATTTTGAGCCCCTTTGGCTCCGATTTTCTAAGGACAACCTTTTTCTCATGTTGAGCCTCTCAAGGCTCTATTTTCTCATGCCTAGCTAGTCTGAGATATTTCGGACTGCTGGGCAACCTTCCCAACATCATCATTTTGCTTTTTTTTCTCCCCATGACTCTCCCACTCGCCCCCACTAGTGCTTGCACTAGTGGTGCTAATATTCTTGATCCTTGATCTCGACGGTGTCGTTTGCTTGCACAAATATTCCTTGTGCTTGCTCATGGTTCCCTTGGGACATCCCAAATCCCCGTCACTCTCCTCCATACTAGTTCAATTTTCTTGTCCTGCCGGCGGTCCCGCCGGCGCGCGTCCCGTTTTTCCAACTTTTATTATTTGGGCCCACTTGGTCCCCGACAACCTTCCGGATGGTATCCCATTTTTTTTTATTTTTTTTTGGCCCTCTTGTCCTTGGTGGTCCCATCACTTCTTCATGCATGCCGATTTTTCTAGGCCGTGACATCTCATCTCACGGTTGCCGTCTACCGTCTTCCATGCCGAAATTGCCCCTTTCTAGCATTTTGGGTTTGCCGTGGCTCATTTTCTCTTAGCCTAGGCATCCCCATGCAGTCCGTTATTTCTCGGACTGCAATCATGGTCATTTTTCTAGTCCCACAGGCCCACAACTTGCGCCATGCTAAAAGAAAATGAAGCATTAAATTTCCAAGGACATCCAGACTCAAAATTGGCTCCGGATGCACCTAAAACATGTGTTTTTCCTCCCCTATGTAATCCGTTATTTTTCGGTTGCATTGGGTCTTCATTTTCTTTGATTTTCTCTGCAAAAATCAAAGAAAATCTAAGTCCATTGTTACCGCCATATTCCAAAATGAATCTAGTCACGGATGCATCTTCCTAAGTGACCGTTTTTTACCGTTAAGGCCTTTACTTTTTTTTTCTTTTTTTTTTTCTTTTTCTAGCATGTCAAGTGTCAACTAGCTGTTAAGGCCCTTTTCCCTTTTCTTCTCTTTTCTCTTTTCTCTTATTTTTCTCTCTTTCTCTAACATGCCAAGTGTCAACTAGCCGTTAAGGTCCTTTTCTCTTTTCTTTTCTTTTCTTTTTTCTTTTTTTTTYTTTTCCTCCTTTCTTGGACAGTAGGGACCTGCCAGTCCCTACTTGTGGCAGTCCCTACTGACGGCCAACTCACTCACTCCCTCTCACTCTTCTTGTCTTATTCTCCCACATTTTTTTTTTTTTCCTCTCTTTTTTCTAGCATGCCAAGTGTCAAGTGGTCGTTAAGGCCCTTTTCTAGCCCCTTGCTCTTAGTTTTGGCCCTTCCTATGCCCAAGGTGCAGTCCGTTATATCTCAAACTGCAATAATGGCCTTCTAATGGCCATGGGAACTTCCCTTTACTTCTATTTTCCTCCCATAGTGACCCCTCCTACTCCGATTTTCTCCCGGGGGGCTATTTTTCACATGGGGTCTCTTTTGACTCACTTTTCTTGAGGGAGGCTGATCCGAGATTTTTCGGATTGCTCCCATGCCTCCCACTTCAAGTTTCTTTACTTTTTCTTTTCCTTTTGGCCTTCCCGTTTGCTACCGCTAGCGCTTGCACTAGTGGTGCTAATATTCTTGGCCGTCAAGATGTCGATCTTGACGGTGCACCTTACCTTTATTATTTTCCCTCATGCGGTGCCGTTTCTTCTTGAGACCTTTATATGTCCCCGCCACTTGTCCCGTCAGTGGTCCCCGACACTTAGTCCCGCCGGTGGTCCCCGACACTTAGTCCTGCCGGTGGTCCCCGACACTTAGTTTCGCCGGCGGTCCCCGACACTTAGTCCTGCGGGTGGTCCCCGACACAGTTAGCCCCGGATGCCATTATTTTTACTTAGTCCCACGTGGCCCCAGGTGCCTTTCCCCGAGGTGTCCCACGTCCCTTGAGCATTTTGCCGCCCTACGATGACCTCTTTCCATTGTCTTTTCTTGCGCCTTGCGCACGCCCGTTCCTTTGGTCGCAGGGCCTCCAACCCGAGGCTCCCGTAGGTGGCCCCCATGTTGACCCTCGTTCTCCTGTTTTCCCACGGCCTCCGGACCATCCGTTTCTTGACTCCCTCATTCCTTTGTTGCTGTCGTGCTGCGTTTGCTAGTTCAACGACCCTTTGGCCTTCGTCTTGTTGCATCCCAATGGCCCTCCCGGCCTCATGCTACGTCCTATATGCCCCCGCTCCTGCGCTTATTCTAGTATCGTCACTGGTTTTCTCCTCCTGTGGTTCTCACCCCAGGACATCACTCCCTTCTGTGGCCTAATCCTTTGTCTTTTCTCTCTCCTGCCTCCTTACTCCAAATTTCTCTGTTGTGCACAATTCGTCTCTATTCAGTCTCTTGAGTGATGGGAAGTTATTCGGGACTCACCAGTCCCGACACCGGTTCATACTTAGTTGATCTCTCCTCTATGTGCATGTGCTTTTCACTAGTTCTCGCTTTTCATTGTCAAGTTCATGTGTGTTGTGATGTTCCGATTCATACTTAGTTGATCTCTCCTCGATGTGCATGTGTTTTTCACTAGTTCTAGCTTCTCATTGTCAAATTCATGTGTGTTGTGTTGTTCCGGTTCATACTTAGTTGATCTCTCCTCTATGTGCATGTGCTTTTCACTAGTTCTAGCTTCTCATTGTCAAGTTCATGTGTGTTGTGATGTTCCGATTCATACTTAGTTGATCTCTCCTCTATGTGCATATGCCTTTCACTAGTTCTAGCTTCTCATTGTCAAGTTCATGTATGTTGTGATGTTCCGGTTCATACTTAGTTGATMTCTCCTCCATGTGCAAGTGCCTTTCACTAGTTGTAACTTCTCATTGTCAAGCTCATGTGTGTTGTGATGTTCCGGTTCATACTTAGTTGATCTCTCCTCCATGTGCAAATACCTTTCACTAGTTTTATCCCCTCATTGTCAAGTTCATGTGTGTTGTGATGTTCTGGTTCATACTTAGTTGATCTCTCCTCTATGTGCATGTGCTTTTCACTAGTTCTAGCTTCTCATTGTCAAGTTCATGTGTGTTGTCATGATCCGGTTCATACTTAGTTGATCTTTCCTCTATGTGCATATGTTTTTCACTAGTTCTAGCTTCTCATTGTCAAGCTCATGTGTGTTGTGATGTTCCAGTTCAATCTTAGTTGACCTCTCCTCCATGTGCAAGTGTCTTTCACTAGTTCTATCCCCTCATTGTCAAGCTCATGTGCGTTGTGATGTTCCGGTTCATACTTAGTTGATCTCTCCTCCATGTACAAGTGCCTTTCACTAGTTTTATCCCCTCATTGTCAAGTTCATGTGTGTTGTGATGTTCCGGTTCATACTTAGTTGATCTCTCCTCTATGTGCATGTGCCTTTCACTAGTTCTAGCCTCTCATTGTCAAGTTCATGTGTGTTATGATGTTCCGGTTCATACTCAGTTGATCTTTCCTTTATGTGCATGTGCTTTTCACTAGTTCTAACTTCTCATGGTGAGGTTCATGTGTGTTCTGATGTTCCAGTTCATACTTAGTTGATCTCTCCTTCATGTGCAAGTGCCTTTCACTAGTTCAAGCTTCTCATTGTCAAGCTCATGTGTGTTGTGATGTTCCGGTTCATACTTTGTTGATCTCTCCTCCATGGGCATGTGCCTTTCACTACTTCTAGCCTCTCATTGTCAAGTTCATGTGTGTTGTGATGTTCCGGTTCATACTTAGTTAATCTCTCCTCCATGTGCATGTGCCTTTTCACTAGTTCAATCTTCTCATTGTCAAGTTCATGTGTATTGTGATGTTCCGGTTCATACTTAGTGGGTCTCTCCTCTATGTGCATGTGTTTTTCACTAGTTCTAGATTCTCATTGTTAAGTTCATGTGTGTTGTAGAGTTCCGGTCGTACTTAGTTGCTCCTTCCTACATGTGCATATGCTTGTCAATCTCTCATTGTCAAATTCATGTGTATTGTAGTATTCCGGTTCATGCTTAGTTGATCTTTCACTATGGGATGGGTGACCGACATTTGGCTGCTACTACTATGGGATGGGGGACCGACACTTGGTTGCTACTACGGGGTGATGATTTGATTAGGATTAGAAATCTCTTCTCTCTTTCTCTCTCTCTCTCTCTCTCTCTCTCTCTCTCTCTCTCTCTCTCTCTCTCTCCTTCTCTCTCCTCTCTTTCTCTTTCTCTCCCCCCCTCTCTCTCTTCCTCTTCCACTCCTCTCTCTCTCCCTCTTCGCCTTGCCCTCTCTCTCTCTTCCCCTCACTTGGCATATGACTAACTCTTCTCCCCTCACTTGTTACATTGCCAGGGTGCGAACGGTAAAAAGAGATCAGACCTCATTTGGTGGAGAAAGAGGGCAAGGGAAGGGTAGCCGGTCCCTTGTGCCACCAAGAAGGCAAAGGAAAGGACGTTTGGAAAAATGGGAAAGGGGCGGAATCCGGGTGAAAGTATAAGTTAAAGCAAGGTCACTTTGACTCAACCATTTGCCCGACTGCATGACTATGAGAAGAGGATGGTCTGATTGAGCAAAAGAAAGGGAACAAAGAGCAGTCAAAGAGCATGAAAAGATAGGCATGTGGGAAGGGCTATGTGTTGACCCCCAATGGGGGACTGTATGGATCTTTGCTTTGTGTGGGACTGTGCAGGTAAGTGAACGCTAGGGATGCCTTGAGCGGGATAGGGCCGGGAGGAGTCGGGCGGCAAAAGGAAAAAGGGAGAGGGGCAAAGGGGCTACGGGACCCTTAGCGTAAAGCCAATCCATGAAAATGACCTTTGCGTTTGAGACTTGGAATGTAAATGAGGGAATGGAGTGCAATCTTGCCAAGGGAAATGTGAAGTTGTGTGTGCATGCATGTTAAGGCCTCAAAAAGACTAAGGGGCCTGCGTCAATAGGGTTGAAGGAGATGTATGAGACCCGATGGGTGCGTAGAGGCGAGGGGGAGGATGGCATCGCCGCACCCCGATGACGACGTAGGAACACAATGCTTAGGGAAATGGTGCGCGGCCTAAGGATGACGCTTAGCCTGCGCACAAGAGAAGAAAACTCTCAAAGAACTCCTGGACCGCCTGCGTATTGGAAGGAGCAATTGCTTGAGAACACAACCAAGAATTAAAAAAAAAAATCATCGTTGCCGAATGACCAGTGAGACTGCCACCCGGCGTGAGGGCTGAGCTACATCCCCAATGTCAAAGCTCTCTCGCGCGATGACCCACCCCCATCCATCTCAAAGCACTAGGTGGGGATGACCCTGGGACAAATAGCCTGCGCCCTGAGCATGAGCGTGGGCAGGCCGAGCCAACTGGGACCCGCAGCGGGGTCGACTAAGTCTCGAAAGTTTACCGGGGTTTGGCCCTACACCGGGCGCACACGAGAGGAAGGGATTTGCCTTATTTAATTTATTTTATTTATTGCAAAAAGTACACAAAATCCTGCGTGACAGCCTGTTGGCTTTTCGGTCGCCAGAAGTGGTCCGACTGAAAAAAGTGCGACAATGTCTCGAACGTATCGAGGCAAGAAAGTCCTGACGAGGGTAGCCTCACCAACGGTGGTGGGACTATCTTCGAACTCTGGCGGTGCTTCTGAGAGCACTTCGCAGGGAAACACCTCGGGCCAGTAGGAGTTTTAGCCGCTCTTACTCACGCTGAAGTGGTAACGTTGCCTTCCCCACTTCAGGCGTTGCCCAAGGCTAGTGACCCACGTATCGCCCCGCGGACACATTCAGACCGACCGACGCTCTGTTCGAGACATGTGTCTGAGGCCCTAGAAGAGTTAGAGACTGAGTGGTCAGGGAAGGACCCCAAAGACTCTTGGGCGATGATCAGTAGAGGTCCAAAGGGTGAACACTTCGTGGTAGAGGTTGATGTAGGTGGTCGTAAAGTGGGCGTCTTCGCAGACATAGGCTCTACGCAAAACTTCATCAGTCGTGCTTGTGTGGATGGACTGCGCTTAGGGGACCAAGTGCAGCAGCTTAGCAGAACTGTAGCTTTTACGCTGGCCAACAAGCACCAAACGTTGGTAAAAGACTATGTCAAGGACGTAGTCTGTACCTTCTCCTATGGAGGAGGGGAAGTGAGCCATAAAATCTCCTTCCTGGTTAGCGGCAAACTGCCCTTTGATATGCTCTTAGGCATGTACTACCTCGAGGTCACACAACCTCAGTTTGACTGGGATAGAAAGGTGTTGATCCACAAATTGTCCAATGGTAGAACTGTTAGATTGCAGAAGTACAAAGTCAGCAGTCTAATAGAAAACTACGAGTGCATGTGTGCATCATCTTTCTATAACTATTATAAGCAGAATCGTGAGGAGGGCATGTACTTAGTCTTTGTCTCTGAAAAAGGGGAGGCCGTAAAAACACCCCCCAAAGATAAAATCAGTCGTCGCTCAGTATTCCGACCTTTTTTAGGAGCCCACAGGCGTGGTAGAAAGGGAGATTGTCCATGCAATAGAGGTTATCCCTGGTAGTAAGGTACCTAGAGGACGAATTTATAGGATGTCTCCTACGGAGTTAGATGAGCTTCGCCGCCAGCTCAAGGAACTCACAAAGAAGGGATGGATTCGGCCTAGTACCTACCCTTACAGCGCTCCAGTCCTATTTGTACCGAAGAAGGGAGGTACCTTGAGGATGTGCATTGACTATAGGGGCCTCAATGCCATCACTGTTAAGAACGCGGAGCCCCTACCTCGCATCGATGACCTCTTGGATAGAGTGCAAGGATGCCGGTACTTCACCAAGATAGATTTGAAGTCCGGATACCATCAAATTGCCATTTGACCTGAGGACCAGCACAAAACTGCATTTCAGACCAGGTACGGTCAGTACGAGTTTCTTGTGATGCCCTTTGGCCTATGCAATGCACCTGGTACGTTCCAGCACGCGATGAACAAGATTTTTCATGACTACTTAGACTAGTTTATCGTCGTGTACCTCGACGATATTCTTATCTTTAGTAGGACTGTAGAGGAGCATGATGAGCACTTGAAAATAGTGCCAGGTCTCCTAAGACAGCACCGGTACAAGGTTAACTTGGAGAAATGCGAGTTTGGTTGCACCAAGATCTTGTACTTGGGTCATGAAATCTCAGCAGAAGGACTGAGGCCAGATGATGCCAAGGTGGCCAGCATACATGACGGGCCCAGACCTCAGACTGTTATTGAGGTCAGATCGTTTTTGGGGATAACGGGCTACTATCGTCCGTTTGTAAAAAACTATAGTACTATAGCTTCCCCATTGATAGATCTAACTCGACTTGACACCCCTTGAGAGTGGACTGAAGAGTGTGAGGCAGGCTTTAGGAAACTGAAGTATGCCTTAACACACTATGAGGTTCTCAAACTTCCTGATCCTAACCAGCTCTTTGTCGTGACCACATACGCCAGCCAATATGACATAGGCGCAGTCCTTGCGCAAAAGGAGAGGAAAAAGTTGAGACCGATCGAGTATATGAGTAAGAAGATGCCATCTCAGAAACTAACAAAGTCCACATACGAGCGAGCTCTATGCCCTATATAGAGCGTTGGTTCATTGGAGACATTATCTCTTAGGCAAATTCTTCTATGTGAGATCTGACCATGAAACCTTGCGCTGGATCAAGACACAGCCCGTACTCTCTGATGCACTCAAGAGATGGATACAAGTGATAGACATGTATGACTATCAATTTGATCCTATCAAGGGAGAGTACAACAAGGTGGCTAATGCGCTATCTCGTCGAGCGGATTATCTGGGCGCACTAGTGACTGAATTTGGCATATCTAGCGACTTGACTCGATCATTGGTGGATGCCTATCAACAAGATCGAATTATGTCTGAGATCATCCGTAGATTCCAAGCAAAGGACAAATTACGATGGTACACGGCTTGCTGTTTCTTGAAAAGGCAGGGAATAAAAGATTGTGTGTTCCTAGTAGTGAGTCTTTGCGTAGTTTATTTTTAGGAGAATGCCATGATGCAACTGGTCATTTTGGATATAAAAAGACATCAGCAAACTTAGTACATAAATTTTGGTGGCCCTCTACAATGTTAGATGCCCAAAAATATGTAGAAACCTGTCAGGTTTGCCAACGTGACAAACCAAGAACTCAGGCTCCGCTTGGGCTTCTCCAGCCCTTGCCGATTCCTGAAGGTCCTCGCAAGAGTGTTTCCATGAACTTCATGGATACTCTTGTCACCAGCAAGTCCGGGAAAAGACACGTCTTCGTCATAGTAGATCGCTTCTCCAAGTTTGCAAGACTTATCGCTATGCCTGAATCTGCAAAGACTGACCATGTCATCAAACTCTTCATGGATAACTGGGTACGCGACTTCGGTCTACCTACGTCTATAGTTAGTGATAGGGATGTAAAATTTACACTCGAACTTTGGAAGTCAGCTGCTGATGGGAACCAAGCTCCAAATGACATCAGGGAATCATCCTGAGTCAAATGGATAGGCAGAACAGATGAACCGAGTAGTACAGCACCTGCTGCGACATTATATTATGCCAAGTCAGGATGATTGGGACGAGAAGCTACCTCTCATCGCCAGCGTGTATAACAATGTTGTGCATAGTACCACAGGTAAGACTCCTAAGCAACTGCATCTTGGTTGGAAGCCCAAAACTGCATTAGATTTCCTGCTACTGGAAACTCAACCCACGGCAGCACTTGGCAGCATAGAATTCGTTGTCCAGTATGATCAGATGCTGCAACAGGCCGTTGAACATATCAAGAGATCTCAAGAAGCTACGATTGCATCTGAGAATAAGCATAGACGGCCCTCTAACTTTCAGGTAGGTGATAGAGTCTGGGTCAAATCATCTGAACTCGACCAAGAGCTGGGTATATCCCACAAATTAATGCCACAGTACTTCGGCCCATGGCAGGTTCTAGATGTGATTGGGGATCAGATACATGGACCCTTCTATGTGATCCACATCCCACCTCACTTACGTACATACCCTGTTTTCCATGCTTCCAAGTTGGCACCTTTCGCTGCTACAGAGCAGTTTCCTGCAAGAACATCAATGCTGCCCCCAACCATGGATGGCCAGGTGGACATCGATCAGATCGTGGAGCAACGAATGATGCCCGCTCCTCGACCATCAGGCAGAGAGCGCCCTCCTAACCCGAGAATGCAGTATCGTGTGAGCTTCAGACATCATCTCGATCCCAAGGAAGATCGCTGGTTCACACGAGAAGAACTCCTGAGAACAGCACCTCAAGTGATTGCAAGCTATGAAAGATTACTGAAAGGGAAGATGCCTGCAAAATAAGAGACTTCTCAGAGGACTAACGAAGTAAAGGAGGAGGGAATGCGAGGATCTGGGTCCTCGGCAGGCCTAAGGGCCCCCGGTTACAGTAGTGCCCGCCCTAAGTGAAGGCGGGCCTAACATTTCACAAGAGGCCTTTGACTGTCAATTTCATATTTGGGGTACAGGCAGTTGCGACGCGCCAGTTGGTTGAGAGAAAACACAGGTCGAGCAACCAAGACATTTCCATGGCCTCCTGGGCCTTTCCAACGCGTGCAGGCCCTGGACGAGAAACGCAGCCCCATACACTGACAGTTGGGAGGCCCAACCAACAGAGGCCCAGTAGCTGCGAAGTAGCACGCAGCATCCTGGGGCCTACCGGAAGCTTCTGGGCCTAGGCCAAGTCCTGTCAGGCTGCGAAGCAGGCAGGCTCTTTCCATATAGGAAAGAGCTCGCCACTCGGAGCTTCATTCAGGCACTCACATGCTAGCGGCAGCACTGCTGGAGCAAATGCTCGTGGGCTGCTGTTGGCGCTGAGAGGCGAGGTGCAGTCGTGCAGGGAAGCAGGACGTTGCTGAGGGCAGCGCCATAGCCCAGCCACCATAGCTGGTGGGCTTGGACTACAGTGAGGCGCATGAGTGGTCTTCGGGTGTAAGGGAGGAAGACGTGGGTGTAAAGTCAGGAAAGGGCGAAGGATGATGATGATGATGATGATGTGAGGGCACATACCTTGTATTGGCGATGGTCTGCATCTGGGCGACATCTTCAAGTACTTCGGGTTGCCGCTGATGTCAACAGTTGCATTGTCTACTAGTAGGCTGATCGTAGCTGTGTAGGAGTATGCTGGGCGCTGAGCGCCAAGTAGGAGTGTGAAGGGACTGGACTGTTGTGTTGTGGCGGAGAGAGAAAGCTCTCCTTGACATTGGTTTTCAGTACTACGAACCTCCATTGGTGTATTATTGGTGCAATGCTGCTCTCTGGACACAGTGTGACTATCTTGCTTTCAATGTGATGGTGTAATTTGGAATTTGTCATCTCGCTGTTGTTGATTTTCCTTGCATATATATATATATATATCGTCACAAACAGAACTGCCCGGTAAAACCGTAGGCAGAGAGAGAGAAGAGGACAACAAACGAGGGGTTGTGACAAACTGTTTCGTCGGAGTTTCAATATATATATATATATATCGTCAAATAGAACTGCCCGGTAAACCGTAGGCAGAGAGGGAGAAGAGGACAACAAACGAGGGGCTGTGCCAAACTGTTTCGTCGGAGTTTCACCGACTCATCAGGAGGCGATATCGTCAAATAG
>BFEA01000706.1:45066-57905 GCA_003427395.1 Chara braunii | reverse complement strand
GAAGGTTGAAAATATATGTGTGTGTGTGTGTGTGCTGTCTCTTATACACATCTAGATGTGTATAAGAGACAGGTGTAGGCTTGACGATGTGCAGGAGGAGGGGGGGAGTGATGCGGGCGGTAGGCGGCGGGTTCTGGGGGAGCGGAGCCGTAGTCATGTTGGACAACATCTGGCTAAAGGCTGCCTGTTGAGCTTCGACTGCACGCGTGACCCTGTTGAGGTTCATCAAGAAGAGTCCGGCATCAAGTGCATTGAACCCGTTATCCACTTCCGTCTTCTGTCTTCCTGTGTCTGGTAGCACCGGCGATCCTCCTCTGAGAACGTCCTGATTCCGTTTCTTGTTGTCTCCCTCACCTATCTTCAAGCAGCCGCCCTTCTTCTTCGGCATCTCCTCAGTGGCTATGCCTTTCCCTTTCGCAGGGTCTTTCTTGAAAACAGTCTCATCTTCCTTCTTATCAGTCTCCTTCTTCTTCCTTGCCTCAAACGCGGCTAGTTGTTCCGCCATAAGATTTGCCAATCTGGCCTCTCGGGCGGCTTCTTTCATCTCTTCATCTTCACGCTTCTGTTTCTCCTCCTCTTTTTCCTTGGCGAGCAATTCCTCTTTCGCCCTCTTCTCCTCGATCTCCCGTTTTCGCTCCCGTTTTTCCCTATCGCTGTTAACCAATTTGCGAAGCAGCGCCGCGATCTCCGATTGGTTGCCGCGGTATTGGTTGTTCCAATTCGCCGCGCCATTGTACTGCTCGGAGTGTGGTCTTGGCTGGTAAGGAAAGATAGCGTTAGAAGCTGAAGGAGCTGGAGATGCAGATCTTGGTCGCGCAGGTGGAGCAGCAGCAGACGGAGCTGCTGCATCCGCAGTCATCCCTGAAGGAAGGGGAGGAGCACTTGGAGCGTATTGAGCAGTCGTTGCTTGAGGCGGAGTGATTGGTGTTTCGGAGATAAGACCATCTCCTCGGTTCAAAAGTGGACATTGTCGGATGAAGTGTCCGTATTGTTTGCAGTAGTTGCAACACCCGTATGGTGTGCGAGTGTCCCCCATCTTCGAATCTTCGTAACTTTGCAGTAAACACGCAGATAGCTAAGAGTGAGGACGGGGAAAGGGGGTAGATCAGATCCACCCGAGGTGGAGGGGAAGAGATCAAGCGAATAGAGGATGAATCAATAGTAGATGTCGGGGTGGATGATGGAGTGAATGAAAAGGAAAAGAAAGGACAGTAGCAGATAAATCGGGAAAGATCTAATCAAGAGGTAATCAAGAGATAGGTGAGCGATCGAGCGGCGGAAAGGAGTAGAGGGGGGTAAGAGAAGGAGGAGGGGGAGGAAAGAAAGAAATACGAAGATAGTCGGGAGAGAGCTAAACAAGAGGAAGGAGGACGATCGAACAATGAGAAAGAGGAGTAGAGGAGGAGGAGGAGGAGGAGGAAGGGAAAGAAAGAATAGTAATAAGAAGAAAAAAATTAAGAGCAGCGTTGGAGTTTACCAGCCATCAAGTGAAATAATCCCGGGAGTCCGATACGCAGTCAGTATCGAGAAAAGCGAAAGCTAATCCACCATTCTACGTAGCTGTGCAGTGGTTAACAAGCTAATAAATGATTGGACGAGTGATAGACGGTTGTCTAGCATGCAGTTTCCAATACAAGATAGACAGCATAGCGTCCGTGGGAGCATTCGAAAACCATGATGGCATACATGGACTCGTAACAAAGTGAGAACGAGGTAAAGAAAGAAGGAAAGAAAGAAAGAAGAAGGAAGGAAGAAAGAAAGAAAGAAAGAAAGAGGAAAGAAGGAGGAAGAAGAGGAAGGAGGAGAGAAGGAGGGATAGAGGAATGCGAGGGGAGAGACGATCCCCTCACATTCCTCTAGCATAGCGTCCGTGGGAGCATTCGAAAACCATGATGGCATACTGATGTAAGTTCAATCTGTAACGTCTCTCTACACACACATGATTTGTGTGCCCCTTTGCGTCGCTACGTTTGACGTTGTACTGTTCGTGTTTGCCATCCTTCGTTTGGGCGCGGTCTTTTCCTGACTTGCTTTCGCGCGGGTCCGTGGGCGCCGGGTCTTCAACGAAAAAAAATAACCATGATGTTGGCGCGGGCTTCGGCCTTGTCGCTGTACCGGCTTGGTATGCGGTTTTCGAAGCAGGTCTCTCTCTCTCTTTCTGGCTTTCTCGAATAGTGCAGTCGATAAGGGATTCATCGTGTGGATGGTCCTTGAGCTTGGAGAAGGGTGGTGGCTCGTCGAATGATATCCGCTCTGAAAGCGGGGAAGGGAGGGAGGGGACGCGTTTCGTGACGGTGAAGGAAGATGAGGTCGTTTAGGTATTCCCATGTGCGACGTGGGTGGGGGATGTTGTAGATGGGGAAGGTATGGCGTGATAGGAGGAGGTCGTGAATGACGGCGGTGGCTCTTGTTGCACCCCGAGGTTCCAGCGGAAGCCACCGAAGGGGGTCGGGTTCACGAGGTGCATAGGGTTGTAACGAGGATTGGTGTGGCGGCGGGATGTTCGTAATGAAAGAGTGTTTATGATATGCAGTAGTGATCCGTTCATGTTGGTATTGCGGGAGTCCCGTTGTCGTCATCGTTGATAAGTTTGAGGAGGAATGTTTTTGCGCGCTGGAATTGGATGTTGATGTTAGTGGACGGCTCAGGGCGTTGTAGAGATTGCATTCGGTTGTGTTTATAGAGGGAGAGGAAATCATTGAGGTGTGGTGAGAACGCAGCATGATCAGTTGTCAGGAAGTCCTCCCACAATATTTGGGTGACGATGTCTTCAATGTTGTCTTTGTTCAGCAATCGGAGCCAATCATCCCATCTGACGAAGCCGGTTGTGGAGGTGGTGTGTCGAGAGGTGGAAGGAATGGCTGAGGTGGAGATTGTGTGAGAAGAATGAGCAGCAGGGAGTGAAGTTGTGGGGTGAACAATTGTGGAGTCGGTCAAAGGAGCGGATTGGGGATTGGTCGGAAACAGGTGGGCAGTTGTGAGTGTTGTTGCGGGAAGGTGTGAGGAGGAGGTAGGAGAGGGGAGTGGAATTTGTGTGAGAATATCATCATTGAGACCAATCAGAGACAAAGTTGGCAATGATATCTGGTGCACTGCAACGATAGCGGTGAGAACAATTGCTGCAGAGACGAAGGTAGCAGTAGTTGTAGACGTCGATGTAGTTGCGGTTGTAGATCTCATTGTGGATATCGTTGTAGGTTCGGGAGGTGAGCTTGTTGATGATACTGACTTCGTTTTTTTGCGCGATGGTGTGGCTTGGGGGCGACCTGCAAGGACGGCAAAGAGAGAATGGAGTTAAATGTCAAGATGGGGAATTCAAGTGAGAATGTCTTTGTAGATTATGTTAGTGGTTCGGTTATTGTTGGCAGGTAGGGAGAAGCAAATGTGCGACGGGTCACCCACCCTTGATGCGGCAATGTAAAATTCGTCATGTGCGAATGACGTTTATTGGAGGTCGATTCCTGCATGTTTAATTGATTGGCCTTGGGATTTATTTATAGTGATCGCGAAAGCAAGCCGAATAGGGAATTGGCGTCTTTGCCAAGGGAACGGGTGAGTTTGATCGGTGACAGTTATAAGAATTCGTGGGAGGAGAACAGATTGGAGTGAAGGGAGAATGCGCGCATGCAGAAGTCTGTTGTTTGTGACGGTATCGACCATTAATCGTGTACCATTGCACATACCATTTCGCATGGTAATGTTTCAAAGGACATGGGGAGGAGGAGTTGGTATGTCGATTGCATTAAGGGCATCAATAGGCACATCAGGGTAATTCTCATCGGGAAGGAGTGTGTCAGCGTTGAGGCATGTGATAAAATCTCCAAGGAATTGCTCGAGGATTATTGAATTGAGCGTAGAGACCGTTTTGATTTTTTGTGCGAGAATTAAGCGTTCTGCGAGCCAAAGCGGATTGCAGGAACTTGTTTGCAGGTGTGGGAATGTCCAAGCTATAAGTTGTTGTGTTCCTTCATATAGGCATAGATGAGGCGGGAGTTCAATGGTGGGATGTTCAACGTGAGCAGGGGGTGGGCAAGAAGCCATGCAGAGTATTCGTGACCTTCAGATGTGTTAATCTGGGTGAGCACGCGCATATTTTCAAAGAGATGCATTGTTTCAAAATGTTCCCAAAGTGTTGACGACTTTATGCACGCATCAACAGTTTGTGCATGTGTTCCTTTTGTAATGACAGGTAGTATCTGGCGAAAGTCGTCTGCAAGAACAACAATCTTACCGCCAAAAATAGAGTTCGAGGAACGAATGTCACGAATGGTACGATCAAGTGCCTCGATATGGAATTTGTGTGTCATAGGTGCCTCGTCCCACAGGATAACAGTTGCCATCGGTAATAGTTGTGCTAGTGCAGATTGTTTTGGAATATCGAGTGTAGAGGTTATTGTCGGGGTAAGAGGTGCTTTGAATCGAGAGTGAAATGTTCGGCCGCCGTGTAAGAGTGTTGTTGCGATTTCGCTTGACGCTACAGCAAGTGCGACGCGATCTTGATTTCGAATATATGCAAGAATGGTATTGAACAAAGAGACATAGTGGTTCGTTATTGTCTGCGACGTTTGTGACTCGAGTGAAGATAGCACATTGGGATGGGCGGAGGAGTGGAAAGTTTGTGTCTAATGTTTTTTGAAGTGTTTGTTTATCATAGGAAGTTTCATCTTCGGCAACTTGTGGAATGTTACGGCGACGGGGTCTCTCGGCCAAAGCGTTTGCAACATTTTGATCGTCGACAGGTGGGGGAATTAGGCCAACATCTGCGAGTTGTTTGCCTTCTTTTTGTAGACAGTTGTCGATATCCAGAAGCACCATGGTTTTGATGAGGGGAAAAGGGATGTTTGCGTCATGAAGGTCTCTTTGGAAGTCATCAATCGTTTGTAGCCAATGTGTTTCAAACAGCTCGGCAGGGTCAGCTGGTGCGCAGTGTAAAAGTATGTGGACAAGTAAGTCTCGAACCATCGCAGAAGAAGCAGTAAAGATTGCATCCTGTAAGACAACATCGAATTGAGTATTATCGTTGAGTAGACCTAATGCACGACATGCTGATTGATACGTTGGGTGAATTTCGTTATCAACAGTTTGCAGGTTCTCAAACGACGTGGCTCCTCCGAAATGGGGTGACAAAAGTAGCATTCAGAGATGAAAAGTGCCACCTGCATTTGGGTGAATAGTGTGTATTCGTCCGATTGTATTTGTTCTTCGTCGTCGCAATATCTATTTTTTTTTTGTTTTGTCATATCGAAATTGATGGATTATATCTTTTTATAAAGGCTTTCTTTCTTGGGCGATATCAACATGCGCAGCGTTTCATTTCAACCACGCGGTAAGTTCATTTTCTGGTGGAGACAAATTTCTTAGACACTTAGTATTCCCTGGGCGGAAATAAACTCGTTGTTTATTTTCAGCATGTACAGGTAGTGCAGAAACGACAGGGTATCGTTCGGAAAGAGAAAAATCAAAGATTCTCCAACATGCTTCGGCAGCACCGATTGTACCCATGTCTTGGAATGTTTGAATCTTATCATTAGCGTTTGTCATTTCGCCGACCATAGCTCGATCCGAGCCTTTCATAATGTATTCGAACATATATCAGTAAGCAGCGGTGGAGGCGCAGATTTCGACGTTCAGATGACAGCGATAACGTAAGAGGAGGAAGGGGTTGTAAGGCACAACCTAAAAGTTATCAATCTCATCGTTTTCACGTATGATAACTTTTCCTCAATTGTCTCGGGCACGACGACGGTATATGGGATAGCCTTTTTCTTCATTCCACGTGGTTTGGTCGGAGTATTCTTTTGGGAAGTGATGTGTGCAGCGGTCATTGTGCATGCAGGGAACTTGCATATTGAAGGGGCCACATGGGTTGTGTATCATGTGTGTTAGCACGAGTTCGCGGAGGATTGGGTTTGGAGGAATTTCGGCGCAAACTACGGAGTCTATTTGTTCAGGTTTTGAAATTTTATGTTCATTGCTAAATGTAACAACTACGTGGCGTGTGGGAGACCGTGTTTTTGAAATTCTATGACATATATATATGTTGCAGTTGGACCAAATATGTGAGTATCATGGATGTCGTGAATGAGTTGTTGTAAATATCCTTTGAAAACACGGGTGAGGAGGTCTGGTCTATCAGACGGTTGTTGGTGAGGGAATAAATGTTGTTCAATTTCTGGCCAATGTGAATTGCAAGTGATTGTGATAAAAAGGTCTGGGGGACCATATTCCTGCACCGCCACCATAGAATCTTGGTATCGTCGATGCATATCTCGCGGACCGTCGACAAATGTGGTGGGCAGAACAATATGTTGGCCAACATTTTCAGCGTTATCATACTGCATAAGGTGATCATGAATATTTTGATAAAGTTCAACACAAATTTCGGTTTGGTGGAGTCTATTATATAGCAATCGACCGTTTTCTATCTTCGCGAATGCCATGCATACATATTCATGGAATAATCATGAGGCTCAAAATATTGTTGTTCTTTCAGTGTCTCGGGTATTAAGATGGAAAGCATAAAACTCTCGTGCGGTGATTTGTTGTGTGGAAGAGTTTTGTTCGTCATCGATTTCGAGTGTCCATCCATTTTCGCCCGACGGGAATAAGAGAACATGCAGAGGATCGAAAGCGCGATTGGTTTCATGAATTTGGACAATACCTTCATCGCGTCGGTGTATGACAATGTCGTCATTGGATGGCTGATCGGCATAAGCAAACGAAGTTCAGGAAGACCTTTATATTGTATCTTCGTTCATGTTGTTCGATTGGTCGTGTATCGGGATTGATCACAATATGTCGTTCATGGATCATATCGTCAGGAAGCTCGAAAACGGTTATGAAATCTCGCACCCAACGATTACATTCAATAAGGAGGTGGTGAAGTTTTCGCAAAAGACGTTTCATTTGTTGGACTGTTGCGAGCGGGATTTCATGTGGGAGATGAAATCTAGTCAATCGTATGATAGTGGCATCATATTCATCCTGCGGGTCGTATATGTATAGTTGTGCAAAAGAGCGCTCGTGGCCAACGTCTGGTATAAGCGGTCCGAGGTTTTGCCGAAGTTGGCCAACAATTCTCAACATTCCAGTTCAAGCTCCCGGAGGAGGTTGCGGTTCTCGGACAACTTGTGACGCAAGTGCAAGTGCGTTATTGAATTGTCGTGCACGTGAACACAGTAATCTTGCTTGCGGTGTGTCAATCTCCCATAAACGAAGAATTTGACCGGCATGTGTGTTGCGTGCCGGATATTGCCAAAGCGGTGGATGTATTTTGCCTTTTCGGCAACAAAGAGTTGTCCAAGTGTGTTCGTGCGGCCATTTTTGTGCAGCGCAATATGTGCACGGTGCTCTATTTCTGAGAGCACATATATCAGTCTGGATATGTCGTAGAATGATCGATGCGGTATGTTCTCGAGCACTGTTTCGTCGGGCCGAAAGGTGATCAGTGTGCGATTGTCTGTATTGGCGGCAGCGTTCAGCGTCCGCATTTCGAGCTCTTTGCGCAGCAGTGTGTGATGATTCACCTGCGGAGAGGACACGAAAGAGGGGCAAAGATAACAGTCATGCAAAGCACAGACAAAACAGAAAACAAAATCGCAGCGGGGGACAGTGAGAAAATGGAAATGATACACAAAATACCATGGGTACCATCCGGACGTCCGGACCGCCGTCCGGACGGTCTGGATTCAGTCCGGAATCCAGACGTCCGGTCGGGAAGGTCCGGATTTGGCAAATTTCGAGGAAAAAAAAAAAAAAAAAACGGTCCAGGACTGTGGCATACTGCGTAGCCACACGGGCCCTGCAGGGCCCGTCCCGGACATTCAGCCTAAAAGCCTAAAACTTAGGGCTTACAGGCCCCGGTCGTTTCAGCCTGAAAGCTGAAAAACGAGGGCCTGCAGGCCCTACTCCGTTTCAGCCTATTTCTGGGTCTTTCAGACCCAGAGTTTTTCCAGCCTGAAACGGAGGGCCTTTTTCAGGCCCTCATTGTTTCGACCACCCCTAAGACTCAGGCACGAATACAGGGTTTCGGAACAGGCCAGAAATAGCCTGTTCCTCACGAGCTTGAGCAGGAGCTGCAGCTGCAGCCCCTGCCTYCCTTCGGCATTGGCAAGAGCAGCCTCCTGGACTGCTCGCACGAGTCAGGAGGCACACCCGGTAGTACATAGGAAGTTCCCATGCACTTCACGGGTAGGTAGTTGGACATTCGGACGAGTAGTCTTCAGGATTCGGCCGCAGCACTCAGGAGGAGCGCTGCAGTAGTCTTCAGCGCCAGGCAGTAGTTAGCGCTAGCTGTAGTCTTCGGTGCTGGGCGCCCATAGCCATAGCAGTAGTCTTCAGCGCTGGGCGCTGTTAGGTGGTAGATAGTAGAGTTGGGAGAGACACTGGCGGAGGCCAGTGGTACTTACCTGTGGCACCATCGCTGCAGCTCCATCTTCGAGGTACCTACATCAAGGCGCCAACTTCACAGGTTAGTACTGGACTGAGAGAGAGAGAGAGAGTTCTTCTTCCTCTTCTTCCGAGTCCACCATCTCTTCCTCCCCTCTCACAACCTGACTTCTCAGTATCAGCGGACTACTACAGAGAGAGAGTTGTGACATGAGACTTGACGACATTGGATCCAGACTCGACATTGGGATTCAGACATTTTGACGAGGGACTATTTGGGCCTGTGCTGAACACTTGGTGTTGACAACATTCCCATCTTCCCTTCTTCTTCGTCTAACCCCACCTCCTTCGTCTGTGTATGGTTGGGGCTGGCGCAGTCTTCTCGTGTGAAGCGCCAGACCCCTTCACACCATGATGATGATGATGTATGTTCGGGGCTGCATTGCAATATTGATTGTTCGGATCATTGGTATCTAAGTCTTCCGCTGTGCTATCTTATACTTTGTATTGAGAGGTCGTATACGGTATGCAACAAGGACCCTTCCCCATTGAGGAGCCAAGCCCCCAAAATTGTTTTGGGGGTTTTTCAGGCCCGTTTATGCTTTTTTGGGGGGTCCGGACATGCTCTCTCTCTGTAGTAATTTAATATACAACCCCAATTTTTTTATTATTAATAATTCATTACCTTTTATTAGTTTTTAAAGTTTTTTTTTTAACTTTTTATAGTTTTTGACTTTTAACTCGAGTTTGCTTAGGAATTCTGGCATGACTCTGAGGCAAAAGTGGTTTGCATTGTTATTCTGCATAACATACTTCTTTTTCAGATTTTTTATTTTTTTATTTTTTTTTAATGGTCCGGACATTTCCGGACCTGTCCAGACATCCGGACCGTCCGGATCCCCCCATGTCCGGAGGTCCGGAAATGTCCGGAATTCCTGACGTCCGGAAACTACCGGACACGGGTCCGGTTCCATGTCCGGAAATGTCCGGGTCCGGGTCCGGCGTAGCCATGCAAAATACACATGTGTCACCAGATACACATGTGCCACTTAGAACTGTGTAGTAGAATTGGATTTGAAAATCGGCACATTGTGTCATCTGACACAGTGGTCGGTGAAATGGGTGCGCACGTTTGTGGTTCCAGTTTTTTTTGGTGGACCCTTTTCTGGTTGTTGCACGGGCGGGCGAGCTGGCATTCGGGTGGCTCGTTTGGCAGTCTAGAATAATCATTCCCTGATGATTCTCTGAACATACCCTGATCATTCTCTTTTCATTCATTCCGTCGTTTCTTTTGTTGTTTCTTATTCATTGCCCGTGATTCATTTCCTTTACTTCATTCCGCCTGGTTACTCACAGCATTCATTCCCTGCCTCATTCCTGCCGATTTGTTCGCTGATCGCTGATTCCTTGACCGATTCCTTGGCTGATTCGTTGCGTGATTGATGTTTTTCCTGATCATTTGTTGTTGACTTTTTGGTTTCTCTTGTGCTCTAATCCATTCCCCCTGATCACATACTACAAATATTGCCCTGATTCATTCCCCCATATCCCCCATATCACTCACTGGTTCATTTTCCCATTCACTAAATCATTTTCCCATTTCAGTCTTCGATGTTCTCTGCATTCGCTGATTACGCTTGACATTCATTCCCTGCTAATCATTGCCCCCTTACCGTCCCGTCCCTGCCTCCCAGAATGATCCTGATCCCGGCCCTGGAAATCATTTTCCCATCTCAGTCTCTGATCTTCACTGATCATTTGGTGACTACCCGCCACATTCATTCCCTGCTAATCATTCCCCGCTGACCGTTGCGTCCCTGCCTCCCAGATTGATCCCGATCCCGGCCCTGGATGCTTATACCAATCCGACATCAGGACCGTGGGATTCCTCCTTTCAGCTGAATGGGTGCGAGGCAGCTTTCGGAACCGTGGGACTGTTTTCAACACTGTGGAAATCCCTCTCAGTGCAGACAAGGGGAAAAATCCCATGTGGGACTGGCGGCAACCGACTCCTACGGTGGCGGTCACCAAACATCATCCCTATTTTTTTTTTTTTTTTTTGATGCTGCAGTTTTATTATTCAAATTCAAGTTTATTCACCGATGCAAAAAAAAAAAAAAAAATCAATGATGCCCGGAATTCATCAACATGTCAATCAAAGTCACGAAACATCATTTTGTTCTGTTTTCTCGGGAAAACCACCTGTGTTTCCGCTCAACTTGCAGGCTAGATGCATCGAAAATGAATGGATACGGTTTCGTCGTTGATGACAGACAATCACGACTGGTGGGCATTTACCACATCGTTGGTGCATGTGGACAGAAAGTTGGCCAGGCGTTCGAAAGGACGATGACGATGATGATGATCCTCAACTTTTTATCCGCCCTCCAGTTCTCTCCCCTCCATCCTCTCTTTCCCTCTGACTCCTAATTTGTGCCCCGGTTTTCCCATATGTATTGCTTGCTGTAGCGTGTCTCTTTACTTCCGCTTCGTTTGCTCCCACAAATCTCTCTTCCTCTTCCCATGCCTCCCCTCCCTGTCTTTCTCCTTTCACTCCGCTTTCCTCTCTGTGTTTTGTCAACTTTCTTCCTGCCTTCTTTGTTCGTTCTTTTTTCCCTTTCCTCCTGTTGTTTTCAGCCGTTTCTCGTTCCCCCTCCTTTCTTGTAGTCCTCTCTTATATTCGCTATACATTGTCAAAAGGCATGACTGTACCAGACTGTTTCGTTGGAGTTTCAACAACTCATGAGAAGGTTGAAAATATATGTGTGTGTGTGTGTGTGTGTGCGCATGCATGTCAATCACACAGAACAAAACAGAAGGCAGATGGGCGACATTCTTTTCCACATTGATTTGATTGATTAGTGGATATATGTGAGGTGACCCTTCTGTTATGATAATAATAAAATGATCAGCATCATGAAAGGTCAAAGGACACCACAAAATGACTTGTCACTCTAAAACCATATAAGGAATCATGCCAAAAAGATTACAAAATAACAAAAAAGTAACAGTCACAAAGATGAAAGGAGAAATTCGACAAAGTCGTCGAATCAAAATGGTCCATTGCATGTTAAGCAGAAAAATAAATTGAACTACTTTTGCCTGAGGGTGATAGAGAATATAAATTACTAATAGATAATATGATAAATATATCGTAATTCAAAATTTGAATAAGAAGAAAATAATGAAGTATAAATAATCAGACAATATTGGAGGGTATTTCATCGAACTTACCTSCCTGATCAGTTTAATATCTGATCCGTGGGCCCCCGACCTGTTACCCACTCTCCCACCGATCATGCGCCCTTGATCGCATCGAATTGGCTTGTTCCTCGCTCACTCTTCACATGAGCAAAATCGAATGAATCTCCCGCTAGAACATGCAAATGTACACGGCCAAACTTTTTCTATTTTCTTCTTTTTTTTTGTGATGGAAATATACACCGCCACAAGTTTTTTTTTTTTTTTTTTGGTTTGGTAATGTACATTTGCATGTTGTAGTGGGAGATTCATTCGATTTTGCTCATGGTACAACTCTCTCTCTCTCTCTCTCTCTCTCTCTCTCTCTCTCTCTCTCTCTCTCACACACACACACACACACACACACACACACACACACACAGAAATGTCAAGAAATCGAATGGCCTTTTATGGCTAACAGGCTGTGCCATTGTTCCCATTCTTCTATCGTTCTCACCCTCCACCCGCAATCAACGCCTCTCTCACCCTCCTCTCAAAGCTGCTCTCCATCACACAGAGTCTCACACATTCGCTCCAGTTCGTTAGCACAAATCCACTCCTCCCCTCATCTCTCTCTCTCTCTCTCTCTCTCACACACACACACACACACACACACACACACACACACACACAATCAGTTTTATGTACACACGCACACACACAATCAGTTTTATGTTGTTAGTCCTCCTTCTGATGTATGTCCTCCCCTTGATTTTTTCCGAGTCTTTTTGTGTGCCCAATTGAGCACCCTTAAGTAGTGCCAAACAGTCGGTGGTTCCTGGATTGGAGTGCCAACTGCACTCTTAGGGGGGCCGCTCGGTTCGGGATGTCTGTGTTGCCTCTCGGTGATGACGGATGGTCGTCGGAGTGTCCCCCTGGCTCAGCGGGTGGTGGGAACCAACAGTCTGCGGGGTTCTATCGTGATGTGAGTAGGTCATGTGCTGCTTTGCTCCGTGTTGGATGTGTGGACGTCCTCGTCTGCGCTCCGCCGCTGCCCTGCTGCCTGTCCCGCTTGCTTCGCGTGTGGTTCTTTGCGGGTTGATGTGTTCGCTGTGCGGTGTGGCCGTGTTGTTGGTGTTGCCTTGCGCTTCGCTGCTCYGCTGCCGTGCTGCTCATCCGTTGGTCGTGCCTTCTGTGCTTGTGTGCCATGTTGGTTGGTTGCCTTGTTGCTGGTGCCTTGTGCTCCGCTCCATGGTCGCCCAGCTGCTGGT
>BFEA01000706.1:0-17926 GCA_003427395.1 Chara braunii | reverse complement strand
GGGGTTGGGGCAGGGGCGGGGGTGTTTTGGCCCCGGGGATCCCCGCGTGACAACGCTGGTCTTAACGGGAGTATGGCAGATGGTGAAGGTAAATTGGGCGAGAAAGTCCACCAGCGGGCCTGACGAGGGGTGATATACTTTTTGGTGAGGATATTGGAGACGACGGTGTTGTAGGTGCGAATGGTAAAGTGCTGGCCATCGAGGTAAGGGTGCCAGACTTTAAGGGCATAGATGACAACGAGGAGTTCCTTCTCGTTGGAGAGATAGTTCATCTCAACAGCAATGAGCTTCTGACATGGAAGGTCCGTCGATCTGATCCCCGGGTACGTCTAGGATCTCCTAGGGACCGAAATATTGTGGCATCAGTTTTCTAGAGGTTCCCATTTCCTGTCCCAGTTCAGATGACTTTACCCATACTCTATCCCCTACCTAAAAGTTAGAAGGTCGTCTGTGTTTGTTCTTAGATGCAATCATAGCATCTTGAGATTTCCTAAAGTGTTCAACGGCCTACTGCAACATCTGTTCATATTTGACAGCAAATTCTATGCTACCAGGTGTTGCATTTGACTGGTTCTGAGGCAGTCGGAATTCAAAGGCGGATCAGGGCTTCCAACCAAGATGCAGTTGGTTGGGAGTCATGTCAGTCGTGTTGTGTACACCGTTGTTGTACAGCTTGGCGACGAGAGGTAGTTTCTCTTCCCAGTCATCCTGGCTTGGCTTGACGTAATGCGTGAGCAAGTGCTGCATTACTCGGTTCATTTGTTCCGCCTGTCCATTTGACTCAGGGTGGTTCCCTGATGTCATTTGTAGTCGGGTACCCATCCGTTGGGCCGCGTTTTGCCACAATTCGCTAGTAAAGCGAACATCCCTATCATTGACGATGGCCTTGGGCAAACCAAACTCCCGCACCCAGTTATCCATAAACAGCTTGATGATATGCTCGACTTTTGCTATCTCTGGCATAGCAATTAGTCTGGTATACTTGGAAAATCCGTCAACTACAACGAAGAGATGTGTCGTTTTCCGTTCTTGCTGGTCACCAGGTATCCATGAAATCCATGGACACACTTTGACCGGTGTCGGAGCAAACACGCTTACAAGGGTATTTGCTCATGTTTTGCATTCGATGCAGGATGGACGCCGGTCACCATACCGGAAACAGCCTGAAGTGAAAAGTAAGAATTTTTGGCAGGACGCCATGAAGCAAATTTCTCGACCATTGAGGACGAGGTCGGTAGGTGATCATATGTCGTGATACGTCGTGTACGAAAACAGGTAAAAGTTAGTAAAAGTCTTCGGCCGCAAGGGCCGAAGGATTGAAAAAGAACAAGAAAAAGGTCATGCGGGATGCGGCGACCACGATCTATATTTGTCAAAGGCTCAGGCGGTAAGGCAAAAATGAATAAGAACGAGTAACGGGGCGTCAGACCAGCCAGTATAGGAAAGTCGGCAAGTCGCACCGCCATTAAGTATAAAAACGACATGAAAAATTAATATAACCCCGACCATGCGGTCGGGGCAGGCAAAGGAAACACATTGCCTACCATAATAGGTAACGACAGTCAATACCTTTGTCCCTACTCATATGCCATGAGTGGGGTTGAGGCTCGAACTCCGCCTCCCGTATGTAGAGAGAAAGTCACCTCTCGAATGAAGACTTCGTGTCCGCGCGACCGCCGAAACAACCAGTACCTTCGTCCCATTTCAAAGGGAGACACAATTGCAACCTCTCATATCATCTGCATAGGGTCTAGAATCAGGCTACTTGACCTAGTACCTGCCTACCTACCGGTACTAGGCCTCTAAAAATGCCAATTGTCGTCTTCCTTTGCACGGCCTCGAGTGTCGGGAACGTCTACTTCTACTTGGTGTGATGTTGGCCTACCTGCTACTTGAGTATTTTCCACTGCTCTGAAGTGTCGCAGGCCTTTCTTTCCCTCACCGCTTGAGTGTTTTTCCCCACTACAACCCTCAATGTCACGACCGTAGGATAAGTACCGGCCCTTCGGGTGTACCAATGAATCAAGTACCCTTGCGGGTCACTTACACACTCAAGCCGATAAGCATTCTGACAGGTACACAAACCAGCAAGTGTACTCACATACGGACTTGGAAATGTGCACAATCCACTAGTTGGGCTAGGCCCCACTATTATGTTTATACCGAAGTTGCTCCCTTTCTTTTCGAAATGGGAGCTAGCTCAATAGGTATCATGACAAATTATCAGGTGAACGACTCGGGGATCGAGTCCACCTGACCCTGAGCTAGCTCCTTTTGATAAGGAGCTCCACTATGCTTTCACTTTGGGCTCGGGTGGTCAGGGCTCGAACTCGTGATCTCGTTCTTCAGAGACTGTTACAGTTTAGTCCGCTGAAATGAGGCCTTCACAATTGGCACGTACAGGTAGTTAGTTGATAGATTCGTTAGTTTTATTTATTTTCCCTTTTTTTATTATTTTTATTTTTATTATTCTTATTGTTTCTATTGCTTTTTTTTTTTTTTTTTTTTTTTTTTTTAGTTTCGATTCTCCCTTGGTATGACGAAGTGGGTTCTTTTCTTTTTGATGAACCCACTGCACTTCCCTGATAGATTCATTTTTTTATGAGATAGGTACCTCCTTTGTGTTGAAAGCTCAACGTAGCCACGCCGCCCGCGATCGAGTAGGAGGAGGGCTATCGCGAAGGAGTGAGGGCGCGACCGGGAAAGAACGAGTGCGGGCGCAAGAAAAGGGAAAAGGCGCATGCTAGCAAACATAGGTGGAACGAGCGGAGGGAAGAAGGTGGTCTCGAGGAAGAGGGAGGCGAACGAAGAAGAAGGAGGACTTACCTCCCCTGAAGTCAGAGATGGCGATGTCTCGGGCGTGGGTTTTGGGACCTTGTACTTGAGTCACGAGAGGGCTCTCTGCGCACCCTTTGGGCGGATTCCAGTTTGCGAGGGACAGGCGAGTCGTTTCTGGTGGTCGGCAGAAGGATTGCAGCGCCATTCAGACCTTGAGTCGCCTCTCTCGGAGAGCTTTCACGACGGCTCACTCGAGCTGGCAGCGACTGCGGCTATCGGGACTTTCCAATGCCGTGAAACTAGCTTGTGGATCGTGCGACCACCCATGCTCGTCCTCTTGCGGTGCTGGCGTCGTGAGGTCAGGTCAATCGTCGCTGGACTTGTTGGGATGCGAGCTTGTGTTTGTAATGTCCCCGTGTCGTGATCTCGGAATGTTGAACTTCATACCGGATCGCGCCGCGTTCGCAGAGGTAGAGAGAAAGAACAGGTAAGTTTCCAACCCCGCAGATGACTCTCATGCTACTTCTACTGATATGATGAGCAAAACTGAATGAATCTACCGCCAGAACATGGAATTATACACTACTATGCGTGCGAGTGTGTACGTGTGCGTGAGAGAGAGAGAGAGGGGGAGAGAAAGAGAAGGAAGATAGAGAGAGACTTACCAAGATTGCCGTTGATCGTTGGCGCTGGGGTCGGGCGACTAACTTCCCAAGTACAACACACTCTCACCTTAACTGTACCTGACCCAAAAGATAGCTCATATGCATTCACTAGCCATTATATTGTAGTTTGCTGTTATTATTAATGTTTTTATTATTGTTATTATTCATATTTTGTACGATTATGAAACGAAGAAGAGAAAATGGGAGGGGCTAATGCAATCGCATGCGCCTGCGCGCACAAGAACAGCAAGCAGCGGGTGACGGGGGTAACAAACGGGCGCGGGATAGACATTGAGAGAACAAGCGGCAGGACAAGATTAAGTGCAGGGAAAGAAGAGTCGCGCATGATGCAAGAAGGGAGACTGCGCAGAAGGAGGGAAAGAGGATGTGCAAGCGCAGGAAGGAAAGAAAAGGCGTACAGACCGATGAAAAGAAGGGGCATGCACGAAGGAGGACAGAGCACTACTTGAAAAGGGATATAGACGTGCAAATGAGAAGAAGAAAAGAAGAGGAAGAAGAAGAGAGGGGAGAAAGAGAGTGCATGCGGAGGGAGAAGAGGAAGGAGGAAGGTGGGGTCGGGCTCCTACCTATCCTCCACCTCTCAGATCCTTCCACAGAGTCATATTGGAATTAAGCTCAACATTGTTTTTCTTTCCACCTTTGGTTCTACTAAGTACATATGGTAGATGGAGGAAATGGGAATCCTGTTAGTATGTGAAAGTGTTAGTGTATGTGTGTGTGTCTGGGATGAAGAAAGAGAGAAACAGACATACACAGACAGTCAAACAGGCAGCCTGACGCAGACAATGAGAGAGAAACATACATACACACACAGTCAAACAGACAACCTGACGCAGATAATGAGAGAGAAACAGACATACACACACAGTCTGACTGACACAGACAGTCAAACAGACAACCTGACACAGGCAATGCCAAACAGACAAACACGACACACAGAGGCAGACAAACATGAAACACAGAGATAGACAAACAGCAACGGACAGACAAAAACGAACAGATAGACACACACAAAAAGAGAAGAGAGAGCGCATGCATGAAGAGAACCGGCGAGACAGACTGAGAGAGAAGACAGCAATGGAGAAAGAGAGATTGAGCCTAGAGAGTCACCACCTTTGACAAAGGGTGCGGATTCTCCGAAACTGTTAAATGTGGTGTCTTGATGGGACTTCTAAGCTGCGCTCATATGGACCTTGCATCTCTGGTTCCAGTGTAGACTTCGTGTCATCTCTCAATCGGTGTCTGGGTGCGTGTGCGTAAAAGAGAGAAAAAGAGTAAGAGAGGGAGAAAGAGGTGAGGGTAATGATGTACGGGCACGTACCTGGTCTTGACGATAGTCTACACGAGACGACATCTTCATATGCTCCGGTTCTGCTGTTGACGTCAACTGGATGAATTCTCAATTTGTAGACTTCAAGTAGTTGTATGATTGTAGTCTGGGTACTGAGCGCCAAGTAGGGGAAGGGCTTTGGGTACTTATGTTGACAATGATGATAGCAGGCTCTCACTGACAATCAAATTCAATGCATTTCCATCGATGGAGTATCAATGCTTTATTGTTTGCCAGATAGCATAGGACTTCCAGACTTTTCATGTGATTTCACAATCTACAATCTATTTTTCTACCATTTCCCATTTTGTTACATTATTATTATTATTATTATTATTATTATTATTATTATTATTATTATTATTATTATTATTATTATTATTATTATTATTATTATTGATTATTTCCACTATTATGATTTATTTATTATTATTATTTATTTTTGCTATTTTGCGATTGTTGTTATCGGACATCATACGATAAACAAAGGCGAGGAAGGAAGGGAATGCGGGGTATTTGGAGAGGAGAGATACATTGTCACTGTGTGGCGGTGCCTACTTCCTCCATCCTCCTCCATTCTTTTCCTTGATTGACCCTCTCTAACATCTATCTTCTGGACTACAAATGTCTACTGATGTATTTCCGCTAAGACAATCCTGAATATTTGCTAAAGATTCAGACAATCAATTGCATAGATTGAGCATGGCCGATAAATAGGGCGATTGCGAGAGCTCTGCCGAAGTTCAAGAGGAACTCTGGAGGCAGGGACCATGAGGTACACGTCACCTATCCCCTTCCCGAATGCCCATACGAGCTACAATCGTCTAATGGACTGCATATATGGTTCTGCAATATACTATTTGAGCTTCCTTCAGGACTAAGAGAGTCTAAAGGGAAAGGGAGGTATGACTAAAGTAAGAATCCTGCCTGATGGGAGGAAGGACTTTAAAGTAATCGAGAAGGAACCTAGTCTGCTTGGGTTTGGGAAACAAAGCAGTAAGATGGAGGCTCCCGTGGAGTCGTCACACAGCTTGCATGGACTGACTAAGGTGAGTGATGGGATACCCACATGCGAATTACCCTGTCATTCACCCGACTAAGTAACTATTTGATGAAATGTTTGTTTGACTCCAACGTTGGTCGCGGGAAGTTGTCGGATGATTTCCTTGATATCTTACAGGTTAAATCTAAGAAGTGATCCGGTACTCCCGTGGGGTACATGGCTTCGACAATTAACATAGGCAAAGATAGTAGGAGGCTCCCGTGGGGCTCTCCTATCACCTATCGGACCAGACTTGGGAGGGAATTAAGTACTCACCGTGTGAGTACACGAACTCCTAAGTCTAGGACGATCTGTTCGACTAGAGGGTGGGAAAAGGGGGGTTCCCGTGGGAACCACCTTATCCCCAGCTGAATGGTCTGCTTAGTATTGAGGAAAGGGGTGAGAAAATAGTTCATATAAACTATTTTCCACCACTAACTAAATTATGCATAGCGAAAATCACTCGACAAGAGCGGTGAGGGTTCCCGTGGGGTCGGCATGTCTCTTGCTCATTCACGATGCATATGCAAGATAGGTGAACGGTCAGAACAACTTAACTAAGAGTTGCTTTGACTGATCTCCTACGCATCAAACTGGTAGTAGGATAACTCCCGTGGGGTTATCCTAATACTTGTTTGATTTGGGGTCAACTAATAAGGGAAGGAATGAGGTGATTTGTGTTTGGACAGTAGAGGGATACTCCCGGGTGAGTAACCCTACTGCTTGTTTGGGTATGACCGATGAATGGCATGAGAAACTACTAACGACCTATCTGTTTAACATTGAATCAGGTTGTAGGAGGCTCCCGTGGGATCGTCCTATCGCTTGATCAAGGGAGTGGTAGTCGCAGTCATTTGGGTAGTAGTAGGATAACTCCCGTGGGGTCATCCTATTACAAGCTCGGATGTGAGCTGGCTACTAACACGAGAGTGGGGGAAGATCACCTTACTATTCATTCTCTGACAACCTACGTACACCTGGTTTATCTAATCATCAAATGTGTAAAGGGTAAACTTCCGTATGGGTTGCCCTAGGGCCATACTCGAAAGGGTAAAACTACTTACTACCCAAGGAAGGAATAGGGAGACTCCCGTGAGGTCATCCTATTGATTGCTTGACTCTACCTTAACAAGCCTAGTAGGATACTGTAGCAAAAGGAGGACCTGGTGTTTGCCTGTGTCTACTAACTCAATCATAGCTCGTCTAACTCTTAGAAGATAGTAGGATAGTTCCCGTGGGGCTATCCTATTACGCTCTTGAGAATAGACTAAGCTCTGATCAAGGAATAATAGGGGACTTTCGTGAAGGCCACCTATTGCTAACTTGAATTCTGTACTGATCTTTGATAAAAAGATGATCTGAATTGTTGATGAACGTTGGAACAAGTGTTGGAAGTGCCTCAACAAGACCTTCTCAACTACTTATAATAACGAATAAGGGGATACTCCCATGAGAGTTATCCGGTCGCTTGCATAATAATGTTTGAAATGCTTGATTGCATGAGGACTGCGTGGATTTTGAAGGGTGATTGAGTGCTCCCGTGGGGCTACTCGATTACTCGTTTGATTAATCACTTTGTCTGAAATTGATCAAGTAGTGGAAGTTTCCCGTGTAAATCATCCACTACTTGCGTATGTCATGACAAGAAAAAGAGAAAAGAAAAAGTGAGTGTTCCAGCGGGAGTGACTCCAAATGTCCTAAAAGGAGTAGAATAAAAGGTAAATACTGCGGGGAAAAAAAAAATAGTAAAGAAGAATTTCCTCGTAGCCTCAGTTCAATGATAAACTCCTAAGGGAGAAACCGCCCATGACATGAATTGATCTTAGCTAGACTACCGTGTAAGCACCAGAAGGGATGTGCTTGCCGCAATGAGAGAAAATGAGAGGATTGGAAGCAAAAGGAAAAAGCGGTTTCCTTTTCAACGATCTAGGATGTGGGCATGAATCTCCTTGTAAAGGAGAAAGAGTCAGACTGAAGTAGTAGGAGTAGGAGTTGGACCTTGGGATATTGTTCCCAGGATTCGTGATCTTCATTTGAGGGTCCGACCCTCGAAAACAATGAGTGAAAGACTAGGAGGGGATGTTGAATTGTTGTTGACCTGTGTGTGTGCAGGTCTGGGCTCAGTTTACTGATGCATTTGAAGGAAAGGATCTACAAAAGGATCCAAACTTTTTGTTATCATTCGATAACAGGTCAGTTGTTGCCGACTCAACTTTCCCCCCCTTAACTTGATACCCACGTCTAAAGTCCAACCCTCTGGTCAGTAAAACTGTCACCTATGGTCATTTCCTAAGTGGTCCTAGTCACTCTCAAGGGTCCTTTGAAGAAATGTGAGGGGGTTGGGCTTACGTCTCAGGAAAGATAAAGTTGCCATACAAGGTTTGGGAAGTGAGGGACAATGTCTGAGGGGTGAATTGACGGTTGACGCCGTTAGTTCATGGCATGTGGATTGTCTTTGCATTATTCTGTGCAGGTCTGTTTTGTTCGTGGTTTTGGATTGAATTGGGTTTGACTTCGTGAAGCGTCTTGAACACACAACACTTGTGAAAGTGGGAGCACACAACACGTGAAGCGGATTTAGACAGCCTTATAAAAAGTTCGACCTGAATATCTAGAAGTCTAGGATAGGGAAATCACATCCTGAACCTGACGTGACTAACGGGTCAGTCCTATGCGTCTTACCGCGCATACCCCATTCCTATGCTGCGACGATCGAGAAATCGCCCTCGAAGGCATGTAAAAGCCTTCACATGTGGGCTGGTAGCTCAACAGGGATACACCTACCTAAGGGTGGTGACAACCCCTTAGGTAGAGGTAAGTTGTACCTCACGACGTCCCGACCTGTCGTGGGGCGTCGTGAGAGGTATAGCATGCGGGCACGGTCGGAGTGGTGACTGTTTTTTTCAACAGCTTTGGAGAAACATCCTACGTGACACGACCGTGAGGTTCAGCGCTCCCCAACAGGGTGCAGGACCGCCGCGCGCGACAGGTGGCGTTGTTGTCGGGGACCTTCGGTTGCCTGCTGGGGTCCTATGTGAACGGACCTGCGTTTCGTTAATTGAAGCCCTAGCAAAACGACAAACGAGAAGTAGAGTATTATATAGCTTCCCCTAGTTAGTAAGAAAGCTGCTAACAATAATTATTGCTCTGTTAATGCGGGTTTCTGTCTTCAGAAGTCTTTTGACAAGTACCATCTGAAGTATCTCGCATATCATTCCTCCGAACATTTAGTTCGCACTTCTATCACTTCCCAGGGAGATAGTTGATCCTGTGTCTGTTCATGAGAGAATATGCGAACTAGTAGTAAGGATGAGAAAATTATTCATGAAAGCAGAGTCAGTAGGGATAGCGGAGGAATCGATCGACACAATAGGATTTGACGAGTTCTTGTCGAATCTGCGCGAAAGGTTTCGACTGCGCTAATTCCTTCCGACCATAATAATTTTCAAATCTACGACAACCTCGCGCACTCCCGCTTATGAAGTCTTTACTAAAAATCCTTCAGATAAGTAGGTAAGTAGGTTATATTACGCCACAAAAATTGTGATTCCTTTATAAAGGTACGTTTCACTATACATAGGCGATACCTTAATCAATAGGTGGCTAGGACAGTGCTTTTAAGTGATACATTTCTCCAGCCATGCCGCACGGGTCAGGAATTGGAGGGGGAAAAGGTGGACGACCAGGGAAAGGAGCAGAGAAAAACTATTGATTTGACAAGGGAAAGAGAGGAGCGAGAGGAAAGAGAGGAGGAAGAGGAGAAGTGGGAAAAAGTAAGATTGCATCGACATCAGGAAGATCTACGCGAACGAACGCTGTCTTCAAGAAAAATGGCTTATTACTCTTATAAGTACGAACAACGTTATGACTCCCCGCCACCACGCTTTGAGTCGCCTTCCCGTACTTATCCGATGATATACCCTTCCCCCTCTTCTTCTATGGCACGTCGACTCCACGAGTTGTTCGTCCTTCCCCAATTGCCTCGATCGACTCTTTCGCTGCCCCCGCTGCAGGTGTCTGACCCTCATATAGTGCTTCAGGTTGCGTCAACAGATCATAGGTTATGATCACCCTGACACTGTTTTTCATATGCCAGATTGAATTATGCGGGTTAATCTCATATTTGTTATACAGAGGGATCATTTAAAGATGTCATCCTGTTAACACGAAGCTTGACCGGGATAAGTAATGAATTAGTACTTGTCTAGGACCCTCATTTGCAATGGGTTCTTACCAAATGTCCACTTTTAAGAAAAAGTAAGTGTGGGTCGAGTCCATCCTCGCGAGGGATTTAGAGGTTGGTTTCGTCTATAAGGGGCAGCCAAAGGTTTCTGGTCCTTAGTGCAGCCAATAAGGCAGTAAGGAGTTTTGTGTTAAATCACCTTGTTTATGTTTTACTTGGTGGTCAGAACTCATCTACTTCAAGACCATCTACCTGAACCTATCTGATTGAATCTAAGCGCTTAAATTTCTTCCTTTTAAGGTCATTCATCCGAGCTTAGCTATGTAAATTTATCTGTTCGCGCCAGTTTATTCAATCAAAAATATTTAATACTATTCATATGAAACTATTTATTTGATGCATTTGTATTAATGGTTACCCGCCTGAGTTACCCATCTGAGCTTATTTACTTAAGACTGCGCCTTAATCCATCCTTATGAGCTAATTGTTTATGTTTATTCACTTGAACCTATACGGTTGGATTGCTCTCCTTATGAAGGGTAGAAGTGCTACGCAGAATCCACGTTCGAGCGGGGTCGAAGGTGAATGGAGTGACTAACTTCTTGGGAGAAGAGATTCTCTCGAGAAGTGATCAATGTGTAGAGTCTACTCCTTGAGGAGCTGGAATCCTAAGTTACCCTTTCCCTGAAGGATGGTTTGAGGGAGCTATAAATTCGTCTTTGAAAGTAGTAGTGAGACCCGCGCCGGAACTATGTTCATGGTCCTTAGTGGGGTGTTGTCACCTAACCCTTAGAGGAATGATGAGAAGGAGGAAAATATTTGGGCCTTGTTAGACTATGGTCTATGAAGGAGGCAACGACTACCTGCCGCAATGAAGCGGGGGGTGATTCCCCAACTATCTTTGTGTCAAGTGGGTTCATCTGCACAAGATAGGATATGGTATCCTGGAACGTGTGTGGTGAGGTTGTCTACTAATTGACAAATGTCGGCAAGGAACAAATATTGGAATCGGAGGGTGAAGCACTGAGGCTTGGTCCTTGAGCAGGGCTCGGGAGTCTAAGATATTAACCCTTTTTAAGGGATTACACTGCCCCTTGACACAATATACTTTTGTCAAAGCCCAGGGAGTAGAATGTAGTACTCTCATTATTTTTGCATCTAAAAGCATTTATCATTGGAGAACTTATTAACCACAGCATGACTATTGTCCATCATAACAACTACCATAACTTTCTCATCATCACTATGCACGCATATACCGGTTGAACTTGTCGCTTCGCTTGCTAATACTATTTACTTACTCGACTATTATAATTATTAATTATTGTTGTCACTATGACAATATATCCCCTACTATAAGTAACGATTAGTATGATAATTTATGACATTTAATATTCAAAGACTGCAAATGCATTATTATCGCAGTATATTATCATCTGCTTTTTGAATGGCCTTAGACTTTGGGAATGGGCGATGTTAGTGATGTATCATTTGAAGACTACCTTTCATGAAAGATATTGTAAAAAAGAGAGGTTCTATATAGTGATGAGAAATGTTTGCTAGACGTTTGTCTGTATGAGCAGGACGTAAGGGTAGTTGAAGAAGGTCAAAATGATGTATGCTAGGAAAGACCCCAATGTAGCCTTCCCTATTAAAAAGGCGGGCGGACTGGAGTTGTCGTTACCAAGGCTAGTCAGGAAAGATGAATATATCAGTTTCTAGTGGGGTATGTCTTTGAATAAGGATATCTTTATTTGGATTGGATCTGGCATCAGCAATGATGGGGACAGTGCAATTGTAAGAGTAACTATGTACACCTCGTCATCTTTTTGGGTTACTTTTGGTATCAACCTGACACTGGGACATGGAAACCTGCTCGTGAGGTCATTAAGGTTAGCTGAAGTGGAGGCAAAAAACTGAGCAAAAAAAATATGCCATAGGAGAGATGAGTCAGTGTCCACTATTGTACAGGTCAGGGGTGCTGATACGTTTGCGCTCCCCTCCTCCCCGTTGCGAGTCGCTCTTCCCAAGTTCTTTGTGGAAGAGTATTTCAAGGGACATGAGAACATAAAGATATCACTGGAGGACGCTTTGGTAGTACGAGGATGGTGACACAAGTGCTACATGAGTGAGGTAGTATTCGGTCTGTACGTAGAAGTGGGATCCGTGCTCCTCAAACGAGGACTTCGAAGTACGACTTACATTGGTAGCGCCTGCACCCATTCTCACAATCCAGACGAAAGACTTGAATACTGGGATGAACTCCGAATGAACGTAGGCAGGTGGTGAATGTTATTACTTTCCTCGATCCGTGCTAGAAACTTTTAATTCAAGTATTTTTACACATATGATTGCATGATTCGTATGTATTTATGACGCCTCTAACTGTTCTGCCAAATGGGTGTCGAAAAAATTATACAGAATCGGTTGCCTTTAGATTTGTTAAGATGGGAAAAGAGATACTTATTAAGAGTTGTCATCAACTTACGGCCTCACACGTCGTCGCTTGCTGTACTTGTACAGATCAGCAGCGGTGGTCATGGTTAAAGATGGCGGTTTGGCTAAGGTCTTGCTTTGGAGGAATTCATCTCTTGCTAAAGTGCTGACGCGAGAGTTTGTAGACGAGTCAATGCCTCTAGACCTTAGAACTTTGTTGTTTCAAGGGAAGGACTTGCCTAACTTTTTGCGCAATTATCGTGACTTTGGCTTTGAGAAGAAATGGGATGAGAGGGCAATGTTGAATATGCTGCCTTTATTTGTGTGTGAGGAGTTGAGCGAGGAGGTATATGGTTTCATGCTGAGATCGAGAACTTTGCGTGAACTCGAGGGTTTGTTGAGCTTGAGGTTTCCCGAAAACGAAGTCGACAACCATCATTGTAAAGACCCTGAACGAGTAGTCGGCGGTATGTCGGCGCAAGGGGAACTAGGCATTATACTGAAACACGTGAGGGAGTTGGAAGAGAGAATGACACAACTAGAAAGGGACAGGAAAGGTAAGCGAAAAGTCCCTAAGGGATTGTCAGACGAGCTAGCTAGTGGCAGTGGGGAGAAAACAAATGATGATAATGGAGACTCTCTCCGATCTGTAAAGGCTGAGAAAAAACGGTGTGACGACCAAAAAAGGAAAGGAGATAAGGAAGTGATTGATATGGAAGAAGGACCTAAACTTCCTACGTTGACCAAGGCCCAACGAAGGGCAAGAAACCGAGCTTAAATGAGTATGGGTCGTGGACGAGGTCAAGATTGGGGAAGAGGTCGAGAAAATGGTGGTCGAGAAATTGTGGCCGGAAGAGTAGTCAAGTATCTTGGAAAAGAAGAGTGAATTTGTGGAATGTTGCCTGCAGGCATTGTACCCAAGAAGGGCATACGATGGGGTTTTGCCACGTCAGAAAGATTGATGAAGCAAATGGTATGATAAACACCAATATTGAAGGAGGTGTTTTTGACAGGTTTAGGAACCCTATTGACCCAAACATACCTGGAGGGACGAGACATGAGGCCTTGCGACGGGAGTGTGAATGGTGGACAAGGACGACGACCTATATTAGCGGCACATAATCATGAGGTCATTGGACGATAACAACGTCAAGAAGTCAAATATAGAAATATTTTCCTTTAAGAAGGGATAATTGCAAGATGACTATTGAATGATGGAATAAGGAAGGTATGCAGAAAGGTAAGCAAGCAGGGCAATAAAATTTTGTCCACAGAAGAAATGATATATGACAAGTGGGAGTGAGAGTGGAATAAGATAGAGAAGGAGCTGGGAGAATATAAGCAGATTCTTCAGATATTATTGAATGAAATGATGGAGTCCACCAAGATAATTAAGTGGAAAGAGGAACAGAGATTTGTAATCATGGGTATTACTGAAACACTCCTCGCATAAGGACGGGAGAAGTGTGAGAGTTCAAAAAGGAAAACATCAAAGGATGGTGGAGAGCAAGTAGGAATGAGTGAAAAGAGTACTAAGCCTATTACCAAGTAGTGCCTCTGAAGCCATTGAGCCACTGGCTTCAAAGGTGGTTGAACAAATTCTTCAAAGTTTGCATGGACGACAAAAAAATAGGAGAAGGTCTTACTCCGAGGCAACAACTCATTCGTTTGAAAGGGCAAAGAGTTTGAAAGAGACATCTTCACATGACCAAGAGGACAAAGGAGAAAGTGAAAAAGTCGTCGTGGCGCTATATGAAAGGGATATAATTGAGAGAAAATTGTCCTTGGTACAAAAGGATGAGGCTAAGGATTTTTGCTAAGATAGATAGGAATAAAAGGGCCTTTACCCGAAATAGGCCTCAGGCCTTGTCAAAGTAACGCAGCACATACCTTGTAAAAGTAAAGCATTGTGAAAAGGTATCTCGCCAGGGCTCAGAAACGTGAAAGCAGGTCAAAGKTCAAGTTCTCTATCAACAGGCATATCTAAAGCTAAGGCAAAGGGCATTGTCAAAAGACTTACCTGTTCACCAGGAGATGTGTATGTCATGTCTGTTCGGGTAAGAGTGTGTCTGTACGTGCAACGTAAAGTGTCTGTTCAAGTAGTAAATGTGTCTGTTCGTTGAGAGTTGTGCCTGTCCGAAGGTAAAGTCAATAGGCACAGTCCCAGTTTTGGTCTAAGTCCAGGGGTCAGTCCAGATCCAGACTTTCAAGTCCAAATTCAGGYCGGGAGGBCTCAGCRGCARTTGAACTTCATTGGGACTCTACTRGGACACATGCAATGCAGGGTCTGGGACAAAAGGAAGGCTGGATTGAGCCAATGCAGACCCAGCGAGGAGTATAAAGGAGGCAGCCAGCCTCATTCCTMGCCARATCTCSACTGGCTGTTTCAGCGTGGAAGTGYTGGAGCACTTGTGCGCTAAGTCAGTAGGAGCAGCGCTGGAAGAAGCAGATGCGCTGAGTGAGGGAAGAAGATTGCATGCTGGAAGTGATGCARCCATAGCTGCCCAGSAAGTTAGCATTAGTAGTAGTGGGTTAGTATGTAGCTATGAGTAGTATTTAGAGTAGATCCTCATGAATGAAGGGTGTGTATGCATCGTAGGAAGAAGGGATTGAGGCTGAGAGTGTTCATTCAAGGTTGGGCTATGGAAGATACTTACCTGAGTTGAATGTGGGCTGCAGAGGTGGCGCTGATGAGTAGTGACCACATTGATGACTTGGAGGTTATCTGCAGGAGTAGCGCTGATTCACTGGAAGTCATATTGATGAGCTGACAAGAGATTGGGGTTGCGCTGATCAGCGCTGGACTCGGGGGAACTTTGAAACACTTTGTATTCATATTTCTGATAATATAAGCCGTGAAACTTGGTCATCTTCTTCTCTACCTTTGTCTATGGTTGATACTATTGATCGCTGCGTGTGAAGATGATGCATGACATGTACACATCTGCGTGAGATGGTCCCCAGGACCCATGCAAAAATTTGGTATCGGAGCAGATGCTCGCTACTCTCATAGCGCTGGTCTGATCAAGGCCGGCGAGAAGAAGTGGTGATGGAGGAAGAGTGAAGGAGGGAGGAAGAGAAGAAGAGTGTTGATAGTGGGGGAAGCAGGTCGAAGAAGAAGTGACGAAGTTACTTACCTGGAGCGTGCGGAGCGTCGTGGAGCATCATCGGCGGTATCTTCAAGAAGAGAGAAGCACCTCCTTTTCCCTGAACCTGCATGCATGTGTGTGTCCCCTACCTTCTCTCTCTCTGACCCTCTGAAGGTGACTGCTGCTGATCTGGTCAGGAGTCGAAGTCTAGATCTGGGGTGTCATAGCTGTCAGGTCTGAGTCGTCAGAGTTTGGTGACCCAAGGGTAATGTGTCAGGGACTGGTCTCACTAAAGTAGGGGGTCCAGCATTCTGCGAATAGGAGTAGGTCTCTCTCCTATCCCTCTTGATAGGCAGGCTGGGTATCGTCATCAAGAACCAAGGATCGATGTGGGAAGTGGCCATGTGCCACATCAGATAGCATGTACCAGGCAGTATAAGGATGATATTGAGCATCCTCAGGGCCTGTTAAAGCCCGAAAGAAAGAAAAGGGTATACAAAGTATCTCTGCCTGGGTGGGTAAGTGAACCCATTGCATCTGACTCCTCTGCGACATACTCCATATCTGCACCAAGCAACCAGCCAAGTCAGTACAAAAAAAAAAAAAAAAAAAAAGAGAAAGCAAGACAACAGAAACACATTACCAAAAGTCCGATCCAGGAGGCCAGACAACACATCAAAAATATATATATACTATTTGACGATATATATATATATATATCGTCAAATAGAATATATCTATCGTCACATATCAGCTTAATCTATTGTTGATTGTACGCAGCACCTTCTACTGTTAAAAAAAAAAAAAAAAAAAAGGGGAAAAGGAAAGATATATGTACTCCATTACCGCAAGTCAAGACCAAGTCGGTAAGTGGGAGAGTACCTTGGTGACCCGGCGGAGGATCTCCTGTGCCGGCAGTCATCATGGATGACTATCCCATCCAGGGCGTGTTGGCCCTTTCTGTATTATTGGGGCCCCTGTTCAGGCTGATGTTCCCACTGGGGTTCAGACGTGTGTGCACGTCCCGCATGCTATGCGGGTCAGGGACAGTGAAGTCTGGCCCCACACCTGCGAAGCAAGCCGAAATTGACCGCAGGCTAGCGAAAAAGGAAAAAAAAAAGGAAGCAAAGAAGAAACAGAAAGGAGAAGAGGCAAGGAAGAAGATGAAAGAGAAGATGGAGAGAGAGTTGGAAGAAGAGTTGAAGAGCATAGAAGAAGAAGAAGAGACAGAACAGGAGGAAGAACAGACATTGCAAAGACGTCGTCCCATCGACATTCCGGGGAGTAGTACAGCACAGAAACTTCCCGTTGAACCCTTGAATTGGGCTCATCAATACTACTACTCCAGCGAATTACCGAAAGAGTCGGAAGAAGAACGTGATGTGTTCATTGCCAAGCTGGCCACGGTGACAGATACCGTGGAGCGAAACCTGATGATGGAAGAAAAAAGGGTTGAGTTGCACAGTAAATTGCTAGCAACTAGAAGACAAGAAATTGATGAAAAGAAAAGACTGCAGGCAGAAGTGGAAAGACTGCAAAAGGCCCTAGAAGCCCAAAAGGAAGACCCCTCTGCAACTGAAGTTCAGGTAGCCTTACTCAGAGAAGCAGTGCTTAACACAAGACAAGATATGAACTTAATGCGTCAGACCCTGCAAAGAGTTGAAACGCATCGGGTGGAATTCGAAAATGTCTGGAATAACTTCTTAGAGAAGTCCGCGAAGGACGTGGACCATCATGTTCAGACATATATCCAGGTTTTGGAYGATCATGTCACTAAAACATTCACCCCGRAAGTCGTAGAGAGGATTGTAAAGGGAGCTGGAGATGACGGAGGAGATGGTGATGGCGACGGCGATGATGATAAGAAAGGAAAGAGGAAGATTGGGGATCCGAAMGAAAAGCTTCCTCAGGAAACCGAGCAGGTCAACAAGATAAAACTTAAACTGCCCTGGACCTACAATGGAAAAAAAGAAGAAAGTGTGTTATACTGGGCGGCAACAATCGAAACTTACGTGTACGGACAGCGTATCCCATACTGGGACACGGTGTTGATGGCAACGTCGTGCATGGGACGAGACGCCATGAGCTTTGCCATCTCGCTGCAAAAAGAGGCGGGATGCAGCTCTATGGTCGAATATTCGCAGCAAATGCGTATTGAGGATTTCCTTAAAGCGGTAAGAGAGAGATTTGAAGACAAGAACCTGGCAAGACGCACAAAAATGTTGATCCTYRGCCTTCCTGATAGGAAATGGAAGAGTACTTCTGCACTAAAGGCCACTATGGATGAATTATTGCAATGCCCTGATCACGGGTTGACGCCGGCCCAAATCTTAAACAGTTTTGCAAGAGCACTCCCGGATCCCCTGAGAACGCAACTTTATC
>BFEA01000705.1:705031-717135 GCA_003427395.1 Chara braunii | reverse complement strand
TTGCCTGTACAGGCCCTAGACCCAGACTGGTTGGACTGGTATCCACCTAGACCTAACCTACAACTACCGGGCCTCTAAAAATGCCACTTTTGTCTTCTTCTGCTCGGCCTCCAGTACCCGCACATCTACCCCTTTAGGGTGCGGTACCAGCCTACCTGCTACTTGAGTGTTTTTCCTACTGCAATCCTTCAATGTCACGGCCAGAGGTAAGTACCGGCCCTGAGGGCCCAATGTGCGAGCAACTGCCCTTGCGGGCCATACACACACTCAAGCCAAACAGCACTCAGACAGGCACGGCCACACACACACTCAAGCCAACCAGCACTCAGACAGACATGCAGTCACGCAAGCGTGCACACACAGACTTAGTAGCAAGCGGGAAACTCGGCAGGGCATTCAGTCTATGGGCAAAACTCAAAAATCAGCTGTGTTTCAGTCCATGTTTGGACGGGTCATCACACTACTTCCCCCTCAAGAGCGAGGTCCCTTCGAGTGAGTAACTCACTCTGAGTCCTCGACGAACGCATCGTAAGCAAGCAAGGCAAAGAGATTCCTAGAGTACTCTGTTGCGGTGAGCCTTGCAGAGATCTTAGGTACAACGTTAGTGGCGATTTGTTGCTTTTAGGCTTTGACAACGCGCGGTGCACTGCGTAGCAGTTCCTGTTTGGAAATCTAGTACAGATCGTCTAATGGGTGATGATACATGAAGTGAACCTGGTACTGTCTGTTGCGTCCCTTCCCTACGTGCTGTTTGATCCTGTCTATCTCATGCCCGCCTTTGATCGCACGAGGGATCATGTCTTCGCGGTAGTCGAACGTCTTAGCATCACGGTGGAGGTACAGTTTCCATGCATGGAACATGGGGTATGTGCGCAGATGGGCTGGCACATCAACTACGTACGAAGGGCCAAAGTGGTATTCGCCAATCACATCCAAAACTTCCCACGGTCCGTAATAGAGTGGGAGTAGTTTGCGAGAGACCCCTTCTTCTTCGGAGAATTCAGACATCTTGACCCAAACATAGCTTCCTACCTGAATGTCCGACGGTCGGCGCCTCTTGTTTGCGTGATGGATCATGGCGTGTTGTCGCTTGGTCATGGCTGCAACGGCAACCTTGAGCAAGCGATCATACTTGGCCCTGAAGCCAGGCCTGCCGGGTGTTAAGCCAGCTGGCTGTTAAGGGAATAGGTAGGAGAGCGGATTACGGATCTGGCAACCGAGATGCAGCCTGTTAGGTATCATGTCGGTGGCAGAATGGATGGAGTTGTTGTACAACCCCCTAACGGAATACAACTCTTCATCCCATGTTTTCTGATCCGGGATAATCAAAGCGCAACGTTGAACATAAGGCGGCCCAAGGTCGTGTGGGCGCGCCAGGGAGCTATGTGGTGACATACGGGGTGTATACTGGATGATGAGAGCTCGCTGATGTAACACATTAAGCTGAGGTGGAACTGCATTCTGCTGTTGGTTGTGCCGAGGCAAAGAACGGTCATCATAAATGCACATCAGGTTGCCGGTGAGGAATCTGTGGTTGGGGGCAGCATTATGAGGTACGTTGCTCTCTTCCTTATCTACCCTCTTCGTTACTTCTTACCGTGAAGAAGTGAGTTCTGTCTTGAGAGTCCTCTCGATGTGAGGTGTCGCGAGCGCTCAACCTTGAGAGTCGACATTCTTCCTGGGCAGCAAGCTGGTGGGAGACGGGCGAAGCCTYTRAAGGGCCCWGGACGAAGCACTCGGGTCACGGTMACCATGCCAACCCGCTGGGACTAGTACACRCATGCTTTGCYGCAAGTCCTTGGTTCTGCTGCTTGCGCAATAGAGGTCATGCAGGGCATGCCAGCCCTTTGACAGACGCTTACCAGACCGTCTTTAAATATTTATGGCGGGGACTCGGTGTTGGCTCTGGCTGTGATCGTCGTCCTGTCTGCGACGTTAAATAATTCCTGAGGAGTTACGGGGGATCTCCTTAAATGCCTCCTGATCAGCCAAATCAAACCGGGTGTAAGGCTCGTTGCATGCGAGGGTAAATAATGTGCAGGGGCTGGCAGGTTCGACTTTGACTTGGGGCACAGGGGTGGGCCGGATTGCACACCTTCAGACACGCTGTGCAACCAGATGCTCAGGACGTTGACACAAAGCGACCACTCAAGAAGGACACAGGGGGAGGGGTGATTCCGGTAACAGTTTACAGTGGCAATCAATAGACAATCTGCCATTCAGCATGCATCTCCAACAGGAGATGTTATTTTTATTTTTGATTTTTTAGTTGTTACAGACTTGACTAACAACTGACAAACAGTTGCAGACAGATTAGTTCTTTGCTGCATTGCAATCTGTTCTAGGGTAATCTTAAAATAGATATGATATTTCCTGTAGGATCTGACATTAGTTGATTACTACATCACCTAACTGTTTTTGTTCAATCCGACCGAAATTAGTTGTGATTCATAATCGGTTGTGTGTCAGGCTAAGGTAGGATTCAGTGTGGATTCTAGTTTAGATCACACACACTGTAGCTCATGAGTGATGGAAGCACTAGTGAGGAGGAGTTGTTAGTGGACGACCGTAGGACTACTCGTGGAACTGCTCGTAGTCGACCCTTGACTTTCCTAGAGCTAGGTCCAGGAGACGAGAGGAGATTGCGGAGAGAGGCTAGAGAGAGAGCAGCAACAAGGAGAGTGAGGGTAGCTGAGGATAGTGCCAAGTCTAGAGCTTCAGCTAGCACCGGTACGACCATGGCTACTTCATCTACCATGTCGCAGGCCTCTTCACAGTCCACTTCATCAGGAGTTAGTCAGAGTGGTTCTCAGGGGACCATTAGCCAGAGTGTTGGCTTGCGAGTCAACCAGCAGACTCAACTCACGCCGGAGGATTATGAAATCCTCCAAGCAGAAGAACTTCAGGACGAGCTACAACGGCAATTGGATGAGGCAGCAGAGAGGAGAAGAAAAACAATCATGAGGAAAGCTAGACTAGGTAGTAGAAGAGAGGAGCTAGGCAGACTGGAAGCATTAGATGAGTCAACGCTTGACCCTGCGATACGAGCGTTGCGTAACTCGCTTCTTTGTGTGGCGGAAGCGCGGGCTGTCCAGCAGGAAGTGCTGGTTGAACTAATGGCAGGCCAGAAAGAGATTATGGCTGCACTACGAGCTCCTTGTCCCATGATGAGGCGGCCTCAGTATGTTGTAGTTCCCCCTTCGGGTGCGGGTCCATCAGGGACACTAGAACCGGTAGGGCCTTCATTCTCACCTATGTTTGGCATGCCCCCTCCAGGTGGTTTGGTAGCAACTAGTGGTCCGGTTCATAGAGTCTCAGCCGTACCATCCACGACAGTGGTCACTACAGTCCCACTGTCAAGYCAGGCCYAGGTTAGTRTGCAACAACCTGTTTCGGTGGCCATGCAGCCACTGCAGCAGGCCCCTGGGCCCATGCAGCCTATGCAGTGGATGCCCAAAATACCCTTGCTGAGTCCTAAGCCCTTCTCCGGCGACAGGAAGAAGGACGGGGATTTGGATACCTGGGTGAGGACGGTGCCTACCTATGTAAGGCACAAACTTACCAGGCCAGAGCAAGAAGTTGTTATGGCTGCCTCCTTTTTAGAGGGGTCAGCAACCCATTGGTTGAATGGCCTAGTGCAGCAGCAGGGCTATGGTCAGAATTTCGATGCCTGGGCACAGGCCCAGACATTGGAACAGTTCGTACAGTCCGTATACAACAGGTGGCATGACCCGCAAGGGGCTCAAAAGGTCACCGACGCTATCAACAGTCTTTGTGCAAGAAGGTACAAGAATGTTAGAGAGCCGACGGACACTGTAGAACGTCTGCTCGTGGTACCTGGTGTGCGCTATGACCAGCAGGTACTCCTTACGGATTACCTTAGATGTCTGCCTTCAAAGGTGAGGACAAAGCTGGTAGATGAGGCTTATGTCGATCAACACAACTTCGCCTCTTTCAGCAAGAAAGCCTTGGACATAGAGGCAAAATTGGGATCTGCGGATCAGAGTCAGGGAGATGGTAGGAAAAAGAGGCTACCCCAGGACTGGAAGAAAGGTCAACTAATGTTTGTCGACCACGATGGTCAAGCAACAGAAATTGACGACTTCCCAGACCTTGGGGAGGAGACAGAGCATGATGGGTCCAGTGAGACTTCGGATGGGGGAGTCGTGGCACCTATCAAGGAAAAGGCTAGGGGGACCGGGAAGAAGAAGGTAGTACGGTCCACGGGTCAGGGCGACCAAGGAACGCCCGCTTGGGTAAAACTTGGTTTAGAGTACGAGGTTTGGAGGGACCGAGTTGCCAGGGGCACGTGTATGAACTGTGGCAATTTTGGCCACACGTCTAGAACGTGTCGAGGCAAGAAGGTCACCACGAGGGTAGCCTCACCAATGGTGGTGGGACTTTCTTCTAACTCTGGCAGTGCTTCTGCGAGCACTTCGCAGGGAAACACCTCGGGCCAGTAGGAGTTTTAGCCGCTCTTACTCGCGCTGAAAAGGTAATGTTGCCTTCCCCACTTCAGGCGTCTGTCGAGGCTAGTGACCCACGTATCGCCCCACAGACACATTCAGACCCACCGACGCTCTGTTCGAGAGATGTGTCTGAGGCCCTAGAAGAGTTAGAGATTGAGTGGTCAGGGAAGGACCCCAGAGACTCTTGGGCGATGATCAGTTGAGGTCCAAAGGGTGAACATTTCGTGGTAGATGTTGATGCAGGTGGCCGCAAGGTTGGCGCCTTCGCAGACATAGGTTCTACACGGAACTTCATCAGTCATGCTTGTGTGGATAGACTGCGCTTAGGGGACCAAGTGCAGCGGCTTAGCAGAACTGTAGCTTCTACGCTGGCCAACAAGCACCAAATGTTGGTAAAAGACTATGTCAAGGACGTAGTCTATACCTTCTCCTATGGAGGAGGGGAAGTGAGCCATAAAATCTCCTTCCTGGTTAGCGACAAACTGCCCTTTGATATGCTCTTAGGCATGTACTACCTCGCGGTCGCGCAACCTCAGTTTGACTGGGATAGAAAGGTGTTGATCCACAAATTGCCCAATGGTAGAACTGTTAGATTGCAGAAGTTCAAAGCTAGCACTCTGATAGAAAACTACGGGTGCATGTGTGCATCGTCTTTCTATAACTATTATAAGCAGAATCACGAGGAGGGCATGTATCTAGTATTTGTCTCTGAGAAAGGGGAGGCCGTAAAAACACCCCTAGAGATAGAATCAGTCGTCGCACAATATTCAAACCTTTTTTAGGAGCCCACAGGCGTGGTAGAAAGGGAGGTTGTCCATGCAATAGAGGTTGTCCCAGGTAGTAAGGTGCCTAGAGGACGAATCTATAGGATGTCTCCTGCGGAGTTGGATGAGCTCCTTCGCCAGCTCAAGGAGCTCACAGAGAAGGGATGGATTCAGCCTAGTACCTCCCCTTACGGTGCGCCAATTCTATTTGTCCCAAAGAAGGGAGGTACCCTGAGGATGTGCATTGACTATAGGGGCCTCAATGCCATCACTGTTAAGAACGCGGAGCCCCTACCCCGCATCGACGACCTCTTGGATAAAGTGCAGGGATGCCAGTACTTCACCAAGATAGATCTGAAGTCCAGATACCATCAAATTGCTATTAGACCTGAGGACCAGCACAAAACCGCATTTCAAACCTGGTACGGTCTGTACGAGTTTGTGGTGATGCCCTTTGGCCTATGCAATGCACCTGGTACGTTCCAGCACGCGATGAATAGGATTTTTCATGATTACTTAGACAAGTTTATCGTTGTGTACCTCGACGATATTCTTATCTTTAGTAGGACTGTAGAGGAGGATGCTGAGCACTTGAAAATAGTTGCTAGGTCTCCTAAGACAGCACCAATATAAGGTTAACTTGGAGAAATGCGAGTTCAGTCGCACCAAGATCTTGTATTTGGGTCATGAAATCTAAGTAGATGGGCTGAGGCCGGAGATGATAAGGTGGCCAGCCTACGTGACTGGCCTAGACCTCAGACTGTTACTGAGGTCAGGTTGTTTTTGGGGATGACGGGCTACTATCGTCCGTTTGTGAAGAACTATAGTACTATAGCTTCCCCATTAATAGATCTAACTCGACTTGACACCCCTTGGGAGTGGACTGAAGAGTGTGAGGCAGCCTTCAGGAAACTGAAGTATGCCCTGACACACTATGAGGTTCTTAAACTTCCGGATTTGGATAAGCCATTCGTCGTGACCACAGACGCCAGCCAATATGGCATAGGCGCTGTTCTTGCGCAAAAAGAGGGGCCCAAGTTGAGACCTATCGAGTACATGAGCAAAAAGATGCCATCTCAAAAACTAGCTAAGTCCACTTATGAGCGTGAGCTCTATGCCCTGTATAGAGCGCTGGTTCATTGGAGACATTATCTCCTAGGCGGATTCTTCTATGTGAGATCTGACCATGAAACCTTGTGCTGGATCAAGACACAGCCGGTACTCCCTGACGCACTCAAGCGATGGATACAAGTGATAGACATGTATGACTATCAACTTGATCCTATCAAGGGAGAGTACAACAAGGTGGCTGATGCGCTATCTCGACGGGCAGATTATCTGGCGCTTTAGTGACTGAATTTGGCATATCCAGCGACTTAACTCGATCATTGGTGGAAGCCTATCAGCGAGATCCAGTTATATCTGAGATCATCTGTAGATTCCAAGCAAAGGACAAAAAGACTTTGGACGAATTTACGATGGTAGACGGCTTGCTGTTTCTTGCGAAGGCAGGGAATAAGAGATTGTGTGTTCCCAGTAGTGAGTCTTTGCGTAGTTTATTTTTAGGAGAGTGTCATAATGCAACTGGACACTTCGTTACAAAAAGACTTCAGCTAACCTAGTGCATAAATTCTGGTGGCCTACTATGATGCAAGATGCAAAGAAGTATGCTGAAACATGCCAGGTTTGTCAAAGAGACAAACCTAGAACTCAGGCTCCGTTTGGGCTCCTTAAGCCCTTGTCGATTCCTGAAGGCCCTGGTCAGAGCGTGTCCATGGATTTCATGGATACACTTGTGACCAGCAAATCTGGGAAAAGATACATCTTCGTGATAGTAGACCGTTTATGCAAGACTTATCGCCATGCCAGAAACTGCGAAAACTGACTTTATCATCAAATTGTTTCTCGACAACTGGGTACGCGATTTTGGACTCCCCACATCTATAGTAAGTGATAGGGATGTACGGTTTACCAGTGAACTGTGGCAATCCACTGCTGAACAGATGGGCACCAAACTCCAAATGACTTCAGGTAATCACCCTGAGTCAAATGGCCAAGCCGAACAGATGAACCAGGTAGTACAGCACCTACTTCGGCATTATATCAAGCCAAGTCAGGATGACTGGGATGAGAAGTTACCTCTCGCCGCCAGCCTGTACAATAACGCTGTGCATAGTACTACCGGTATGACTCCTAACCAGCTACATCTTGGTTGGAGGCCCAGAAGTGCGCTTGACTTTCTGTTACCAGAAAGGCAACACACTGCAGCACCTGGTAGCATAGATTTTGCTGTAAAGTATGAACAGATGCTGCAACAGGTCGTTGAACATATTAGGAAGTCTCAAGATGCTATGATCGCATCTGAGAATAGACATAGACGACCCTCTAACTTTCAGGTAGGTGAGAGAGTCTGGGTAAAGTCATCTGAACTAGGTCAGGAGTTGGGTATCTCATGGAAGTTGATGCCACAATACTTCGGGCCCTGGGAGATCTTGGACATTGTAGGGGATCAACCGGATGGGCCATCATACGTAATTCGCATCCCTCCCCACCTACGTACGTACCCTGTTTTCCATGCTTCCAAGTTGGCACCTTTCGCTGCTACAGAGCAGTTTCCTTCAAGAAGATCAATGCTGCCCCCAACCATGGATGGCGAGGTGGACATCGATCTAATTGTGGAGCATCGAATGATGCCTGTTCCGCGACCATCAGGCAGAGGGCGCCCTCCTAAACCGAGAATGCAGTATCATGTGAGCTTCAGACATCATCTCGATCCCAAGGAAGATCGCTGGTTCACACGAGAAGAACTCCTGAGAACAGCACCTCAAGTGATTGCAGGCTATGAAAGAGAACTGAAAGGGAAGATGCCTGCAGAATAAGAGACTTCTCAGAGGACTAACGAAGTAAAGGAGGAGGGAATGCGAGGATCTGGGTCCTCGGCAGGCCTAAGGGGCCCCGGTTGCAGTGGTGCCCGCCCTAAGTGAAGGCAGGCCTAACATATTACAAGAGGCCTTTGATTGTCAATTTCATATTTGGGGTACAGACGGTTGCAACGCGCCAGTTGGTTGAGAGAAACACAGGCCGAGCAACCAAGACATTTCCACGGCCTACCGGGCCTTTCCAAGGAATGCAGGCCCTGGGCGTGAATCGCAGCCTCATACACTGACAGTTGGGAGGCCCAACCGAACGAGGCCCAGTAGCTGCAGCACAGAGGCAGCATCCTGGGGCCTTCCGGAAGCTTCTGGGCCCAGGCCAGGACAGCCAGGCTGCACGAGCAGGCGAGCTCTTTCCATAAAGGAAAGAGCTCTCCCCAGGCAGCCTCATTCAGGCACTCGCTTGCTAGCGGCAGCGCTGCTGGAGAAATTGTTCGTGGGCTGCTGCTGGCGCTGAGAGGCGAGGTGCAGCACGTGCGGTCGTGCAGGGAAGCAGGGCGCYGCTGAGGGCAGCGCCATAGCCCAGCCACCATAGCTGGTGGGCTTGGACTACAGTGAGGCGCATGAGTGGTCTTCGGGTGTAAGGGAGGAAGACGTGGGTGTAAAGTCAGGGAAGGGTGAAGGATGATGATGATGATGATGATGTGAGGGCACATACCTTGTATTGGCGATGGTCTGCATTTGGGCGACATCTTCAAGTACTTTGGGTTGCCGCTGATGTCAACAGTTGCATTGTCTATTAGTAGGCTGATCGTAGCTGTGTAGGAGTAGGCTGGGCGCTGAGCGCCAAGTAGGAGTGTGAAGGGACTGGACTCTTGTGTTGTTGGCGGAGAGAAGAAGCTCTCCTTGACATTGGTTTTCAGTACTATGAACCTCCATTGGTGTATTATTGGTGCAATGCTGCTCTCTGGACACAGTGTGACTATCTGGCTTTCAATGTGATGGTGTAATCTGGATTTTCCAATTTTGTCATCTCGCTGTTACTTATTTTCCTTGCACATGTCGTGCTCATCGCAGTCCTTGTCTTTCGACTTAGGAGCCTTCAGAAGCTTCAGCTTTCCTCCCTGCCATCCAGACATTGTCCTTTTTGTGTGTTATAGTGCAAAAATGAGATGTCAAATACTTAACTCCTTGGTCGTTCTCCTCACAGCGTATGGCTTACCCGTAGGGTGATTAGCAGAACGCACTCAGTGATAGAAGACACCCACAAAGGAGAATGTGCACTGCTGCTCTTACTGAATCACAAAGTGCGCTGTTTTAGTTCGTAGATATGTGACAAATTGACAATACATGGTGTTGTTCTGTGCTCATACTGAGTCATGCAGTATTTCTGGTTTGGTGCGTGTTTTTTCTTGCTGACTGGGCTTTTGAATGGGACGGACGCATAAGAGTGAGAGATGCTGCGGAGTGTATTGTGCTGTCCCGTGCTCTGCGCACGGAACATGTGCATATCGATGCTGATCTGGACAATGTGCTGGCAGTCCAAGAGAAGCTTGTTTTCCAACATTCCATATTGGAGTTTGCAATGAAGGTTTATGACTACTTCAGCACAGCTGTCAACTACCTGATTCTCCTTGTGCCGATTTTTGCTGGTGCATTTGCTGAGGCGACGAAGGATGACGCGGGCAAGGTTGCACAGCTGATTAGCAACTCGTCCTTTGCGACGTTACAGCTGATGTACGGCTTTTCCATGCTGATAGACGCATCCAAATATGCATCCGATGTGGCTGGTCATGCCTCAAGGGTTGCTGAGCTGTTCGAAGCCTTGGGAATCATACAGGAGGGAACGAAGAACACCGAATCTGTGGCACGTGCAAACTTGTCAGAAGCAGGGCCCGCCAAGCGACTTGGCACTGGGTCCGTAATTCATCCTCGTCAGAGTCGTCACAAGAAAGGGGTGGAAAAGGCTGCGCCAGCTGACCACTGTCGCTTGTCATCAGAGATATGGACCAAGTCCAACCAACTTGCTGATGCCCCAGGAGGGCTCACATCATCGCCCTCAGGAGGCTCCAAACTGCAGTGTACAGTGGAAGGAGTCCAGAGGGTCAGAGCTGACCACCAAAAGGACTTGAGCACAGGCACAAGACAAACTGTCATGGAGGTGAGGGGAAGGAGCATTGCTTTGCAGGAGGAGCAGACAGTAGACTGGACAATGGTACGCGCCCCAACTATCTTCCATCTATGCGGAAGAGATGACTGGCTCGAGTACTCTATCCACAGAGTGCCACGCGAGTTGTATGCGCTTCTCGTGGCAGTGTTCCCTGGCAAATGGCCTGAAGATATGCTGGTTATTCCCACATTTCAGTGCGGAGAGGTCGACCTTTGTATCCCCCCAGTGAAAAGGGGGAAGGGGGAAGGCGCAGCAGATGACACAGACGAAGTTGATGAAGGTTTCGGCAAATTGTGTATGCGTGTAGGTGAGGACATGGATAGGATGCTGGGGGTTTTTCTCAGGTGGCAAAGTTCCATCTGTGGTTATCTTCAGAGCAAAGGCTACTGGGCCGACTCAGTGGACCCTAGCTCAGGGTATGCTCTTGCACCAAGAGGAGGATGGGGAAACACCACCAGCAGTACTCACCAGCAGGGACACGCCGGATCCCAGCAGGACCCATTGGTTGAAAAACGCATCATGGAGAAGCCACCCCAAGAGCACTGGGAGAGCAAACTCTGCTACAGTGAAGTTTATGCAGCCAGGGTATTACTTGGCTATGAGGTTCAGCAGGTAGGAGCATGCCCAGTTGTTGTTCACCCTAGGTTTGGCACAAGGGCATATCCTGCCTCTCTTGTGACAACAGCACCCTTAGAACCCCTGTTGGAAGCCATATCAGCAGCAAGGGATGGCTTTTCTGGGCAGATGGAAGCAGAGCCCGAGCTGGTATCTGCTGGGGACAAAAGTAGTGCAGAGGGAGGAAAGGGGGTTGGGCAGGAACACAAGAAGGAAGACGAGGAGGAGGAGGAGAGTGGTGATGATAAATCCTGGGTGAAAGTTGCGGGCCACAGCGAGATAATGCAAGAGAGCTGGGATGTGAATGAGAAGCAGAAGCCATGCCTTGTCATTCCTGATAACAGCATGCAGATTGAGAATCCGTCTTTTGCAGAGCAAAGGCTTCTAGACCAATGTCCCATCCTTCCTCCCTATAATTTGTCGCGTGGGAAGAATACAAGTGGCCTTGGCAGGGAACAGGTCCATGATGATGCACTGGACGAGGTCGAGAAGGAATTGCTCATGAGGGCTTCTGCAATGACAATCAAGCAATCAACTACAGGAGAGAATGGGAAAGTTGAGCAGGGAAGTACAGCTGCATTGAGCGTGACCACGTCTCACATGATGAGACAGGAAACAGCAATCAGTGGAGATCGGCAGACTGCCAACGACCAGGACGTGCTTGTCATCAAGGAGATGACCTGCAGTATTCCTGACAGTGGTAGAGTTATTGTGAAGGACCTGACTGTGAGGCTTCAGCAGGGAGAGTCTCTTCTGGTTATGGGACCGAGTGGATGTGGGAAAACGACAATTGTGAAAGCCATCGGAGGAATATGGCCATTGGATGCAGGTGAGTGTGACCGATCAATGGACAATGCTTTGAAAGCTCCGCCTCTATGACCAATGAAATTGCCACATTATCCATTTTCTGAAAATGGAGTAGCCACCTTAAAGCATTAAATAAATGTCAAAATTGAAACGGTATTCACCAATTCGTGGTAGCTGAGGCAGATCCCAGGGCTTGATCCCTAGTTCCCCAACTTACCTGTGTATAATATCTACGTCAACTCGAAGAGTTGAACCTGCGMCCTGTAGAACCGCCAGTGGTAGGTAGATTGTCGTAGGGCACAGGATAGACTGGAATCGAACTGTAGACCTGTAGGGTAGAAGTCTAGACAGTTCCGGAGTTGTAGCTGAAGACTGCCTGAAGAGTCAAGGTCGTAGCTGCTACTTA
>BFEA01000705.1:585940-622360 GCA_003427395.1 Chara braunii | reverse complement strand
AAAAAAAAAAAAAAACACTACAATCTTAGTACAAAGTAGTTCCTCCCGCTTTCGCACCCCTTGCGGCCCTTACGGACCTGCGGCGCCCACCCCCATTCACCAACCTGTCCCCACAGGGCGACATGAGCATTTCCTCTCAATGCTCTCATTACATGGAAAAAAAAAAACAAAAAAAAAACAGACCATTTACATGATTTACCGCAAAAAAAAAAAAAAAAATCTACAAAGTACTTCCTTCCGCTAGTGCACCCCTTGCGGCGGCCTCCCCCATTTACCACCCCATCCCCGTATGGCCATACGACAATGTCTTCTCATTACTGTTGCGGGGTCCGCGGGTGCGGTGGTGCGGGGCCGTGGGGTTGGTCGGCTAGTGGCGGGGGTCAGAGCGCGGGGTCGGGTTCAGGCCGGGGTTGCGGGGTAGCGGCGCCGGTGGCGGGGGTAGGGCGCCGGTGGCGGGGGTAGGGCGCCGATGGGGGGTGCGGGGTCGCGGGGTGGGGAGCGGTGGTGTAGTGCGGGGACAGCGCCGGCGGTGGCCCGCCTGGGTGGCGGGGGTCGGGGTTGCCTGGACGGGGTTCGCTGCGGGGTTCCGGGCCGGTGTGGCGAGGTTCTGGGCCGGTGCTGCGGGGTTCCGGGGCGGTGTAGCGGGGTTGGTGGCGGGGTCACCGGGGTCGGGTGGTGGCGGGGGTGTCGGGGCTGGTGGCGGTGGTCGGGGACCCCGGACCCGGGGCTYCGGGGGGGCAACCACCACCCCGGCTTCGCCCCCGGGGGTCCCCGCGTGACATCCCTGGGAAGTACCTAGGGAGACGCTTACACAAGCAGTCTCTGGACAGCTGTCTAGGTACTGGCCAGCAACCTCTGCCGTAGGCTCATGTGGTTTGGGAGTTCTTCTATGGTGCGCGCACTCTTCTCCACATGACCTAGGGGTTGGGGCAGTTGCCACCCCTACCGGCGGTTGCCTTTTGCTGCTTGTGCAGCATACCGGGCTTCTCTGTACTTTGGACAATATTTAATTATGTGGCCAGGATCACCGCAGTAAATGCACTGATTCTGGTCCACACGACGCTGCCACACAGTCTGGTCCAAGCCCAGGTCTTCCCATGGCCTTCCCTGTGGCAAGCCAGGGTGCCATCCACCTCTCCTTGGAGGTGACCGGTAAGATCGTGAGCGATTTGGCGGGGGACCTTGACCCCTACCTCCCTCTTGGCAGTTTCCTCTACCACCAACCCCCTGAGCGCCCTGTCCTAGGCCACCTGAGGCCCGGCCCGGCCCCCTTGGCCCTGGCCTCCTCCTCTACCTTGCGGCCTCCCGCCAGCCGCGACAACAGCGTAGGTCCTCCTCTGACCCCCACTACTGTCCTCCTCCTCTAGGCCCCACTCAATCTAGCTGTATGGGACCTCGTCCGTACCGCCCTCGTCTAGCATAAGGATCAAATGATCCTTGGCCCTAACCTGGCCATACATAATACGCCCTTTCCACTTTTTACCCTTGTCCAGGTCCTTGTGCCAGAAAGTGGATACTGGCATGAACTGCGCCTCAAACAGCACCACCTCTCTACTTAACGCATCGTATGTCATGGTGGGTTGTCGGCTCTTCTCAAAGAAGTGCACACGTAGGGGCTCTGGCATGGCACGAAAGAAGAGATTGACCAACTGTGGCTCAGTGACCCCGTGATCTAGGACGGCTACAAGCTCGTCCATTACGCCTTTGAGTGCTCTGGCACTCCTCCACTGCCGTGAGTGGATAGTCTGCAGTTTGTCAGAGGCCCTAATGCCTCGCGTGACATCTGTAAATCGCTCCTTAAGGAGCCGAAAGAACTCAGGGAGAGGGGTGAGCTTAGAATAAGCGACCATGTTATTCTCGCACTGTGCAGCGCGAGCGAGCAATCTAGCAAAGCTGGCGGCCTCATCCTTGAGGGCCTGGAAGGCGATGAGGACCTGTTCCTCTGGCACTATGTGCTGTAAATAAACGTATGTATTTACATTGGCCTCCCACTTATCGAAATTTTCCTATTTTTTCCCGCCGTAGGACTCAGGAAACTTCATCTTAAGGGGCTCTCTACGGGGGCGTAGCTCTTCCTCCTTTGGCACAGCCAGCTTTGCGCTCTCAATGGGGCCTGTACAAAACTTCTCCGTGCCCTCCAATCGTGCCTGCACCTCAGCACCTACGTGCCGCATCATCTCACGTGCGAAATCTCGGAAGCCTAAGCGTATGGAGTGTAAGGTCATATCTTGGGCTCTCGAAAACTGATACCGCTCCTCCCAGGCCTTGGCTAAGAGCTCAATGTTCCTGGACATAATATCTAATTTCTCGTGTATGTCAGCTTGTGCCTGGATCTGCGCTCGTTGCTCCTTGATCACATCCAACTCCCTCGCATGGGGTGAGTGCACATCCATAGGGTGAGGGGATAGGCTGAAGGCTTGGCGAGAATATACCAACTCCAGCTTGGTCAAATTTGTGGTCAACAGCTCTGGTCAACGCCTTGGTCAACGGTTGGTCAACGCCGGTCAAAACCCCAGTCAACACTCTAGTCAACCTCGGTCAACACCTTGGTCAACGCCTGAGTCAACTCCCAAGTCAACTTCGGTTAACCCCTTGGTCAACGCGTTGGTCACCCTCAACTTAGCTATGGCTGCCGCCCCCTTTTCTTCCTTGCCAACCTCCTTATCCTCCTTCTTCCTTCTTTCTTTCTCCTTTTTCTCGCTTCACCCCGGCTATGGCTTCCTCTACTCTCGTTGTCCCTCCTTCCTTCTTCCTTGTCTATGGTTTCTCTCTCCTTTGTCTCTCCTCCCTTCTCCTTCGCTTCACCTTTCTCTCTCCTTCGTGATACCCTGTGTCCGAGCTCCGCGGCTATGGCCGCTTTCTTCTTTGGACCGCACAGCAATCTTGTATCGCTTCTCTCTCTCTCTCTCTCTCTCTCTCTCTCTCTCTCTCTCTCTCTCTCTCTCTTCGTCGTTGTCTTCTGTGCAGGTACTCAGCACCTCCCTCCGCAGCGCAGCTATGGCGGATCTTCTTCGATGGTGCAACTTGGCTATGGCGCCTAACTGGCGCGCGCATCTCCTTCCCACTGGCAACGACGATGGCGCGTGGGGTAACGGGAACCAGCTCTGATACCAATGCAATCAGACTCGCTTTCTTTCCACTTCGCACACATGCAAACAGATGGAGACTCACACTGGCGCAGGGCGCCCACTCAGAGCTTAGAGATATGGAAATCAAGAACACAGTTCAGATGCAAGTTCTCTTCAACAGGCTATGGCGCATCAGCTCCTGAACATCCCAACCTTCGTCACTGTGTCCAACCCCACTGTTCACACACACTCACTCTGGATCACCCTGAATACCACCACACACGTACGTTATGTCTAACTTCCTCCTACAGCGGCTATGGCCGCTTTCTTCCACTACTAACTATGGCTACGATCTCCCTTCAGCCCACTTCGTCTTCGGGCAACCTGCAGACCACCTTCGCACAAGACGCTGTAGCAGCGCTTCCGCATGGCTTACGCAGCGAATGAATGAATGGCTGGGCGCTGCCTCTTGATTTATACTTCTGTAACTCGTTGGTCTGCCACTTTCCCAGGCCCTTGTTGCACACAGTCCCACACGGACTTGCTTGACTGGACTCTGACTGACTGGGACCGGTGTCGCTGACTGCATGGGTTTGCACGGCCAACTCGATGCAGTCGCACTGCCGACGTAACGCAGTTGGCTCACCACTTGCCCACTTGCCTCTGACTAAAGGCCCACCACTTGCCTCTGACTAAACGTGGGACACTTTGAAAAGCCACTTCCGGACCTTCCGGAAGGCTGTGGACTTGGCCTTTCGGGTACTGTAGCAGCTACGACCTTGACCTTTGAGGACTGTAGCAGCAACGACCTTGACCTTTCAGAACATCTACAGCCTCGACCTCTACAGAGCTGTGACTCCTAATCGACAGACCTACAGATCAAACCCCTACCGCTACACGGACCTACGACAGACGACAAACAACTACCAAAACACAGATCACGGGTTCAAACACTCAGGGGTCGACTTGATACTGTACATGGACAAAGTGAATCGAACTCTAGGGCCTGCATCCGTGACTGCCAAAAGGTGAAAAGTGTTTCATATTGCACAAATAGTAGAATATTAGGATTGAACCCCCTCACTGGAAATTGCTTCCACCTAGATCAGACAGGGTTCATCCCAGGTAGGCTCATTCTAGACAACGTTACGACTCTTAGTGAATCCATCAGAATAATTAGCCAAAAGAAAATTATGGCAGCCATCTTGTTCTTTGACTTCAAAAAAGCCTACGACCAGGTCAACTGGGACTTCCTTTTTCAAATTTGGACATTTTCTCGAGTTATGTGTGTCATCCTTGTGCAGGGGTCATGCTAATCTTGTCTGTATCGTTCCAATTTTAACGGATGTCGCGAAGGACAATCAACTGGGACTGCCTACAAAACCGCATGGGAAAAATGGGAGTAGGTCCGAACTTCCGCAAGTGGGTGAGGGTCCTATACGATGATGCTCAAGGAATAGTCCAAGTAAACGGATTTCTGTCCAACCCCTCAGTCTTCCTATTTGCCATGGAAGCTATCGCAGCCTTTCTAAGGAAGGGCGCCTCAATTGAAAAATTGGAAAACATCAAGGACGAGAGAGACCATATCCTCCATCTCCCGACCACCCTATTCGTGGACGACCTGGCCGTTCCCATCAGAGCTTCTAACTCGTCTTTCCAGGCACTGACAAGAGCAATGCAGGCCTTTCAGTTAGCATCCGAAATGCAAGTCAATTGGGAAAAAACAATCGGATAGTCAATCTCAGCTTCCCCCCTTCCCACAGAAATCACCCCTGAAGGCATGCAATGGGCAGACCCCGCGTATCCAATCCACTTCCTAGGTATCCAGCGTAGCATAAAAGGTTGCCACCCTTCATCAGTGGCATCACTGCTATCCTCCATGATCAATAAAATGCACAGCTGGCAACGATCTCACACAGCCCTCCTAGGCAGGGTCTTAGCATTGAACAACGGAATATTAGCCATGATGTGCTATGCTACCTCGATTTGGTTTCTATTGGCTGGTTTCCAACAACAAATCAGAAAAGGGCATGTGCATATCCATAGACCTACAATCCCGACAAACGACACTTCATCCACAAAGTAGCATGGGAGCGAGTCACTCTGCTCAAGAGATAAGGACTGGGTCTCCTAGATCCTGCACGTCAAGTACAGGCCCTGCAAACCAAGTGGATATTGAGACTAACTCTGCAGAGCAATCTGCAGTGGGTACCCGTAGCACCAAACCACATCAAGGAACTGGCCCCGTATAAATCCCCACCCAACGTGTCGGGCCTCTTCTGGATCTTTAACTGACAATGGCCCCTTTTGATTCTCCTCCAGCTAAACCTGGAGGAACAATTGGACAATGAGCCCTCTAAATCCTTTTGGGAACAAACTCCTATACATCTGGAAAAAAATCATCCCGGAAAATACACTTGGACCCACAAGGAGGGACGAGGTTCTCAGGCAACGCAGTCCCTGGATCAAGGATGAGAAGGGTGAAAGCCTTCTCCTACGAAAGTGGACGGAGCAAGGATGAGAAGGGCGAAAGCCTTTCTCTTACCAAAGCGGACCCCAAATGGGGACATTGGCTTGACACAAGTAGCTAACCGGGACACCCACTGTCAAAGGAATATGCAAATTCAACACCGATGGAATGAAACTACCAATAGCTGGAAGTCAGAGCCTTAATAGCGGTCCTAAAAGGAAGTCACAACCTACAAGCCAACTTATCACTTATCATCGAAAGCATCCCAGTAGAATGGTGCTGTCTACTAAGGTCAGAACAAAAGTGGCTCCCGGGGGATTGGGCATCACAGAAAGAACAAACAGGAAGTCCTAAGCATAATAAGCAATGAAATCCGGAACAATGAATGGATATGGTGCAGCATTCTCCCCTTGGAAGAACCAGGAAAACAGCGAGCTACCTTAGCAAAGAAAGTAGAGCCGAGGGGTCCTTTAAAGTAAGTAACTTGAGAAGAATCAGGAAGACGTTCAAAGAACAGAGTATACAAGCCTGAATCAGATATCCAGCAGCTAGAAGTAGACCCCACCGAATGGTCCTGGAGCATTCCCAGCGACACCACCACAGTGGCAAGAAGGTACAAAATAACAGATTATACCCCTCAACTAGGCTGTAAGTTGTTCTCCACACCCATTACGATTTCCTCCATTGTACAAAAAAGATGGCAAAAAGAAGAAATGAAAGGATTCATGCTGCAGACACCCAGTCCCGGTCCCAAGGTCCTGACAAGTCACAAGTCCCAGGGCCGTCTGTAGGGTAGGCCGTAGGACTCCAGGATCGAAGTGTCGTAGGTTTGTAGCGGTCGGTACCAAAGTGCCGTACCCGACAAGAAAAGTTCAGAAGTGTCCAGTCTAGTCAGACAGTCCCCATGTCCAATTTTGCGGCATGTGCCAGGAAAGTCCGGAAGGTACCGGGCCGACAAAATGTTTGCAGCAGACAGGCCGCGGCTGACCGGTACCGGTCTGAAGCAGGCCAAGCCAAGCCAAGCCAAGCGAAGACAAGTCCTATATTTAGCTGCTACAGTGCAGCGACTCGTCACTTGTTCAGTTGCGAGATGCGGAAGCGCTGCTGCTGCTTGTGCGTTACGGCAACTTGGGCACTGTGTGCCTGAGGAAGAAGGGGGCGCCTGAGAGTTGGTCCACAGCAAGGGTAGACGTAGAGCAGGAGGACGGCGGCCATAGCCGCCAAGGTGTAAGATACCTGAGTGGGCGCATCCAGGGTGACGATCCAGGGTTGGTGAGAGAGAGAGAGATGAGGAATGAGAGAGAGAAGGGGGGAAGCCATAGCCACTATCTGGTTGAGACTCGCTGTGTGTGTGTGTGTGCGGCAGAGCCGCTGGTGACAAATATTCTTGTATATTGGCAATAATATTGGTGACGACATCTCGAGTGTGGATTGTATCTCGTTTTGGCTTCTCATGTGTGAACTCTCATGTGGATGTTCGCTGTCGTATGCAAGTTGAACTTTACGGGTACTCGGTTCATTTCAGAAAGCTCTCTCACAAACACAATCTTTAAAGTTTGAACCCTCCTGGTCATCAGTATTCTGCACAAGGCCAGTCAAACTGGCAAGTCTGCTATGGCTCATAACATTCAGAGTGGTCCCAGCGAACTCCTGGCTAGCTCAAAGATGAAGGAAGGAAGACAGTTCCGAGCATGCATCATGGTGTAAAGTCTGCAACTCCCAATCCATAGAGACTCTCAACCGCGGCTTCTTGGAATCTGAGAAAGCCCATAACAAACTTGAAAGGACTGGGTGAGCCTTTAGGAAGTATATAGATATCCACCAGTCATGAAAGGCACAAATATTGAAGGAAAAGAAAAGACATAAGGGGCAGGAGAACAAGAAGGAAGAGTTGCCTCGTCTGTATGGGGTCGATAAGGATATTGAAGACCTGGAGTGTGATCCAGCAGAATAGGGATGGTCTATGGTACTCTATAAAAAACGAGGCACTCGTAGGCTCGTCACTAGGAGGGAATAGTACCCCCAGACAACTCCGCAGACCCATCCCCAATAACAGCAAAACTGTGGCTACCGACAACTCAGCAGACCCAGTGCCAATAACAGCAAGCAAAACTGTGGCTGACACACATGCAAACCCACATGCAATGGGTACATGCAAACCCACTTGCAAGAAAAAAAATCCATCCGAATGGATGAACCATTTATTATGGGGATGCTACAACTCTAGAAGAGCTCAGGAGGTCAAAGGACTGCAGGGGCTCATGATTTACCAAGAGTGCCGGTAAATGCATGGCTGGATTGAGGGAAAAAAGGGAAAAGAAAAAAAGGAAAAAGGAAAAATGCATGGCTGGCTCATGGACAGAAAGAGAATATAGAACACAGGATGGCCCACTTTGTAGGATGTCAGAGTGACGTGTGAGATACAGAATCCTTGTCTCATTGTTTTGTTGAATGCCAACATGCAGATCGACTCTGGGAAAAAAAGGCACATCCATATGGGAGGAATTATCTGACCGCTGAGCAGCTATTTCTGAAGGACTGTTCCGTTCTCCTGACAGTCAAAGACAGACTGGAGCGAATCTCCTCCGAAAGCTGGGTTAAGCAGGGCTGTGGGCCAAATGGAAGGCCCGATGCCATTTGGCACTAGGAAAAAAGGGAGATTTTTTTTCGAGAAATGTGGACGGAGTTCCGAACACATGGTTGAGACCTGCGTAGCACGGCGAACGCGTTCCCGCCCCTTCGTGTTCCTGCGAACGTGTTTGCGCATTCGTGCAAACGGCTCGCGAACGTGTGCTGAAACGGTTTCACCCAGTTGATCCGACATTTGCAGACGCAGAGATTCGATCCCTAGACTTGTGCCCGAACCTTGTACATTGACCGTGTGTGCTGAGTGAGATTCGATCCCTAGACCTACCCTGTACCCTGTACATAGACCCAGTGATCTGTGTAGGACTCCATCCCTAGGTCCGTAGGTCAGTAGTTAGGACTGTTCCAGTAGGCCTAGAAAGGGTCTGTTCTAGAAGTCTCTACCTGAGTCTATTGTGGGCCTAGAGTCTGTCTGTTGGTCTGTAGGTTGTAGAAGTCCGTAGGTCCCTGTAGGCCAGTCCAGTCAGCAAGCACCGAAGGAAGGGGCTGCACGTGGAACATGGAGGCCCACGCGTTCTGGAGAAGACTCCAGAAAAACGCGTTTTGGGGCCCAGCAGCCCACGCGTTTTGGCCCAGAAGGCCTACACGTTGGGACTGCCAGGCTCTCGCTACCTGGAAACTTCCAGGCCTGGGCCCCACGCAGTTTGGGCCTGTAGCCCATGCGGTTTGGGAAGTTTCCGGACCCGGGACTCACACGTTTTGGCCCAGGTCCACGTGCTTTGAGACCGGGCCAGGCCACCTGCGGGTTACTATAAATAAAGAGGCAGCATCCAGCCATTCATTCATTCACCTGGGAGCCATGCAGAAGTGCTGCCTCAGTGACTTGTGCGTGGAGGTCTGCAGGTGCCCGGAGAGGAAGTGGGCAGCGAGCAAGACAGTGGCCATAGCTGGCGAGTGAGGAAGACGACGGCGGCCATAGCCGCAAGTTGTACAGTTGACTTGAACAGAGTTTAAGTGCAAGTTCATTGTTGATTCTGAGTTGAAGAGTTTGGTTTTGCCATCAGTTCGCGTGTATGCATGTTGAAAGCAAGTTTGGAGTCGAGTCTGATTGCACTGGTATCGGAGCTGGTTCCTGTTGTCCACGTTGGAGCTGCAGTAAGCTGGAGGTGAGAGAAGCCACCATAGCCAGAAGACGTCAAAGTGAGAGAGACAGATAGAGAGAGAGAGGGAGAGAGAAGGAGGCCATAGTGGACGGCGGCCATAGCTGCCAAGCTCGGAGAAGAAGAACACCATCAAGAAAGGAGAAAGAAGAGACGCAGAGAGAAAGAAGAAGGAAGTTGACGAAGAGGGAGGTGAAGCAGCCATAGCCAAGGTGTAGGAAGAAAAAGAGGGTGACGAAGGAGAAGGTTGACCACCATAGCCAGGAGGTCGGAGGGTTGACCCAGGGGGTTGACCAGCGTTGACCAACGTTGACCGACATTGACCGGAGGTTGACCAAGACTGACCGGAGCGTTGGCCAGGAGCTTTGACCAAAACGTTGACCAAGCTGGAGCGAGAAGACGAGCGGTATTATCTCTCCAAGCCCTGGCCTAGCCCTTACCCTGTGGAAGTGCACCCTCACCTTGGTACTTGCTGACGTCAGGTCTGTCAAAGTCAGTTATAACTCCCTGTCACTTTTGTCCAGATCGATAGGACTCTGTGGATGTGGTCGTAGAGCTGCGAGCCCAAACCCACACGGGACTCAGTAAGGCTAAAGGCCGCGTCTGACGACTGACACGTCCGGGGGACAAGAGCGACCGGTACTGACCGGCGGGCTGCTCAATATGGCGTGGTAGGCCCGAACTCCGAGCTGTGGCCTGTGCCTCCAGCTGTCTAAGTCTTAAGAGGACTCGGCTGATCACATCGTCCTGTCTGCGACATTAAAGAATTCTTGAGGACTTATGGGGGATCTCCTTAAATGCCTCCTGATCAGCCAATGAGTTTTGTAATGATAGCCTAGACGGACCCGAGTAGCAACTAGAAAGTCCCCTTATACGAAAGTCAGTCTGATAGGTCTACGTGTTGAGGAGCGAAATCGTCTTGGATTGTGCACCTTCACCATGGTGACCTGGTCTGGAACTAGTACCACCCCCTATAGTAGGGAACAAGAAGAGAGAGTTGTCGCTCTTTTGAGAGAGAAAAAGGAGAAGATGGAAAAGAGAGAATTGATCAAGCAGGCCAAGATGTTGGCCTTGCTAGAAGAGCAAGAGGCAAAGACGAAGTAGATGGAGGAGGAGATGAAGAAATGGACGAAGGAGCAGGAGGAGAAGATGGCAGCAATACAGGCACAGGTGGAGAAAGAAGAAGAAGAAGACAAGGTAGAAGAAGAAGTGCCTTTGCAAAGGAGGGGTGAACCAAGTACGAGTAAGAAGGAGGAGGAGATAGAAAAGATGACGCAGGAATGGGCCGCACATCTGGAATTGGGGGAAGATAGAGAGGCCGAATTAGCAATACCCCCAGAGGAGAGAGAAGCGGCAAGGAGTTGGAGGCATGGAGATGGTGCTTGTCCCAAGAGAGAGTTAGGCGTCTCGAAGCGGCAGAGCGAGCAGAATGGGATTTAAAAGCGGTAGAAACTAGCATGGGGAAGATCAGGGAAGAAACCGAGTTAGGCACTAAGCTCGAGACCCTGACACAAAGTGTGGAATCCTTACTAATCGCGCATCGCAAGCAGATGCAGCACCTCCATAGCCAAGATATAAAGTTAGAGGCGATGCGCGCTGGATTTAAAGATTTTGCGCAGGATATGATGAAATATTTGGTGGGCCAGGTCCACCTTGCGATTAGTAAGACTAAGGAATTATGCATTGGCGCCATTGAAGGCACCAAGATAGCGGTTGCTAAGGAAGAGGAGCCTACCCCACGCCACGAGAAGGTCAAGGTCCATTTCCCCGAACCCTTCAGTGGAAAGAAGGGGAGGACTTTGATAACAAGGAGGCCAATGTGCACTCCTACCTGTATCTGCAAGGAGTCACGCCAGAAGACCACGTTTTGGTGGCCTTCCAGGCCTTATGAGAGGAAGCGACCAGCTTTGCTAGTTCGCTAGCCCGCGCCACAAATTGTGACAACGATATGGTCACATACTCTAGACTAACGCCCCTCTCTGAGTTCTTGAAATCACTCAGGGAACGATTCTCAGACGTGACGCGGGGGGTTAAAGCCTCCGATAAGCTTCAAATGATTTCACACACGCCAGTGGAAGAGTGTGCACGCACTCAAATCGGCCATGGATGAGTCAATTGTTGTTTCTGCGTCATGGAGTAACCGATGCCCAACTAGTCCAACTCTTTTATCGTGCCCTGCTTGAGAATATTCAGGGACATTTCTTTGAAAAGAAGAACCAGCAGGCCATGACATACGATGTTCTTAGCAGGGAGCCTGTCTTATTCACCGCCCAAGAATCACTGTCGAGCGCATCGGTTCGGCACCGCACAAGGCAGCGCGGGACCCTCCCAGCCGCTATCGGGCGCATCGGTCCGGCACCGCACGTGGCAGCGCGGGACTCTCTCGGCCGCGTCACGCAGGAGTTGGACCAACCTCGACACGAACACGCACATGGAGCTTCCTTAGGCTGCTCCGGCCGAGTGCGCCAGCCATACCTCTCGCGAGCCCCTACGACAGGATAGGGCCTACGCGAGGCACAACTGACCTCCACCTTACGGGAGTTGTCACCTCCCTTCGGTGGGCAAATCCTCGCCGAGCTACCAGTCCACAGTACGAAAGTTGATCAGTTGCAATCGCAGAGGTGGACCAGCCGAGGGCGTTTCTCGTTCGCTGTAGCATAGGGGGTACGCGTGGTAATACGCCTATCGGACCCGCATGCGAACCGACATCTTGGGGGGGCTGAAGTCCCAAGCGCGGCTCGTCGTCGGTCGACTAGGACGCATCCCACACACCACGCGCACACCACTTTACGAACACAAAATAAAACACACACACACACACGTCAAACAACGTGACAACACTCCTAGTCCCTTCAGTAGCCATCCCATAACTCTCCGATGCGGAAATCGGATAGGCGTCGCGCGCGAGACTTAGTATAAAACCGCGCGGCCACAGGGCTATCTCATATCGACTCGCAATGCAAACGTGCGCAAGCAGTCGCAATGATGGCGTACTATGTAGTGCCCATAATCAAGCGGTTCCTCGTGGATCCGAGTACCGCTTATGACACTCAAGTGTCAGACTCGAAGTGTCGTGAGGGTTTAATCCTTTATGACATTGCACGGGTGAAGGAAAGTCGTGCAGCCGCCGCGAGACCTCCGGCCTTTGGTCTGAGCGTCTCGGCAGGCAAGGCAAATAGGCTCTGCACGGGGGCAGATTCCTTCCCTGCAGAGTCTAGGGCTTGGGATGTCCTGGACAAGGACCTTGAATCCCGGCCGGAACCAACGTCCGACTATAAAATCTCTAAAAAGCAAAGGATAAAAGGGGACCTCCCTTTTCTCTCAAATCATAACATGGTTAACCCTTGCGCACGATCTAAGTAAGCCGCGCACATACCCAATATATATATGTATGAGGCTTATTTATATAGGACGATCACTTTTCACAGTCACAGTGGGACTCCTCTCAGCCATATATGTATGTAATCGCAAACAGTCACATCCAGAAGCCGAGCCACGACCATACCTGCAATCACATCAAAGATTCATCCAGAAGTCCACGCACTACACGGGGGCAACTTCAACCATTCCTTGCACTCATACCCCTCGCTTTAGCCACACAAGCCTCACTCGTGCAACTGTCAAATAAATACTCAGTACTTTTTGTTGGATGGCCATTCAATAAAGCCCGGGTGAAAACACAACAAAACAGTTCAATCACAAGGCTAAAGCCTTTAGGTTGAGTGGCAGGAGTGGATTGAGTTGAATCGTAAACCGACGAATCAGCAACCGACCTGTTATCAGTGATAACAGAAGATGATCCTCAAGGGATCAAGCTGAATCTAGTCCTGAACTTGAATCAAACGATCAAGAGGACCTGTAACACATGACAGGTCAATGTCCCAGGCTAAACCTATAAGTCCATGGAGAACACTCTCCATATCACGATCTTACCCAAATCATCCTAGTTAACTATATCTGATCCTACCTCTAAGCAAATGCCCAAAGAAAAGTAGATTCATGGCAAAACCTCTCCTATTCAGGGTGGATTACCAGAATCGTCACCTGTCAAAATATAATTTATCTCCCTTAAACTAAGAAAATTTCGGCAGCGCTCCCCGTAGGAAAAGCATCTTTCCAGAATTTATATAAGTCCGAATATGCAAAACAGAAGCGGCATTTGACTTCCCAAGGTCCAATTTTGTCTACTCCCTGATTTAGCAAAAATTTGGGCAGCACTCCTTTTAGAAAAGGAGACTTTCCAGATTTTTACTAAGTCATATATAAACTTTAGACAAGTAGAACTTTGACAGTCAAAATTTGACTAACTCCTTGGATTTGTAGAAATTTCGGCAGTGCTTCCCGTAGAGAAAGTAGCTTACCAAAATTTATACAAGGCCAAATATAACAAAAGATCTCAGAAAATGCGAGAATTGATTTAAGTAAAATAAACTTAGCTCAGAAAATGCAGGAATTGAAACTAACTCCTATGGCTCTAGCACATGGCGAGCGACTAAAGCAACTACCTATCAACCTGAAACTCAGACCAAGTAGTAGCTTCACTCAGTCACATGTAGGCCAAACCACAAAGGTAAGTACTCTCACCATCCCCAAGTCAAACTTTGCAAACAATAGTTCGTAGTCTTTCAATGATTTAGCCCTTTATACCCAACTTACATAAGGCATAGGTTAGGCCACCTGAACTTACAGAGCGCGCCCAACTTAGCCAGGCTTAAAGTCAAATACCTAAATTTATAGAGCATTCTGACTTAGCCAAATATACACAAAACAGAGGGCACCACTACTTCTCTCTTCTTTGGGCACATGATTAGGCCATCCTAGTCACCCTGAGCTGTTTAAGATATCCAAGTTATATATATCTCTCTAAACTTAATCTTCAGGGTGGGCGTAGGACCGAGCCATTTATCTTAGAAACAATGCTCAGTCGGCCCAAGTTACCTTCAATTATACTCTTAGTTATACTCTCTTCAACTTACGATAAGCTATAGTCAGACCATCCAATCTTATGGAACCCGTGTCTGACTAGCATGTTTTTAATAGGATAGTAATACAATATAACAACTTATGACCATTGGGTTCCAGCATGTGCGAGGCTTTGAGTCACACCCCCTGAACTTACAGAAGGATCTAACTCTCTGTCAGATTCATTTCTCTCTGGATCATCATGTGTGTGGCATTGAGTCAACCCCCCTGAACTTACAGAAGGGTTTGCCCCTTTGTCAGGTTCATTCTCTTAAAATAAAACAGGAAGAGACTGAGCCACCTAAACTTATAGAACAACTCAGCCCCCTCGTTCAGAAACAAAGAAACTCAAGAAAACCCAAGAAACCAGGCAGTTCATGGTACCTAAACTTATAGAGCGCCCTGAGCTCCTGAAAGTCAAACGCAATCAAACCCTCGCAAGTCAGAGCAGTCAGGACACCTAAACTTATAGAGCGTCCTGACTCTCCATACAGTTCACAGCACTAGGTCTCCCCAAACTTATGGGGACATCCCAACCTCCAGAGCGTTCAGGCCACCTAAACTTATAGAGCGGCCTGATGCCCCATGCACCCCAAAAATAAAACAAAACGTTGGGCTTCCCCAAACTTATGGGGACCTCCCAGCCTTAACGACCCAGACAAACCTTATGCAATTCAGCCCTCCATCCTGCCTTTCCCAGATGCAGTTCTCTTTCACAATCTGCTTTCACACAATCAACAAAACTGAAACTGAGATTGCACACACACTTCTTTACTTAATCTGAATTCAGATCCTGAAAATCAAACCAAAGTCAAAGTACAGGATGCATGTAGTACAATCAGTCAATCATAGAAAGAAGTATAGGTAAGGGTTATACTTAGGTATATAGAAGGGGTCAGGGAATTACCACTGAGTTCCCTGCCTCCAGGACTCCTCCTGAGTCCCGGCAGGGCTCCCGCAATCGGTGGGCCACAGAGGCCTTGGCGCGGATTACGGGTTGCAATCCCGCCTGCCGCCTTCCTCTCAGAACCGATGGACTAGACTTAGAGTGAGAAGGATAGTTGGAGAGAATCTGAGACTCTCAAGTTCAGGAAGGAAACACTCAGACTCGCTTGACAGGGCCTTCGATCTTTCAGCGCCTGAGGGCCCCACAATGATAGCCAACGTCACAGCTTGGTCAGCCCCTAGAGCCAAACTGTCACGGTCAACCCTCTGCCGACCTCCTAACTCGCACTACCAACCCCTCTACTTGTCCAGCCTGACCACCTCTCCGAGCCTTGCCCGATCGTGGTCACTCAGCGACGTGCAACAGCCCCCTAGATGCAGCCGCAGTACTTTAGCAGCGTCCGAATAGTAACAGCGACAACTTCTAGCCGCTGCAACCCACACACAGTCCACAACAATGCCTCCCACTCAACAGCACCAGTAACCGTTTGTGCCCGGCCAATCAGACGTCGCTTGCTCCCAGTCAAGCGAACCTACCACAGTCCCAGTCTCGAATCCACAAACAGCCCTCCAACCCACAGTCCCTCTGCAGTCCTTTCTGGGCTGTCACTGGCCCGCCACAGCCTTGTCTAACGAACTGGCCACTATCCTGGGTCAGCCAGACGGCCCGTAACCTTTGCAGCCAGCTCCCGCACGCTAGCGTCGGCAATCAAACGGCGGCGCACAGGTCGGCCTTAGCCAAAGTGCGGCGTACTCAGCAGATGCACGCAACAGAAAGGCAGGGAGACCCAGCGACGCAACACCTACGTACCACAGTCAGTGCAGCCACAAAACACGACGACCGTACAACCAACACAGGGTGCTTAACTGTTTAAACAGATCAAGCGAAATACCACGATGGCGCGAAACAACAAGGCGCGGTCTGCTAGGAGTTGGGAAACACGATACCGCGCCTAAGCTCAATAGTACTTAGTGCGCTTGGCCAATGCCAAGCATGCCCCAACGGTTCACAACCCCAATATGCAGCAGGAACATGGTTCCCTCAGCAACTGTTCGCAATCCACAGCATACTAGCTTAACCCTCGACTGCTAGCGTATGAGGCCAATGGCCTGCTCCAACTCAGTGCGAGGGGGTAAGACAGCTGGCTAGCCACCAGGCTGCCTCCTTTCCCCGGCTCCTTCGCCATGCCCGCCTGTATCCTGCGCGGCTTCATGGCCAGGTTCAGCCCCGCTGCTGGTCACTCCCGCTACCTCTCAGCGTCCATCCCTCTCACTGCGCCTCGTCAGCTTCCCCGCCATTCTCAACTTTATTCGCCCGCACCCGGCATCACCCCCTGTCCGGGTTCATCTCCATTTCATTGCGTTCGCACGTTACTCCGGCCGCTCGCTTCTTTGGCCAGCGCCCCTCCTCCCGACATCGGCTCAGTCTGCACCCGGCGCCATTCTCCGTCCCGATCCACCCGCACCCCGTCGCTACCCCTCTCTTCCGCTTTCCTCCCCGCCTGAGCCAGCTGCTCCGCTCATCGATACACAGTGCCGCCCGGCCGGTGTCCGTGCCCGGTGGTCGGCCCGACGACTACAGCGCTCCGCCCCTATTTGCATGTACCCAGCGCAGCAATACGACCAGGTTCGCTCGGCCATTCCCACTGCTCCGCTCTGCTCGTCGCTCATTGCCCGCTGCTCCTCTCCCACGCTTACCTCGTCCGCTATCCCGCTGCCGGCTGTCTTGCTCAGCGCAGCGCCCAACGCCCTACCGCCCTACAGCACGTCGCTCCCATTCGCTCTGCCCGTCGCCTCTCCTTTCTACTAACCCGCCTTCCTTGCTAACTCTCTGCTGAATCCGACTTCATAATCGGATTCGCCCCGTTTAAAACCCCTATTTAGTATCTCACCTCGCTCGAATCCATCGAGGATCGAGTGAGGTACGCATCTCTTACTCCCACCTCCCTCCTTCTCCGCCATCTCCATATCCTCCACGCACGGCCTTTTCCCAATAACCCTCCCTACACTAACTCTTTCACTAACCTACCACTTCCTATGAAGCCGCCCCACCCCAAAACCTTTGCTTGAACCTCTACTCCACTCGATCCTATCGAGATTCGAGTGATGTCTCAACTCTTCACTCCTCACCTTCCCTTCGCCATAGCCACCGCGCAACCTTTTTCTCACTAACCTTCTTTTCTACACACCCTCTCCTAAAACTAACTACACAGTCGAGTTCGCCTAGGGTCAAAACCCCCGGACCGCCTCTCGGCTCGCCCGATTCCATGAAGAATCGAGCGAGCTATGTGTTCCTACCTCCTGCCATAGCTCCTCTCTGCCCTCTCCCCACCTCGCATGCACCCGGACGCGGAAAGCGTTCAGATTCTTTTTGTTATTTTCCCTTTACTTCTTCAGCGCCCGTCGCTCCCTGCCTGTTGCTTCGGCGCCCAACGCTTGGTCCCTGTCTCCGTAAGCTCTGCGCCCGTCCCTCATCGTTACTACGCGTCCCCACTCTCGACTGTACCCGGTCCCTACTCTGCCTAGGTTCATCCGTTCTTCTCCCTGCTGCGCCGCTACTCCACGTCGACGCCTATCGCCCGCTGCTAATCAGTGCTGCCCGGTACTGCCCGCACCGGTGCTCCGGCTGCGCTATCTCCTCTGCCCGCTGCTGTCGGGCCAGCCTCACATCCGCTTCCCCTTTGCCTGCACTCCAATGTATCTGGCGTGGGAAGGCGCTCAGATTCCTCCCTCTTTTCCACTATCTCGGCACCTCGGCTAGCGCGGCTTGGTTCCCCCAGCTGTCTGGCCACCACTTGCTCCGCCCCCGCCTTCGGAGACTCCTACGCCTAGTCGTCCCATCGCCCTCGCTATCTCCCTGGCACCCTTGTCTTCCTCTCCTCCAACGTTGTCGTCAACAGCGACCGGCGCCTCGTGACCGAACAGTGTCCCTTCCGACCGACCAGCGCCCGGACTCGGACATTTCGAAACGGGAATAGGAGGACCGCCCCGGCTTTATACGCGCCCGCTTCCCACTAAGGCCAAGCTAAACTCCTTCATACCACTCCAGCTTTAGCGGGTGTCCCGAAGGACTCGGTCGGGCGATGCCCCACGATTTCTCGAGACCGGTGCGGCCACCGCTACCTTACCTCAGTGCATGAACCTAGCCCGCGTCTCGGAATCTGTGCGTGCCGGCCTTGCACAGGGGCCAAGCGGATCTTCTCTGTATCACTCCAATTCTAACACATGTCCCAAAGGACTCTTCGCCGTGGCAGGCGGCCCACGGCGCCTCCAAACGCCACTCAGTCCTTTCCTGCCTCTTCCACACACGTACGCAGTTCGTTTCCCATCGGGGTTCACCCCTAGCCCACCAGCCCTACGCAGCGACTGCATAGGTCCCTCTCCCCCGATCTATGCGCATCACCCTAGCGTAGGGGCCATCCGAATCCTCGCTGCATCATACAGATCTTAGTAGATGTTCCGAAGGGCTTGCACGAGGCAGTGCCCCACGGCAATCCAAAACCCCCTTGGCCTTTCCCCCTGGCCAGCTGGCGGGGAAAAAACACCATCCTCAGGCAGGCCTGAACGCCCTGCCCCGTCGTAACTCCCTACCCCGGGCTCGAACTCGGCCCGTATTTCAACAGTCCACGGCCGTACTTACTACTCTAAGCCCCTGGTTCGGTAACCCGGACTCGGGACCGGCGTCGGAGCCTTTGCGGGGTCTATGAATAAAGGCAGGGGGCAAAACAGCGATATAAATTGAAACAGAACCCGGAAATAGAAGGAATACCACCGAAAAAAACTAGGCCGCGCGCGGATCCTACTGGCGCTCCTTTGGCCCTGCAACGCGGGCCCATGACCGGGCTCCCCCAACCAAACAAAAAGGGGATAGTCCCGCGAGACCCTCAACCCCTTCGCTTCTCGCTGCTCCATTGCTCCCACGCTCTCGTCCGCTCGCTTCGAACCCCGTACCTCTGTCTCACAAACCCAATGCGGTAACCAATAGGGCTAAAGCCCAAGTCCGAGACTGGCTCGCGCAAAAACCAACATATGGTGATGCGGCGCAGTGCCTTGGCCAGAAAAACGACCTGGGCCTCGTCTCTGCCTACAACCTAGCCCACGGCCGTTAAGCCTCCGCACCGGCCTACCCAAACTGTGCCGTAACCGCCCCGCTTACCACGCAAAGTCGCACTGTCGTTGTCGATGTCGCCGTCGAGGTCGTCCTCCGTACGCACGCGCAGGTCGCAAGCGAACACATTAGTCAGCGGGACCTACGCTTTTTGATCCCTGCTTAATCAGAAGCAAAAATCTGTCCGGCGGTCACGCCGACCCTCCAATCATCAACAACTAAAACGATCACGCGCGCCTCAAAAATCCGTGCGCCCCCACACTCTCTATTGTGGCCAACCACCCGGTCAATGTAATCACAGACACAGGCGCGCCTAGCGCGGTATACCTGAACTTTAAACCAAAACTAGTTCCTGTCGCTTGCAAAAACCAGGGCGGATACCCTTGTAAGGGTATTCGCGTCGACACCGCGTCACACAGAAGTTGGTTTAAATCCTTCGTCGGAAGTATACATGGAGCTTCCACAAGCTGCTCCGGCCGAGTGCGCCAGCCATACCTCCCGCGAGCCCCTATGACAGGATAGGGCCTACGCGAGGCACGACTTACCTCCACCTTACGGGAGTTGTCACCTCCCTTCGGTGGGCGTATCCCCGCCGAGCTACAAGTCCACATTACGAAAGCTAATCAGTTGCAATCGCAGAGGTGGACCAGTCGAGGGGTTTCTCGTTCGCTGTAGCATAGGGGGTACGCGCGGTAATACGCCTCTGTCGGACCCGCACGCGAACCGACATCTTGGGGGACTGAAGTCCCAAGTGCGACTCGTCGTCGGTCGACTAGGACGCATCCCACACACCACGCGCATACCACTTCACGAATCACAAAAATAAACCACACACGCACACACACATCAAACAACGCGACAACACTCCTAGTCCCTTCAGTAAGTTATCCCATAACTTTCCGATGCGGAAATCGGATAGGCGTCGCGGGCGAGACGTGGTATAAAAACCGCGCGGACGCAGGGCTAATTCACACTGATTTGCAATGCAAGTGTACGCAAGCAGTCGCAATGATGGCGTACTATGTAGTATCCATAATCAAGCGGTCCCTCGTGGATCCGAGTACCGCTTATGACACTCAAGTGTCAGACTCGAAGTGTCGTGGGGGTCTAACCCCTCACGATATTGCACGGCTGAAGGAATAGTCGTGCAGCCGCCGCGAGACCTCCGGCCTTTGGTCTGAGCGTCTCGGTAGGCAAGGCAAATAGGCTCTGCACGGGGGCAGATTCCTTCCCTGCAGAGTCTAGGGTTTGGGATGTCCTGGACGAGGACCTCGAATCCTGGCCCAGGACCAACGTCCGACTATAAAAATCTCTAAAAAGCAAAGGATAAAAGGGGATCTCCCTTTTCTCTCAAACCATAATCTGGTTAACCCTTGCGCACATTCACAGTAAGCTGCGCGCATACCCAAGGCACGTATAAATATATACATAAGGCTTATTTATATAGGACGATCGCTTCTCACAGTCACAGTGAGACTCCTCTTAGCCATATATGTATGTAATCGCAGACAGTCACATCCAGAGTCCGGACCACAACCATACCTGCAATCACATCAAAGATCCAACAAAGGTCCACGCACTACACTGGGTCAACTTCAACCATTCCATATGCTCATACCCCTTGCTTTAGCCATACAAGCCTCACTCTTGTGTAACTCCCCAAAATAAATGCTCAGTACTTTTGTTAAATTGTCATTCAATAAAGTCCGGGTGAAAACACAATGAAACAATTCAAACCATAGGGCTAAAGCGTTTAGGTTGAGTGACAAGAGTGGATTGGAGTTGAATCGTAAACCGACGAATCGACAACCGACCTGTTATCAGTGATAACAGAAGATGATCCTCGTAGGATCAAGCTGAACTACTCCAAATCCTGAATCAAACGATCAAGAGGACCTGTAATACAAGACAGGTCAATCGCCAGGCTAAACCTATAAGCCTATGGAGAATAATCCTCATATCACGATCTCACTCAAATCATCCTAATTAACTAAGCCTGAATCTACCGCTAAGCAGTGCCCAAAGCATAGGTAGACTCTGGCATAATCTCCCCTACACAGGATGGATCCCCAGAATTGCCACCTGTCAAAATATAACCTATCTCTCTTAAATAGGAAAATTTCGGCAACGCTTCCCGTAGGAAAAGTGTCTTTTCAAAATTTATATCAGCCTGAATATGAAACCAAAAATAGTCTTTGACTTTCTAAAGTCCAATTTTGTCTAACTCTCTGAATTAGCAAAAATTTGGGCAGCGCTCCCTTTAGAAAAGGAGACTTCCCAGATTTCTACTAAGCCATATATGTAAATTAGACAATTTGAACTTTGAAAAGTCAAAATTTGACTAACTCCTTGGATTTGCAGAAATTTCAGCAGCGCTTCCCGTAGAGAAAGTAGTTTACCAAAATTTATACAAAGCCAAGTACAATAAAAGATCCCAAAAAATGCGAGAATCGATCTAAGTAAAAAAACTTAGCTATGAAAATGCAAGAATCTGAAAATGCAAGAATTGAAACTAACTCCTATCGCTCTAGCATGTGGCGATCCTCTAAAACAACTACCTGTCAAACTGGACTTCAGACCAAGTAGTGGCCTCACTCAGTCACATGCAGGCCAAACCACAAGGGTAAGTACTCTCACCATCCCCAAGTCAACTTAGCAGACAATAGTTCATAATCTTTCAATGCTTTAACCTTTTATACCCCGCTTACATAAGGCGTAAAGTCAAGTCATCCAATCTTATGGAACATGCTTGACTCAGCCATTAGTATACACGAACAGGTTGCACAACTACTTCTCTCTTCCTTTGGGCACATGACTAAGCCATTCATCTTAGAAACAATGCTTAGTCACCCTTAACTGTTTAATACCCAAATTATATATATTTTTCTGAACTTAGTATTCAAAAGCTGAGCGTAGGACTGAGCCATTCATCTTAGAAACAAAGCTCAGTCTGCCCAAAGTTACCTCCAGTTATACTCTTAATTGTACTCTCTTTAAGTTTATGATAAGCTATAGTCAGACCACCCAATCTTATGGGACCCTGTCTGACCAGTCTGTTCTTAAGTAGAATAATAATAAAATATGGTCAAATTATAACCTTTTGGGTTCCAGCATGTGCGAGGCATTGGGCCAGACCATCCAATTTTATGGAACATGTCTGGTCCTTTGCCAAGTTCATTCCTCTTTGATCCTTCTGTGTGCGGCATGAGTCCAAAGCCATCCAATCTTATGGAACATGCTTTGTCCTCAACAAAAATTGCTCCCTCAGAATAAGCAAACAAAAGAGTTGAGCCATTCATCTTAGAAACAAAGCTCAACCCCTTTCTCAACACAAAAGAATAGGCAGAGCACACTGAGTTAAACCCAGAGGCTGTTAAAAAACCACCCAGAAATAAACGGCGACCAGACCATCCAATCTTATGGAACAATGTCTGGTCCTCAAGTTGGCACAACCAAGCCCCACAAAGAAAGTAGCCAGACCATTCATCTTAGAAACAAAGCCTGGCGAAATTAACTAAACACGACGGCCAAGCCATTCGTCTTAGAAACAAAGCTTGGCCTTTTCAAAAGAACAGAACAAACACTGCAGTCAGGTCATCCAAACTTATGGAACCATGCCTGACTCTATAAGACCCTTCCAATCTCAAGCAAAACCACCCTTTTCCCGCCCTTCCCCCAGATGCAATCCCTTTTCTTAGACAACTCTGCTTTCAGACAATCAAAAGAAACTGAAACTGAAATTACGCATGCATTCCTTTATTTAATCTGGTTTGTGTCCTGAAAGTCAAACCCAAAGTCAAAATATAATTGCATGCAGAATACTCAGTCAACTCATAAAAGTGATACAGATAGGGGATATAACATGGGTTTATAGAGGGGAAACCAATGGTTACCTTTCAATTTCATGCCTCCAGAACTCCTCCCGAGTTCCGGCAGAGCTCCCGCAATCGGTGGGCTGACTCCCCACAGAGTCTTGATGCGGACCTACGGGTTGCAATCCTGCCTGCCGCCTTCCTCTCAGAACCAACAGACTAGACTTAGAGTAAGAAGGATAGAAAGAGAAGGTTTTTAGACTCTCAGATCAAAGGAGGGTGCGCTCATACTTGCAGAAGAGGGCCTTGATATCTTAATTCGCCTGAGGGCCCCACAATGGTAGCCAAAAACATGCCAGCTTGGTCAGCAAGAGTCAACTGCTGAACAGCCCCTCCCCCGACGAATCTCCCGGTCGCCGCATTAACCCCCCTTTTCGCGGATCATGCACAATGTCCAAGGCACAGCAAAACAGCACCGCTCACTGGAGTATAGCGGCCAGGCTCCACTCCACGTCACTCTTAGCACTTCGAGTGAGCCAAGCCGAATGTATCTCCCGCCGAAAAACGGTCCTATACACCGCTTTCTGGCCATGCGCGCAGAGAGGCAAGGCGTAGCAACCCCCTCTTGAATGACATTAGTCCACCGCAACGTCAACACTGGCCAGCATCAGCAACAATGCCCCCATGAACGGTGGCCTGCGTTGAGGTGTCGTAACCACCTGGTGATGACAGCAGATCCTGCTGAGCAGCAGTTTGCAGCTTGAAGTCGGGCTGCAACGCTTAAGCCCTGGGCCATAGCAGTCTATTCGCAACCTGAAGCAGCCGCAATTAGCCAATCGCTGTAGAAAAAACAACAACCCTGCGCCACAGCAACCACCGTATATGCCGACGTTAATCACATGGTCGTTATCAAGACCAGGTACGTGCGCCCTCTCTCCGCTGCAACCAGCCTCCTCTTGTCTCGTACTTCACTGTCCCTTCTTCATTCCGGTGGCGAGCGCACTGCACTTTGCCAGTAGCCAGGTCCTGCAGTCTCTGCGGCTTCCCCTTTCGCATCTCCAACTAGCCACGCCACAGCGTGCTTGCAAGCAGGAAAGCCTGCAGTCTCCGCGGCCCGTGTCTAGCTCCTTCGTTCGGCCGCGGACAGTGCACCAGCCAACAAACAGCCCGCAAGCTCGTCGCGCCTTCAGCCGGCAGGGCAGACACTGCCAGGCAGTACACCGGCAATCATGTCAGCCTGCAGCCTTGCAGTTCAACCCTTAACCTCTTCGTTCATAAGGATGGGCATCGCAACAGCCTTTAGATAAGTTGCCCCCCTGTCGTGGTCTACCTCCGCCAGTTTAATCGTTAGGATAAGCAAAATCAGGATGAACCTTCACTAGAATATGGCAATAGGCACTGCGACTTCCACTTCTTTTTCACGCGACCTTCTCCCTTCACCCCTTACCCATGCGTTCGCTGCACCTCCCCGTGTGAACCCGCACCTGGCTGCCTGCTACACCGGGTTCGCCCAAGATCCCGGAGCGAAGACTCTCATGCGGGAGTTAGACCGAGGGGATGGCCATACCCGTAATTCGGGAGTGAACCTTCAACTAGAATGCGGAAGAATACATTCTCGCCCCCCCCCTCCCTCTTTCTTCGCGCAGCCTTTTCCTCACATAACTCCAATTCTACTTACCCCTTCCTAAAACTAACTTCACAGTTGAATTCGCCCTGTCTAAAAGCCCCGGAATCCCGTCTTCATTCGCTCGTTTTTATCGAGAAACGAGTGAGGCATGCTAATCTCACTCCCCTCGTTCCCGCTTCCCTTGCCCGCCATAACTCATGCACTCCTATCTTACCTCGCTCCTATTCTACTAACTTATCTAACAAACTAACGCTACCATTGAAATCGTCTTACTTCAAAACCATGGATTTGGCTCTCCTCCTGCCGAAATCCGTTCGGAAACGCATGAGATATGCGTTTCCCACCCCTTCTTCTTCCTCCTCCCGACATAGCTCCGGCGCACCACCTTCCCCGACTAACTTCCTACACTCTAACTAAGTGCTAAAACTAATGCCATCATTCGTTTCGCCCGGGGCCAAAACCCTGGGATTGCATCTTTCGCTTCCTAATCCCGTTCAGGACCGGGGGTGCTACGTCCTTTTGACTGCGCCGGGCTCACTGTCCAATAGCTACGCTGTCTCCTTCATCGCATGTACCCGGCGCTGAAGGCCGTCTAGGTCCACCCCCTTTTTCCTGCCTCACCTTAGTGCCCCGACAGCGCCCCTTTGTGGTCTGTCCAACGGCCCTCTCTCTCTCCGCCTGCACCCGGCTCACTCACTGCCGTCTTCACTCCCTCGCGCCGCATGCACCTACCGCAGCATCCCGTCCAAGTTCATTCGCTCATCAGTTTGTCTTGCTGTGTTGCTACTCCCCATTGACGCCCGTCGCCCGCTGCTACGTAGCGCCACCCGGTACTGCCCGTACGGCTGCTCCGCTGCGCTATCTCCTCCGCCCGCTGCAGTCGGGCCAGCCTCACGTCCGCTTTCCCCCTTTGCTGCCTTCCACTACGATACTCCTCATCCCGGGGTCCGCGCTGCACTCGGCCTGGCTACCCGTTCCCACACCCGTGGAACACTTGACAACAAGCGGTGCGGCTTGGTGTGCGCTCCCAATCCGACTGTTCTACAGATGATTGCCGACGGAGCCAGCTGCCAAATGGTTTTTACAAGGCCGCCCCCCCTTCTGCCTGCTGATCCGTCGACCGATCTGCGGCCCATCATTCTTGCGCCCCCCTCACAGTGCCCTCCGACCCGATACCTTTCGCTGTGCCACTGCGCTCCTTGGCCTTTGTCGTGCCCAACCTCTAGTCCGCTTTGCCCGTCCTTACCCCTTTTCCTCTAAGCAGGGCCCGCCACCCCTCCGTCCTCGCAGCAGGTAAGTCCCACTGAGGTTTCTCATAACGAGCCGTGGAGTCGAGGCCACGGGTCTTCCATGTGCCCAAGTGCGGGCCTAGGCGAAGCGGCCCGACGCATATCCTTTGTGGTATTAGCAAATATTCAAATGAGAACTTTGAAGACCGGAGTGGAGGAGAGCCCCGCGGGCATGTTCACCTGCCGGCTCGCACGTACGTCGGACCCCTCGGCCCGGATTTTCACGACGGGCAGGATAGGGGAAATTTCCCGGCCTCCCGAACATGCGGGGTTTCGTAAGTCAACAAAAAGGAGGCGCGTGCTCGAGGCTTCCGACTACGAAAATAATAAAATATTTAGAACTTTTTAATCGTGCGAGGGCAATGGGCGAAGGAAAAATAAAAAAAAATGCTAGCATCATTCTAGCGCTGCCGATGGCAAAACCAAAAGGAATAGCCCTGCCGGGCCCTTCGTGCCACTCGGAAGTTTCCGTGCCGCCGCCGCTCGATCTCGATCCCTGAATCTCCTTGACGAAAGTCTGATACCGTAACCAATATCGCTAGGCCCAAGTCTGGGTTTAGCTCTGACGGACGTCTAAATAAACAGACACAGCGCGACGCGCCGACCTACTGAACACACTCCCAAGTCTCCTTGTCGTCGATGTCGCTTTCCGTACGTACGCGTAGGCCACAGGCAAGCACATCAATCAGTGAGACAACCTTTTTGATCCTAACTTAATCAGAAATAAAAATTTGGCCAGCGATCACGCCACCATCCGGTCAGCCTTGACCACAGATGCAACTGCGCCCCCACGCAGAATACTTAATTTTTAAACCAAAGCTATTTTCTGTCACTTGCAAAAACCAGGGCGGATACCCTTGTAAGGGTATTCGCACCGACATCGCCAGTTACCACGTTCTGGCATAAGGACTTAACGAAGGGAAAAATGTGGAAGGGGGGCACCATCTCTGGCCAAATCAAGGCCAAAGATAGCTTAATTCTAACAATGGAGGAAGGTGGTGCAAACGAAGTTCCCTACGCAGATATTGAGTGGGGATTTGACGAGGAGGACAGTAGCGAGGGCCAGGGGAGAACCTACGTTGTTGCCGCGGCCGGAGGGAGGCCGCAAGGAGGAGGACAAGGGTCTGGTCGGAATGGACGGGCCTCAGGTGGCCGAGGACAAGGCGGATAGGGGGTTGGCGGCAATGGAAACCGCCAAGCGGGAGGAAGGGGTCAAGGTCTCCCGTCTAACCGTCCGCATTCTAGTCGGTCACCCCCCAGACAGGGTTGGTGGCACCCAGGCCGACCCGAGGGTCGACCTTGGGAAGATCTGGGTATTGAGAAGGGAGTATGGCAAGAGCGTATCAATAGATCTCAGTGCGTGTTCTGCAGGTACCTAGGCCACATCATAAAGTTTTGTCCTTTTTTTCTTAAAAAAACAAGACGTCTGCCCGCCGCGACTGCGGCAGGGACCAAGAGTAGGGGGGGGAAAAAAAAATTGCAACTCCGCACCAATGCCCTCTCTCTCTCTCTCTCTCTCTCTCTCTCTCTCTCTCTCTCTCTCTCTCTCTCTCTCTCTCACACACACATCCCGTTCCTGCCCCGCTGGTCCCTCTTTTGCTCCTCGCGTTGCCCCTCCCCCCGTCCACTGCCCTGGTCCCCACCTCCCCGCACCCCCTCGGACTCATCCCATTCGTCCCCACCGCCCTCTCACGACGCAGAAAAATAACTGCGCGGGCCGTGGATCTACGTGCGCAAAAGACAAAAGATGGCAATGTATTTCTCCGCACTCTAGCGGTAGATTCAATCTCGTGAGTAGTGCAGCGAGGCCCTAAGTCCAAAACGAAACGACGCGAGCTGGCCCACAAAACGACAAAAAAGATAAGCAAGGTATTTCCCCGTACTCTAGCGGTAGATTCAGTTTCATGAGCAGTGCAGCGAGGCCCTAAGTCCAAAACGAAACGACGCGCACGGGCCCACAAAACGACAAAAAATGATAAGCAACATATTTCTCCGTACTCCAGCGGTAGATTCAGTCTCGTGAGTAGTGCAGCAAGGCCCTAAGTCCAAAACGAAACGACGCGAGCGAGCCCACAAAACGACAAAAAAAGACAAAAAAAGGACACAGGTGTCCCGTGGGCCCGCCCCTTGCCCCGCCGCCTTTCCCAACACTGGCAAGCGGGTCTCCGTGGGAGCGTCACGCGAGACCCTTTACACGCTTTAAGAGTGTTAAGGGGAAAAAAAAAACAGCCCGTATGGGAGATAGGGGCGCTGGTACATGCAGACGCCTCTATCTCCCCCGGGGAGGCTCCATCTATTGGTGGGGAGCAACACCTGCTGGAAATCAGGTCCAGCGTCCCTTACACAACAACCATTTCAATCACGTTGAGATGTTTTTGACTGTCTTCCAACATGCCAGCATTGATGACCTTGAAGACAGGGGATTGACTGAGCAGGCTCAAATAGGGAGGAAAAAGGGCCTCTTCAGCCCTGCTGCTAGGCGTCCAAACTGTGAGACCATCTAGTCCCCGTGTCTTTGCTATAACTGTCTCTCCCTCACTCTGCTCCATACCACGGAGATCCACCATTGACAGACCACGGGGCGAAAAGGGGTCGGGGAAGTCCAAGGGGAAGCGCAACGGTATTGTTGCATCCACCTTAGTCCAGTCCTGAAAACAGATGATATAGTCTCGTCTCATATTATCCTCTCCGCATTCTAGGAGACTGCCTCCTTCCCAACGAACATAAGCCATTTTGCCCTCCTGGTCACTTCCCAGCCAATCCCTTGAGAGTTGCTTGATGGCCTGCGTTATGTCTTTTTTGGTATGAATTCGATCCAGTTTAGATTTCATTCTCTGCCATTGTATTGTAAATTCCTCTTGAACGTATTGTTTAATTAGCTCGGTCATTTCCGCACCCTCTATTCTTACTTTCTCAATAGATAATATACACTGTTTCCTCCAAAGTGCCCAAATAACGGCTCTCCTCCTGATCTTGAACATGTTCTCTCCAAAAGTGTTGTTGGTAGGGGAGAACCATGTTTCACATAGAAGCGCTCTCCAGTCCCACGACCACTCAGACTCTGTGCCCATCAACCTCCAAATCTGATCCCACCAGCGCCAGGTAGGGACCATCCCTGGACATTGCAGAAAAATGTGCTCTATAGTCTCGGGGTTCTTGCGGGCAGGGAAAGTTGTCAAATAGGACGTACACCATGGTGTGGCTAAACTCTTTTGTTCCAAATATGTACGATCAATCAGCCAATCATTCGTGGGGAAGCAGCAGTGTTCTTTCTGCAGGGAGGCCATCTTTGTCGGTCTGGCCTTTGTGGCGGTGAACACTGGATGGGGCGGAGGCAGTCCCTTCCCACATTCAGATGGGACATCCAGCGCTCCCGCACAGTGCTCTTAAGGTCAACCCGAGGCCTGAGAAGCAGGTAGGTAGCTTTCACAGACAGATCAAACAATTTCTCACTTTTTTCGGATCTTATTCTGCCGGGCGAATTCCGTTGCCATTCCAACGGGTCAGTGGGGAGTTTGGCGAGCGGGTTTCCGAAAGGAAAGCTACCCATTCATCTTGTTCCCCCACTACCCTAATTCTATAGGAGTCCACCTTCTGCCACCTTTTCTTCTCATCGTGCGGGTGCCTTACGAGGTGATTATCCGATTCTCGGCGGAAGAGGATTACCGACACTTCTTCCTCCCATACCTCCATCACCTTACCTACATTCTCACTATCCCCCGCTGATGCTACCCAGTCCCCTTTCCGGAATCTCGACCCCCCTCACAAAACGCGCATCCAATCCAAAGGAATAGAGAAAATTAACTGATCCAGATTTTGTTCAATGTGGTGGCAGTGCTTCAAGTTGGACCTCAATTGATGTGTTGTTGTCCATGTTCTTTCGTCACCATCCCATATGTCCCAGATTCTTGTTACCCCTCTCGTCACCCAACAGTTCCATGGGGGGACGGAACTAGAGTATACTCTCCCATTTAGGTCAGTGACGCTCGTATTGCTGAAAAGCGGTTGTCTCACCACCTCTTCCATATGTCCGGTGTCCCTTTGTCGGGCAGCGGGATTGGCGTCATGTGCGCAGGCCCTTGACCCAAAAATCATCCTTGGTCAAGTCCGTTTTGACCATCCCACGATCAGAAACCTCGTGGGTTTTAGAGTATTGTGTAATAGTCCAGAAACGGTCCTCTAACCAGGATAGGGGATCCACCTGCCGGGGGGCCTGGGGGCCAATCTTGCAATTTGTTCCAAAGCAATGGCACACCACGGAAGGAGGGGAGTAAATGTGAGCCTCTTGATCCATTGTGTTGTCAATGTTGTGATCTGTATGATAGGATCGAGAATCCCTAGCCCTCCTTTGTCCTTGTGTTGAATGACCGACGACCACGCCACTCTATTAATGACGTTAGAGAGGCTACTATCCCCTCTCCATAGTAGCGCAACCACTTGCCTCTTTAAAACTCTAACAGCTTCCTTGCTCAGGGCCCATATTGCCGACCTCTACTAGAGTGAAGCCAAAACCACATTGTTGATAGCCAGCGCTCTACCCATCAGCGATGTGTGTTTGTTATTCCACTGGGTAATTTTCTCAAGTTTTGTCCTAAGTATAGGAGTCGTGTTGTTTCTGGGGCAGCAAAAGACAGTTGCCGATAGGGGTTGCAACTGCCCCTACCCCAGGAGTATATGGACCTGAGCGTGTGCGCAAAGTAGAGTCTCCCACTCCACATATCTCCATGGCAGAGGTTGCAGGCTAGCGCCTAGTAGGCTGTCCAGAGACTGTTTGTGTTAGAGTCTCTCCAGACGTTTCCCTCACAGGCTTAGCTGAGGAATTGAAGGAGAGCAGACAAGCCTAGGCCAAAGATGAAGAAGGATGGGAAAGGACAACTAATCCTCACAGACACAGAAGTTTTTAGAGCTAGAGAAGGGACCCTGATAGACAGTGGGGCCACTAGGAGTTATATTAGTCGTAAAGCGCTGAAAAAGTTGAAGCTTAATTTGAAAGTCCAATGATTAGAAGAACATGTAGTCGGCATCTTTGCAGACAACAGTAGGATGCGCGTCGGAGAGTATGTTGAGGGGGTCCGCGGCTACTTTCGGCTAGGGAAAGAAGGGAAGGTAGAGAAGGTACTACATTCTTTGACGCTCCTCGTAGAAGAGAACCTCCCGTTTGATATTGTGTTAGACACAGATTGGGGAGAGGCAGCAGGAGCCACACTCACCTTAGAGAGCACGAGTGCAGGCTCCCTAGTCCATCAGGTGAAGTCAAGCAAGTCCGCTTGTACCATGAGTCTGGGGTAGATAACCCCCTTGCCCATTGCTGCCTCAGCACTCCTGCATTCGCCAGACTTGTGCGAAAGGAGCAGCTCGAAGTGCAGGTGTTTGTGGCCTATGTGAGGCTAGTGTCTGATAATCACAAAGAGGAAGAGAAGATCCATCCTACTATCGCCAATTTGCTTGAAGAGTGCAAGGACTTGTCTGAAGCACCTTCAGGGGTAGTGCCCAGACCGATCCAGCACCACATAGAGACAAAACCTGGCAGTAGAACGCCTAAGGGGGCAGTCTACAGGATGTCTCCCAAGGAGCTAGAGGAGTTTTGCAGGCAGTTAGACGAGCTCCTAGAGAAAGGATGGATAAGGCCTAGTTCGCCACCATTTGGCGCACCTGTTATGTTTGTCCCAAAGAAAGATGGAGAACTACGCATGTGTATAGACTACAGGGGACTGAACGCCATCACAATCAAGAATGCAGAGCCGATGCCTCGTATAGATGACCTGTTAGATGGAGTACATGGCTGCAAGTACTCAAAGATAGATCTGAAGTCGGGTTACCATCAGATAGAGCTCCACCCTGACGACCAGTACAAGACGGCGTTCAGGACAAGGTATGGGCATTACGAGTTTATAGTGATGTCGTTTGGACTAACTAATGCACCAGCCACATTTCAGCGCTGCATGAACGACTTGTTTAGGTCGTGGCTAGATAGGTTCGTCGTGGTTTACCTAGACGATATCCTAGTATTCAACAAGACCCTTGAGGAGCATGAGGGTCATTTGAGGTAGATTCTAGTAAAGCTGAGAGAGTCTTAACTTTAAGATTAACCTGAAGAAGTGTGAGTGGACCAAGACAAAGGTTCTTTACCTAGGCCATGTACTAGACGGAGACGGCATTCGGCTTGAGGACAGTAAGATAACATCTATTAGAGATTGGCCGACTCCTCGGACGCTGACAGAGTTACGCTCGTTCCTAGGGTTGGCTAACTACTATATGAAGTTCTTGAGGAACTTCTCCACGATCGCGGCTCCCCTTCGTAGATTACTGAAGAAAGAGACAATTTGGAAAAGAAATTAAAGAAGGCCTTAATAGAGTAAGAGCTAGTTTTTAGTAGCAGACATCTGGCGCCTGGTTCAAGGCGAAGAGGCTCCTTTCCTTCTCCCAAAAAACTCTTGCTCAGTCAATCCTCTGGATTCCAGAGTAATCAATGCTGGCAGGAGATTCTCACTACTTTTTCCTGACATACCACAAACTTTGTCTGTATCAGGGGCGCTGGACCCGTTTTCCAGCAGGTGTTGCTCCCCACCAATAGATGTAGGCTCCCCTCAAGTGGTAGCGGTGTCTGCTCTTACCAGCACCTCTAGCACTGGAAGGGAGTTTAACAAACAAAAAAAAAAAAAAAAAAAAAAAGGAGTACCCGGTCCTCAAAGTTGTTGATCCGTCAATGCCATTGTTGTCACCACAGACGCTAGTCAGTATGGCATAGGTGTCGTTTTGCAGCAAGATGACGGAAACGGTTATAGAACCGTAGAGTTCACGTCAGCCAGGCTGCCCTCAGAAAAGTTAGCAGCATCAACATACGAGAGGGAACTCTACGCTCTCAGGCAGGCCTTAGATCACTGGAAGCACTACCTGCTTGGGAGGCACTTCAAGGTATATTCAGATCATGAGACTCTTAGATGGCTACAGACCCAAGCCAAGATGACGCCCAAGTTTACTAGATGGGCTGCTGAGATAGACCAGTTTGACTTTGAGCTAAAACCCGTTAAAAAAAGGCAAATATAACATGGTAGCCGACACTCTAAGCAAGAGGGCAGATTTTTTCGGCGCAATAGTGCACTACCTTTAGGCCAAGGCGACCGTTTGAGGGACTGAACCGGGACGAGATACAGAGACTACCACCCGACACCCGAGAGTTTGCATTACAGCATGAGCAAGAAGTCGCTAAGGTGATTGACAATCTTAGGAAGGCCCAGCATTGAATGATAGAGCAAGCTAACAAGCACCGCCGACCTTCACAGTTCCAGGTAGGCGATCTAGTCTGGGTCAAGTCAAAGGAGTTCGCACCAGAGGAGAACATCTCGCAGAAGCTCTTATCTGCATATAGAGGACCATGGCCTGTCCTAGAAGTCAAAGGAGGAGAGGACGGCCCGTCGTACACAATAGAGATTCCAGCAGACCTCCACACGTACTCAGTCTTCCATGCGTCCAAGCTCCTGCCCTGCACCACGTCTGACAGATTCCCTTCTAGGAGATCAATGATCCCGCCAGACATGGATGGTGCATATGACATATATCGCATAGCGAAAGAGGACGTGTTTAGAACAGGAGGTCAAGGTCGTCCCCAGAAACAATATAGGGTTAGGTTTGCATATCAAGAACCCGAGGACGGCAGATGGTTTACAAGAACAGAGCTCTTAAAAACCGCTCCCGACATAGTACACGCCTATGAGAGAGAAAGAAAGGCTAAAGGTCCTATCTTGAGTTAGAGTGTTCTCGAGGACCTTGAATACAGGACGGTGGGAGTGAAACGGTTTCACCCAGTTGATCCGACATTTGCAGATGCAGAGATTCGATCCCTAGACTTGTGCCCGAACGTTGTACATTGACCCTGTGTGCTGAGTGAGATTCGATCCCTAGACCTACCCTGTACCCTGTACATAGATCCAGTGATCTGTGTAGGACTCAATCCCTAGGTCTGTAGGTTAGTAGTTAGGACTGTTCCAGTAGGCCTAGAAAGGGTCTGTTCTAGAAGTCTCTACCTAAGTCTACTGTGGGCCTAGAGTCTGTCTGTTGGTCTGTAGGCTCTAGAAGTCCGTAGGTCCCTGTAGGTCAATCCAGTTAGCAAGCACCAAAGGAAGGGGCTGCACGTGGGGAATAGGGAGGCCCACGCGTTCTGGAGAAGACTCCAGAAAAATGTGTTTTGGGGCCCAGCAGCCCACGCGTTTTGGCCCAGAAGGCCTACGCGTTGGGACAGCCAGGCTCTCGCGGCCTGGAAGCGTCCAGGCCCAAGCCCCACACGGTTTGGGAAGTTTCCGGACCCGGGACTCACACGTTTTGGCCCAGGCCCACGTGCTTTGAGACCGGGCCAGGCCACCTGCGAGTTACTATAAATAAAGAGGTAGCACCCAGCCATTCATTCATTCGCCTGGGAGCCATGCAGAAGTGCTGCCTCAGTGACTTGTGCGTGGAGGTCTGCAGGTGCCCAGAGAGGAAGTGGGCAGCGAGCAAGACAGCGGCCATAGCTGGCCAGTGAGGAAGACAACGGCGGCCATAGCTGGAGGAAGGAAGACGACGGCGGCCATAGCCGCCCAGCTGTTGGTGCAGACAGTGTACAGAGTGTGTGTGTCTGTGTAGCGTGGACATTCAGGGTGATCCTCGTACATGTGTGCATGAGGGAGAGTGAGGCTGGTGGTGGAGACAGTGTTTGGCAGCCATAGCCGCAAGTTGTACAGTTGACTTGAACAGAGTTTAAGTGCAAGTTCATTGTTGATTCTGAGTTGAAGAGTTTGGTCTTGCCACCAGTTCGAGTGTATGCATGTTGAAAGCAAGTTTGGAGTCGAGTCTGATTGCATGTGCAGTCGAACGTATTTTTTTTGTCCCGTAAAAATATACATTGATTTTTTGTTTCGGCACGTTTGCCTAAGAATTTGGACATGAATCCAAGGCAAAAGTTGCTGGTATTGTTCTTTCAATAATATTTTTTATGTTCGTGTTCGGAGGATTTTGGGCGCTCGTTTGCGTTCGGGCGAACGTGTTCGTGTTCGTGTTCGCCTCTGAACACGAACACGATGCTACACAGGTTGAGACGAAAGGGAATCAGAGCAGCTGGACCATAGTGAGGAGAAAACTGGAAGCAGAAGTGGATGAAAAAAAAAAAAAAAAGCAAGCGCCTATGCAAAAGAGCTCGGAAGATGTATTATTTGGCTATATGAAGGGAAAATAGCAGAAATAAAAGGAAAAACCCTTCTCTTTAGAGGGGCTTCAGGATCAACTCCAGAGAGGCAGAAAGAAGAGATCGAGTATTTAGATTGGGGAAGCGATTGTCTAGTCAACTGAACTAGGACGGTCACAGATTTTGGATAAAAAGATAGTGAATGGACACAGTCTCGATGAACCTAGTTTTTCTTGCAGTTATTAGTGATGAAAGGCCTTCCACGATTCAGACCCCAAATTCGGATCTCAGGGTCAGATGCCCAGGTCAAGAAAAGGCCGAGTCTGTCAAACTCAGAAATGTCACAATCGGATATCTCAGCAATCTGGTCCAACAGGCACCCAGTAAACAGTCACATCCCACGAGTGAAAAGGCAAATTCACAAGTAGGAGTCATGTCTCAAAGGCAGGAGTCACGTTTCCTATTGAAGAGTCACATCCCACGAGTAAAGGCAGTATCACAGGCAAAAGTCGTGACCCACAGGCAGGAGTCACTATCCACAGTCAAACGTCATGTTCTCAAATGAAAAGTCATGACCCGAAGGCCCAAGCAGCAGCAGACCCATGGAAATTCGGGAAGGTTCCAGCCCTGGACATTCAGAAGCAGACAGGCCGTGAGGATGTGGTACCAGAACCAGTCAGGCCCCAGGAAGCAGAGGCTGGCACGAGTTGAAGTGCATTCCAAGACTACAAAAGGACTGGCCAGCCTACCATTCGGGCAGATGCTCATTCGCACGAGAGTGTGGAAGTGCTTATGCACTTGTGCGCTAGTGTGGGAGCTGCGCTATGCCAGAGAGCAGCGCTGAGCAAGATGAGAGAGAGGAAGTAGATGCTGGCAGAGAAGAAGGAAGCCATAGCTGCGCCAGCACTAGGAGGCAATATAGCGGTAGTTAGTAGTCGTAGAGCAGTGAGTGGTATTCAGAGTTTATCCTCGTGTGTGTGTTAGTAGTAGGGAGTGCACAAGTGAGAGAAGAGAAAGACTGTAAAGAGAGAAGATCGGATCCATCACGTAAGAAAGAGGGAAGAGGGAGAGAGAGTAAGCTATGGTGGATACTTAACTGGAGAGTGTTGAACTTGGTGTTGGTGACAAGCGCTGATGAGCGCAGATGCTGAGACTCTTGATGATCGAAGCAGGCTTGTAATCCTGTGAAGCACTGGACAGTTGAACTCTTGAATCTCTCTCTATAATCTGGTTGTG
>BFEA01000705.1:571470-583970 GCA_003427395.1 Chara braunii | reverse complement strand
TGGGAGGAGGAAGAAGGCCGGGATCTTCCACCTCGGCTATGGTGGAGCTCTACCGGTATGAGGAAGATGAAGAAGGGGACCAGGGAGGAGAGTGGCGAGGTACCTACCTGGCTATATAGTGGATGCCATCTTCACCACCTTGTTAGGCGCTGTGCAATGAACCCAGATCGTGAAGACTCTTGTCAACAATGCAAGCCCAGATGAACATCAACCTGCTGATGGTTATTAATAATCATAATCGTGTCCAGATAGAATGAGATGTTGAAAAACATACACAAACGAAGGAGAGAGGAGGGAGAATAGACTTAGAAAGAAGAATAAAGACAATGCCCACTTCTGCTTCGCGCTCCCTCCTCGATCACCACCTCAATAATCAATAATCTGAACGTAAATCTGAAGTTCTATCACAATGTGCCACGTGGCACGTCAATTATTCCTCATCAGCGAGCTGAAGCAATGTCGACGTCAAGATAACCAGGTATGTATCCACTATCGCCCCACAGTAACGATCTCCTCCCGAATGTCGTCGAAACAGAACAGCAATGCCAGTCGCGTAGCCTCGCCACGTCAACAATAATAATATATGTGGCAGCGGCCACGTCAGCGGTGGCGCGTGGCAGCTGCCACGTCAGCATGCCCAGAAGACAGTTGCAAGCCAACCACCATGCCGAGCCAGCAGAGCGTCGTCGTAATTCTCCCAATTGCCATCGTAGAGCCAGCGCCCAGCCAGCGTCGCAGCTTCGCGCTAGCGTCATTGTCAACGCGTGAAGTCAGCATTGACACAAGATAGAATGTCCCTCCAAGCCAAGAGGTCAACACTTTTGTAGCGTTGACGCAGGGTCTGGACCCCAGGTGCTGCCTCCCTCAGCCATCGAGATCTCAATGCGGATGACGGCCCAGATTGGTTTGAAACAGAATTACCTGTGGCCTTGATGTTGTCTAGGTACCTGCGCACAACAAGTGAGTGTATCCGACCAATGGCCTGGGCGCGGTACCTTTGACCTAACAATTGACTTTGACCCTTGACTTTCCAGGGGGCAGTGCGTGGTCGCACTGCCTGGCGCAGGCCGGGTTTGGCCTATGTTGTCTGGGCGCTGTTTTGGGCCCCCAGACTGTTGCAGAACATGGGTTACTGCATTCCTGCTAACCCATTTTCAAGTTCAATCGCAAAAATAATTAAGACCTTAACCCACATTCATAGGCAGACACAATGTCAGGAGCAGTTTCAAGTACTTCTCTTTTACTAAACCATTTGTTCTCAGATGGAGACTGAGACTTGAAACGTACCTTGAACTGCTTTTGTGGTCGTTCACGTCCTCCTGTAGAAAAGAATCCATGTTCTATGATCCGATCTACTTCATACCTGCCTTCCATTGATGGCGGAATCATAGATGTTCTATTTGGGAACTCATTTCCTTCTACATAGGGTAATAGTTTGGACGCGTGGAAGACAGGATACGTTTTGAGGTGAGGGGGCATATCAATACGATAAGACGGTCCCTCTGAATCCCCAATCACTTTGAGAGTTTCCCAAAGTCCAAAATAGACAGCCAATAGTTTTTTAGATACATTTTCTTCCAATAAAAACTCTTTGGACTTGACCCAGACTAGATCACGTTCCTTGAATGTAGATGGTCGGCGATGCTTGTTAGCTTGTTCAATCATTCGGTCCTAAGCTTTCTTCAGATTCTCCTTTACTTTCTTGATGTCTTCTTGAAATAATACTGCATATTCCCGGGTCCCTGGAGGTAACCTAAGAAATTGGTCCCGTGTCAACACATCAATGAGACGCTTAGGCTTTCATCCCTTATGCAGTGCATTAGGTGTACGCCCCGTAGCAGTATGAACACTACTATTATATGCACTTGCAATCTTGGGTAAGTTCTCATCCCAATCAATCTGATCGGGTCTCACATACATGCGCAAAAGTTGTTGGCACAAAAGGTTCATCTGCTCAGTATCACCATTCGTTTCAAGATGTAGTCCTAGCGACATGATCAGTCGTGTGCCATAAGCTTCCATAAGCTTTTTCCACGGCATACTCGTGAACCTGACATCGCGATCAGATACAATAGACTCAGGAAAACCATACTCCGTCACTCATCGCATCTGAAACTTTTGAATGACAAGTTCAGTTCGCGCTTCTGCAGGTAAGGGAATAAATATGGCGTATTTAGAGAAACGATCCACAATAATCATTACTTGGTTGTTGCCATTGCGACTTTTAATCAGACTCATAAAATCAATCGAGATGGACTCACCTGGTTCCCTGGGAATCGGTAATGGTTTCAGAAGACCAAGTAGATTCTCATGCGAAAGTTTGTTTCTCTGGCACACCGGACATGTACGAACATAAGTTAGTACATCTTCTTTCAATCCCTTCCAATCAAAACGTTCCCTAACCTCAGCATAAGTTTTCGTGAAACCCAAATGTCCTTCAGTGTCGTGACATTCCCCAATCAGCAGACTTTTGATTTCTTCCTTGTGGGGAATACACAATCTCTGTTCAGTTTGGTCTAGCAAGAAAAACAAACCATCGGTTACTCTATAGTTGGGAAGTAAAGTTGGGTCTTTTGCAAGGACATCCATGATAGGCTTCCATATAGGGTTAGTAGCATATCCTTGACGAATTTTATCTTTCAAATCATTCCCAACATCTAAGTAAGAGACAATAGCACCAAAGAAATCACATCGTATGGACAACGCATCTGCAACCACATTAGACTTACCTTTGAGAGTTTTTAACTCAAAATCAAAAGTATCAATGAATGCAGACCATCGTACTAGCTTATCAGAGAGTTTAGGTTGTGTCTTTATCCACTTTAGTGTCGAGTGGTCTGACTACACAGTGAAGTGTCTCCCTAACAAGTAGTGCTTTCATGTGTCCGACGCACAGACTAAGCCATACAATTCTCTTTCATAAATGGAGTTGGCAATTTTTTCCGATGGCAATCGTGCAGACATAAACTCAATGGGTCTATAACCCTTGCCGTCGTTTTGTTGAAGGACTGTGTCAATCCCATACAGACTTGCATCAGTAGCGACAATGAAGGGAAGTGATGGATCAGCAATTTTTAGAACAGGATAGTGAGTCAAAGCATACTTTACCTTCTTGAAGGAAGACTCACACTCCTTGTCCCATAACCAGATAGTTCCTTTTTTTAACAATTTTGTCATTGGTGCGACAATCAGTCAGAAGTTCCTAACGAACTTTCTATAGTAGCTTGCCAAACCAAGGAAAGATCGTAGTTTGGTTACAGACTTAGGTCGTGGCCAATCTCAAATTGCTGATATTTTCTTTTCTTTTGGCCTTAGGCCATCTTCGTTCACTATATGTCCTAAGTATAAGACTTCAGACTTAGCGAACTCTGACTTCTTTGGGTTTATCTTGAAATTGCCCTCTCGCAATTTTCCTAGAACTAGACGAAGATGTTTCTCGCGATCTTCTAGTGTTTTACTATACACTAGAATATCACCGAGATAGATAATAACGAACCGATCCAACCATTGACGGAACAATTCATTCATTGACCGTTGGAATGTCGCAGGGGCATTTGTCAATCCGAAAGGCATTACCACGAACTCGTAATGGTCATACCTTGTCTGAAATGCAGTCTTGTGTTGATCGGCGGGTTCCACCTCGATCTGATGGTACCCAGGCTTCAGATCAATCTTACTAAAATACTTGCAACCCTGCAGTTGGTCAAGTAAGTCGTCAATGCGAGGAAGCGGTTCGACATTCTTGACAGTGACGGCATTCAACCCTCGATAGTCAATACATAGACGCAGTTCACCTTCCTTTTTGGACACAAACAAGACAGGTGCACCATAGGGAGATGACCTAGGACGAATCCATCCCTTGTCAGTAAGGTCCTGCAGTTGTTTCTTTAATTCCTCAAGTTCCCTGGAAGACATTCGATATATAGGGCCCTTGGGAATCTTGCTACCCGGAATGATTTCAATAGTGTGCTTAATAGCACGTTCTGTTATTCTAGTGGGTTCAGTCTGAAGATCCTTAAACTCAAAAAGAAGACTTTCAATAGTTAGAGGGCACGAAGAAGAAAACTCACCGACTTTCTTTACCAACACCATCATAACTTCTTGTTCCAACTTCTTCTTTGAAACCATTGATTGGAAGGCTGGGTAACTCATACAACAAAAAGACAAACTAGAGTCAGAGTCAGACTTATGGTATAACTTAATAGGTTTCATTTCAGATTGTGCATCCTTAAGTTGCACAACCTTGCTTTTGAAATCAATATTTGGGTTGACTTCCTCGTGCCAGTCCATTCCCAGAATGAGATCAAAAGGCAAATTTTTCTCTACTAGGAAGGACAACTCCTGCATAATTTTATTTCCTTCCCTAGTTCTAAACGGACACTTAATACGATCACCGTATTGTGAGACAGTGATCGTACTCTTGTCCGCTAACATAGACGTGATAGGTCGAGACAAGTCTTTTACCTTCATTCCGATATGCAACTTGCGGATTGCTTTCTCGGAGATGTAGGACCTCGTCGATCCGGGGTCCAACAACGCATCTACTCGTTTCAGTGCAATTTCTACATCAGCAAATAACAATTCGCCCTTAGACTTTGCTTTTCGAGCCCATGAGCTACGTAAGGCTAGCAATTCATTACCTAGCTCATCAAGGGAGTCATCCAAAGAGACAGAACATAAGATAATGTTAGGGCGATTTGGATGATGGGCTAAGGAAGAATCATCCTCTGCCATATGAGAAGAAGGGTAGGAAGGGTTCGTAGGCGCCTCACCTTGTTGTTCGTCCTTACCCTTTATCTCAGTAGGAGCTGGCTGCTCGCTTTTGGGTTCCGGATCAAAGGGCAGTATGCGATCGCACGTCCCGTTGTGCCGCATTTGAGACATTGCGCATTATCCATGCGCTCCAGCCAAGTTTCGCGAGTCAAAACCATCTTCAACCACGGCTTCCCCTCAGCAATGCCAGGGTGTCATGGAAACGAGCGCGGTTTCTTCCTTATAGAATTTTTGGGTGGCCCTCCCCTGGTGGCCACAGCAGCAGTGACTTCCCCCTTCACGGAGTCGCTGTTGCTATCCTTTTCATTCCCGTCCTCTCTTGGTCACTTTTCCATTGTGTCATCATCGAAGACAACGAGGGTATGGTCCTGGCGCTTTTGTCGCCAGATAATTCGTTTCCCTCTGTCATACATCTCCCCCCCTCCTCCTCCAGACTTGACTACGACTGCATAGGAGTTTTTGACTTGAGAAGTCATTTACTCCCTTTGCAAAGCAAGGTCTCAAAATTGCCTGTAATTATATTTTCCGGACTTTGCTTCGGCCACTAAGTGTCCCCGGATGGGCTCAGGCAACGAGCAGGAGTAAATATACAGCACTTGGTTGTCTTGCAGGTTCAATCCTGGAACCTGCAGCAATCGGTCGACTTCGCGGGACAAAGCTTCGGCTGACGTCCAATGCTTTTGACCAATCGTAGTTAATTGGTCAAATGCCTTGTCCGCCGTCGTTTTGTCAAGGAAACAACCCTTGATTTTTGCCAAGAACTGTTTCAGGGTCAATGTCTTTGCCCACTCGCCGATGTCTTCAAAACCTGCGGCGTTAGCCTTGGCCAACACCCATTGCTTGGCCTCACCTCCCATGCAAGAGGTGGTAAACGCCACTTGGGACTCCGTCTCGACCGCAGCGGCGCTTACATACGTTTGGATTTCAGCAATCCACAGAAGCAGACTCTCATCTTTCTTGTTATTAAAAGCAAAAGGCAACTTCATTTTCACTCTTTCTTTCTTCCTTGGCTTCTTCGGTTCTGCACTTGTCTTGTCCGTAGTTGTCGAAGAAGAAGGAGACTTGGGAGAAGGAGTAGATTGAGGAGAACTAGGCGGAGAAGGAGATGGACTTGGCGGTCCATTCCCATTGGTCGTTGTCTGAACTCTAGGACCAGCAGACTTGATGGCATCACTTGTCAACTTTTTCTCTTCTCTCTTCTCTTCTCTTTTTTCTTCTCTTTCTTCCTCCTTACCTTCTACCTAGTTCTTTCCTTTCACAATGTTTGTGATTGTTCTTAATCCTACAAAAATCTCATCTAACTTTTTTTTTTTTTTTTTAAACGCACCCGTCAGTGTTAGCGGTGCTGGTATGAGCAGACACCGCTAGCACCTGGGGAGGGCTCCATCTATTGGTGGGGAGCAACACCTGCTGGAAACCGGGTCCAGCGTCCCTGAGTTTGCTGTTTGTCAATTTTCTCTTCCAGAAAGGTAAGGTAAGTCATAATATGAGATAACGAATGCGACAAGTTTGCCTGTTCCCCACCTTCTGTTCCCATCACTTGCCTAATTTCTCTAACTTTATGTTCCCTCCTTTGTTCTTGTTCTCTCCTTCTTGCCAACTCTTCTTCTTTCTTTCTTCCACAACCATCGTTTCTTTCAGTTGTTGGATGTTTGCTTCAATCGTAGCCTCGGTCACTTCTGGTCTAATCTCTCCTTTGTGAGTCAGTTCCATCAGTTCTTCCAACTTTTTTAATGCAAACTGGTCCAGCGCCTGTCGACACTGGGCGACCAGTTTGGAGACCTCGGTCCCGGCTGCCACAACCTGCACAACCGTAACAACTTTCTTCAAACGGTCCTCGGCTGTCTTCAAATCAAATTTGTTACCGATGTGTTGTTCGGCATCCAGTCCGGGTAGGCGTAAGTCAAACAACAGTTGGTTCCACAAGGCTAACAGTTCTTGTTTCCTATTTTCGGCATGCGTCCGAGTCATAATCTTGGACTGTCCATCGCCCACAGAGAGCGTGATCGGAATAGGAAACAAAAACGTGGTCACGAACCTCATCAGAATAGACATCTGCAGATTTTTCCATAAGTGAGACATTTTCGAAGGATAAAAGCAAGAAAATTTGTCGACCAGGTTTATCTACCTCCAATAATCAAAAGAAGACAATTAATTTGATCAGTCACCTGAGTCGAAACAATCTTAAACAGAAAAGATTTCAATAGAATGGAACAGAAAGAAATAATTTCAATTTCTCCTATCTAATCTGACTGTTGTTCTGTTTATTATGTGTGATGACGTCCTATATTAGTACAGGTACCACAATCCCAGGCCAGCGTGATCATCAACAACACACAAGTGAGTACACAGGCACACAACACATCTCGTGACAACAGGTAAGTTCGCCAACAAACAAAACATCAATAGTTAGCGTCTTCCTTTTCTGATGCTGTGTCCTCTGAAGTCCGGTGTGATCACACACTCGATCTGACGTCCAACACCATATTCACGTCAGTCTTCCAACCTTGCCGCCTTCGTCGTCAAAGTGTATCTTCCCACTTAGGCACGTTCGTGCCTGCCACATGTCACCCCCGGCGTGCCAACACAGCAGCTCATCGAGTCTGCCACATCAGCACGTTAGTCCAATCATCATCATCAGTGGGGGTACACGTCAGCAGCGTATGCCTTGATCGTCCACGTCAGCCAGCCTGATCTCCTGGATCGATACCAGCACGTCGCCAGTCATTCATACAATGCCACGTCAGCCAGGTAATGGAACGCCATGTCAGACAATGCCGCATCAACCTGAAGTTCCTTGCCACAATAGACAAGTGGTGAGTCAGCACTTGCCACGTCAGCATTCCTCAATAATCATTGGCCACATCAGCACTGTATCCCAATCGCAAATGCAATCGATCAGGATCTGGATCGCAATGCGATCCTGACTGGAACATCCCCTTTCAGGATATCAATGTCACGTTAGCACCTGATGTGCGTCTCTCTCTCTCTCTCTCCCGCACTTGTCATCGTCGTCGTTCTCGTACAGGTCGTCGTCGTCAGTCACGTCATCGGGAGTACTGCTCTGATACCAAATTGCAATGAACCCAGATCGTGAAGATTCTTGTCAACAATGCAAGCCCAGATGAATATCAACCTGCTGATGATTATTAATAATCATAATCGTGTCCAGATAGAATGAGATGAGAAAAACATACACAGACGAAGGAGAGAGGAGGGAGAATAGACTTAGAAAGAAGAATAAAGACAATGCCCACTTCTGCTTGGGGCTCCCTCCTCGATCACCACCTCAATAATCAATAATCTGAATGCGCATCTGAAGTTTTATCACAACGTGCCACGTGGCACGTCAATTAGTCCTCATCAGCGAGTTGAAGCAATGTCGATGTCAAGATAACCAGGTACGTATCCACTATCGCCCCACAGTCATGATCTCCTCCCGAATGTCGTCGAAACAGAACAGCAATGCCAGTCGCATAGCCTCGCCACGTGAACAATAATAATATACGTGGCAGCGGCCACGTCAGCAGCAGCGCGTGGCAGCTGCCACTTCAGCATGCCCAGAAGACAGTTGCAAGCTAGCCACCATGCCGAGCCAGCAGAGCGTCGCCGTAATTCTCCCAATTGCCAGCGTAGAGCCAGCGCCCAGCCAGCGTCGCAGCGTCGCGCTAGCGTCGTTGTCAACGCGTGAAGTCAGCATTGACACAAGACAGAATGTCCCTCCAAGCCAAGAGGTCAACGCTTTTGTAGCATTGACGCGGGGTCTGGACCCCAGGTGCTGCCTCCCTCAGCCGTCGAGCTCAATGCAGATGACGGCCCAGATTGGTCTGAAACAGAATTACCTGCGGCCTTGATGCTGTCTAGGTACCTGCGCACAACAAGTGAGTGTATCCGACCGAGGGCCTGGGCGCGGTACCTTTGACCTGACAGTTGACTTTGACCCTTGACTTTCCAGGGGGCAGTGCGTGGTCACACTGCCTGGCGCAGGCCAGGTTTGGCCTGTGATGTCTGGGCGCAGTTTTGGGTCCCCAGACTGCTGCAGAACACGGGTTACTGCAGCTGCATCTGGAAGGCCCCTGTGGGGTTGCGCTTCACCAAGAAGGCTTCAAGGCAGAGTCAGGCATGGCGGCCTGAACAGCAGCGGACATAGCTGCTTTGTGTTGTCTTTTGCACAGCAGCTCCAGGCCCTCAGTAGTCCACCATAGCCTCGGCCTAATTGAAGAGGAAGAAGGAGGCCATGGCTATGGTGGGCCTCTAGTGCTGCCAAGCAGTGGAAGTGGGATCCAGACTTTTGATTCTGGTTCAGCCATTCATCATTATATTATTTATTGTTTGAATAAGAAATGAGGCGGCAAGGAGGAGGAGTTGATTGGCGAGAGGAGGAGAGGATATCATTGGTCTTTTGCTGGTGTACATCTTCTTCTTCTTCTTTCTTCTTCTTCTTCTTCTTCTTCTTCTTCTTCTTCTTCTTCTTCTTCTTCTTCTTCTCTCCCTCCCCTCAAGTTCATTCATTTCCTTTGCAATTGGACGGCATTGTGCTTTCTCATGAATTTTGCAATTCGAAATTGCCCAGGATCGTAACAGCCACATTATTTTATGCTGATGTCAACAACTTTCTGCTTTGCTTGTGGGCATGTGGCTGCAGGAGAAAATATACCGCCATCTCATGAGACTTGGGATCTCGTTTGTCAGCATATCGCACCGGAGCCGAATGGAAGCTTGGCACACGAAAACACTTCGTCTTGATGGGATTGGTCTTGGGACATGGAACCTGCACTCTTGCTTCACTACTGAGAACAGCTGACGGCAAGTTTTTTGACTGAGATGGCAGGAGGCAAAACTATATGAAGCTGAGGTATCATGGCATCAAAGCACGGCTGTTGCAGACCCCTGGCGGGGTACATGCATAGCTAGTTGGTATTCACGAGGAGAGATCAAGCAGGTTTTATTTAGATTCATTCTATTAAGGTTCCATGTATTTGTTTACACATATACATATTACATACATGTTGCATATGTGCATAGATAGATAGATAGATAGATAGATAGATAGATAGATAGATAGATAGATAGATAGATATCGTCATAGAGAACTACCTGGTGAACCATAGGCAGAGAGGGGTATATACATATATACATACATACATATATGTGACGATATATATATATATATACAGGCACTTACGCACTGGCATGTGTGTCACATAAACATAGGCAGAAGAAGGGGTAATATGTATATCTTCCATATGTGCAGTATTATGCACATGAAGTAAATGTGCATATCCAAATTGCCCCAGCCTACCTGTTGATGGGGCCAAATGCTGGAGTGAGTGATGTATATATAGCAGTTAATAGCTATGTGTTCATAATAGCTGTCCATTGATAATGGTAGTGTGCCTGGGAGTGTATGTTCTTGTTGTGATAAACCTACTCTTTGTTTCAATGGGGGGTTTCCTGCCTTCTGAGGGTGATGTGAAGCAACAGTCTGTGGAGTCTTGCATCTGGTGTGGGTGGGTGATAGCCCACTTTTGTGTCGGTTCAAGGGCAGATTATGTCTTGGATCGTCGGTAGGCTGATCTTCCAGACTGCTACAGGTTCAGGCTCCCAAGGAGTCAGTGGAAATTCAATGAAACAGTTTGTCACATATTTCCAGAAACCCCGATTTTTTTTTACTTTTGCCGTCCCTTTCTGTCAGTGGTTTACTGGACGATACTGCCACAAAGAGCCACCCAGTGGGAGGAGCAAAATGGCTGGCGGCGTCAGCCAAAAGAAAGTTGCACGGGTTTGGCTTTCTTTGGCACGCAAAGCTTTTCCACCATCGTAGAAAAGTGCCTTGGAAGTACTTCCAAGTGGTTTAACAATCAAGGGAAAGTATGGAAAGGCCAAAACACAAGGCATTGTGACATTCTGTTTGGTAGCTTTGGTTGGGCGCAGTCCAAGTCCAAATGCTGCCGTGGCTGCAAAGAATGAGCGAGGGGTAAGACCTTAAGAGGTTACGAACGCAGGGCCTTTCTGTCAAATTGGTACCCAGAAGGTGTTTCAGGTTATAGCAGTGGGGATACAGAGCCAGCCGATTTGGCTTAATGGAACACACATATAACTGTTAATCAACAGGTCATCAGCTCGGATCGTGACAATAATTCTAGGGGCTTGGCCACTGACAACAGCCAGTATAGCCACATGGCTTGGGCGGGCGTCTCCATGCCAAGCCATGTGTAGACAGGTGACCTTGTGGGAGATAGTTATGGCATTTGATCCATGTGGCAACTGTATGCCCAGTCAGTGTATAGGGTGTGTTGATTCAAGCATGTGTTATGACCCTGGCTATCTTGCAGTGCAACAACTCGAAGAAAGACCATGCCGCTCAATTGCAACTGAAATGAAAGAACTCGGAAAGAGAAATAGGCAATGGAAGAATAAGAACCCAGAATGGAAGAAGGACATAATGAACACCAGCAAAGACCAATGTCAATCCCCCTTCACCTTGTCAAATCTCCAACCTCCTTTTTCTTCCCCAACTTCTTCTTCCCCAGTACTCTTAAAGGAAGGAAATAGCGGGTCTCGCCTGATCATCCCACACGAGACTCCGCTTGCAGTGCTGGCAAAACAACCGTCGGGGCCAAATCGGCGGGCCCAGGGGAAGGGGAAAAAGGGGCGCGGGCAGGGTCGAGTGTGTTCGAATACAAGTTCATAGCAGTTGTTCCGTGGCCTGACTGACCTCACTTTCCAACTCGCCTGAACCTGGAGGCGGAATGGGGCAAGATACATGGTAGGTGTTGAGTCTCGCGTGGATTCATTTCGTTTTTGTTTTCTTTTTTGGGTTTGTCGTTTTCGTTTTCTTTATTTTTTGGGACCATTTCGCGAGGTACATGTGTCATCCTTGCGGAGGAGGAATGCCAGGCAACGCGCGTTTCTTTGGGCCTCACTCCGCTGCTCTCAAAATGTGCAAAACGAGAATGAATCTTCCGCTACAGCCTGGAAAGATACATTGCCAATTTTTATTTTTATTTTTATTTTTTATTTTTTTAACTAATCTATATTCTTCTCTCAATCTTCTTTGTATATATTTTCCTCATCTATCTCATCCTCCAGCTACTCTATGTATAGTATGGGGGAACACCAACCAAACCTGGAACTCTCCCCAGCCCACGGGGCAGGTTGGCACCACAGCAGTGGTGTGAGAGCAAGGCTTGTATCAGCCCCTCATCATGATGATGTGGGGTGATCAGGCATTGCCGACGGGGGGAACCGGCGATGCTAGTGCCGAGCACCTTTGGCCACTCACTAGCACCTCCCCCTACCCCCCTCCAACCCGACATGAGCAGTGTCTAATGCCCAATATCATTGCTGCATAGCAACCAACAATATTGGCCAAGGTCCTGCCAATGCTGGCTAGGAGGGCCAACGGGTTATCTCTAGCTGGTAGAACACCAAGCTTGCCCAGGCATGTACGTGAGGCGAATGGGGATTGAACCCACGACCTCCTGAATGCAACTTCCGTGCCTTACCAAGATGAGCACTTCACCCCACCCCCGCACGGAGATCCCGTTGGTTGTGTGTTCGAGTCTTGTATTCGGATTACACATGCTTTCGCGCAGTAACCGCCGTAGAGATTGTACTATGTGCAGTGTGGCTGCGTAGGGGTGAGTGTGGTTGGGTACACCGTGTCGCGGGATCTCCGTGCTGGGGTGGGGTGAAGTGCTCATCTTGGGGCTTCACTTTCACCC
>BFEA01000705.1:547855-571025 GCA_003427395.1 Chara braunii | reverse complement strand
GTGGTTGGGTACACCGTGTCGCGGGATCTCCGTGCTGGGGTGGGGTGAAGTGCTCATCTTGGGGCTTCACTTTCACCCCAGCCCACTTAGCCTTACGGTTAGGTGTTTGCCGGCCAAGCCGTTGGTTGTGTATTCGAGTCTTGTATTCGGATTACACATGCCTCCGCGCAGTAACCGCCGTAGAGATTGTATTATGTGCAGTGTGGCTGCGTAGGGGTGAGTGTGGTTGGGTACACCGTGTCGCGGTGTGAGGAAACCCGGGGAGGTGGACGCCTACTGTTCGCTGAAGCCAAGGGCAACGGCGCTTGTCACTCGCCACGCCCGCTTCCGAGGTCCTCAGCGACCAGCAGGGTGATGGCACTCGTGCCACCTGTTGCGGTTCCACTGGAACGGTTCTCGTTAAGAAGCAGAAGGTCTACCGATTCTTAAGGACCCACTGGCTCTTCAATCTGGACTCATTCTTTCATTATAGCCATTTTCCTTAGATGTCTGATTCTCAAGGGTTTTGCATTCACTCGAGAGTCGGCTTTGTCATGTCGTGCTTGATCTGAGAATGAGTATTACATCAGGAGCAGCGAACAAGCCGATTTACAGTAACTGTGATAATTCCCACCGCCCGAGTGGATATCGCTTTCCGCTCTGCTCACAAGTTCTCGAAATCGAAGTCAATGGTAATCATGACAATAAAATACTGATAACAACAATTTGAAATTTCATGTGGCGGGGATGCAGGGAATGGTAGACCACGCCAATGAACAATTTCTCATCAAACGGCATGGTTCAAGGGGAAGGTAGGGGACTCATTACTTATTGACAGTTACACCCTCAGCCTGCTCAACATTCACTGCAGAAAATTCATTCACATTAGACTCCGGCATACAGCTGATGTGTAGGGGTTCGGCCCGCTTCAAGGCAGTGCAATTAACATTCCCGGGTAGGACGGGTTCATGCTCCCGCTCCCTGGGTATCTATCATTTTACCCTGAATCAATCTCGCATATTCTGTCTCGTTCATTGAGTAGGCGTTCCTCTTCTTTAGAGAAGAACTTTGTTCGGATGATCACGTCACGTAAGCCAAGGATCGATAGTCAAGGGATACAGCCAGTGAGATCAGATGTCACCTGCTTCGCTTAAACCACCAGTACCTTTCCCGCCTGGGAAAATAGCGGGCCTCGGGTAGGCGTCCGGCCTTTCCAGAGGCCGAAACGACATGACGGCCGCCAATCGGATTTATCAAAAGGCATTCATCATCGGACCCGACCTCCGAAGATTCAGGAGTTTGGGAAAACTGCCAGTTTTCTCTATTTTCCCACGCGGGAAAGGTACTAGTGCTTTAAGATGAAAATAATGATTTATGTCAATATTGGCTTTCCGTTTTGTCACTACCCGGAAGCATGCGTGGCTTCCAGTCAATCTCCTACCCCGCTCTCTCTCTCTCTCTCTCTCTCTCTCTCTCTCTCGAGTTTCTCTGTCTACTTTTTGTTTTGCAATGCCTTTCTTCTACCTTTTCCCTCTTAAACAAGGCACACCCATCCTTACCGTTCCAGACCCCACGATTCCGGGGCTGAATGTGAGAGAGGCAACTTGGGAGTGCCGATCAAACACTCCGCTTTCTTCTTTCCTTCCCTTCTCACACTCGCCTTTCATTTCAGAAGTTTCGTTGCTCGCTTCCCCGCACATCCTTCAGCCCATTGTTCCCTCAACCCACGCGCCCCGGTTCCTTTCACCCACTTCTCTCTTTCGTTGACGCCTTCTCAGGTGTAATCGCAGAGTTGGCCCCCACTCGATTACCCTCACATTACCTTTGCCTTTCTCTCTTGAGAACGTCCGCACGCCCCTTTCCGTTTTTAGCTCAGCCCCTTCTTCTTCCTTCCCGTCTCTCCTCCGTACTTTCAGTTCGTTCCCTCCCCTTTTCCCCTAGCTTACTTTCTCGCTTTCGAATACCTGTAGCAGCCCGAACTCAGTCACTCAACTCATGGTAACATACCTGACCGCCGAGTTACAGCTTAATATGACTCTGCCAGAAGTGGCTGACTGGGCGCCCGGAGCGATAGTCCAATCTGTCCCTTTTCGAGCACAGTCGTTCGAGCATTCAGAGCTATGAGGATAAAAATTGTTCTCTTCGAGTACGACTGATCGAGCAGCAAGAACCATGTCTTGATTTGTCCTCTTCGAGTTTGGTCGTTCGAGCAATCAAACCAAGGCTCGATCTGATCCCGTCAAGGCTCAATCCGCAACTGAAGATAGGGATTAATCTGTCCGCTTCATAACGTCTAAGCCCAGATGACCTCTGAGTGGTACGTCGCATACTTACATTGTGAATGTTAGGAGCACAGTGAAGATTTCCTTTCTGTCATCTCTTTCCCTTAGCCACTCCTGCTCTTCGCGCCGCTAGCCCTCTCGCGATGTCACTCGCGGAGCGTGAGCCGAATGCCCTTGAAACACAAGGCTCTCCCAGCACGTTCCCTGAATGAACCCCCACCGTCTACCGTTTTCTCCCTCTTTGCGAGCAGACAGTCAGTGTTTGTTTCTCTTGATCGTTCACTTGGTCGCAGCGAACGCCTCGCGCACCCACTCAATTACTACACATCCCGTTCACCCCGATTCTCCCGATCTCTGTCTAGTCGTGGGGAGGCTGCACACGCCTTTCTGAACGTCTCCCCATGCTCCGGTTCAGGTTTTGCGCCACGGTTTTCCCTCAACCATTCGTTTGGCTTTGTGCGTCAGAGATGTGATGCATGCCCCGTCAATCACTTCCCCCACTCGATGACCATGGCTGATCCAATTCGCTCGCAAGATGCTGTGGACGCCAGGCACACACCCTCCCCCTTGCTGAACCGGGTTGTGTTGTGTCATTACCAGAGAGGGCTGTGTACGCCTGGCGCGCCGTCTGAGTGTCCCCCTTTCCTCCTTCCGCTGGTCCTTCTATAGTGCGTCTGTAGCTGCTGCCTACCCCCGAGAGAGAAGGCCCAGCCCCTTTCTCAACCAGTGCCCATTCCGTTGCAGAGGACTGGTCGTACCCAAATTGTTCGCCTGGGCAACATTGGCAGTATCAGCCCCGGTTCCAGAGCTGTAAGACCAACGCAGGTACACGGTACCGGCTGCAGGAGCAGCAACGTTACGCACTCAAATCCAGTATCAAGGCCCAAATGTTCCAACCATAGCTGCCATACCATTGGCTCAATCAGCGTGACCAAGTAACTAGTGTTGTGCCAACAGCAACGTCAACCCTTTTTTTTTTTTTTTTTTTTTTTTTTAATTGCTCCAATCTATTCGTGGGGAGCATCACGTGCTGGGAACCGGGCCCAGCGTCCCTTATAATCGGAATATTTTTTTATTTTTTTTATTTTTTTTCAAAACAAGCTCCATCTATTGGCAGCAACACCTGCTGGAAACTGGGTCCAGCGTCCCATAGATACAACCATATCCTCACAAATTGGCACAAACTGAGAACCGGGCCTAGCGTCCCATAACGAGCACGTTCATAAAAACATCAGAAGATTTCATGACAATGAGACTAGAAACCTACTAAGAATTTTGGGGCAACTTCAAACCTTTTTTATAAGGAACTTCAGAGTTAAACACAATCCAGAAAACGACTCAGGAATCCACCAACAGTCCTCTTTACCTCACTCCGGCAAGACTTACTGCAGCAAAGCCACCATCTCTACTGCTGCTATGCCCTATTTCTGTCCTACCAGCTAGCCCCTTCACTAGCAGGACGCGTGATACCTTTCTCTCTCTCACCTCAATCCCTTTCCTACCCGTTACTGAGAAAAAGGTACGGGAATCGACTGCAGAAGTCCTACAAAAGCCCCAAATCCCGCAAAATCCCTAACAAAACCTTCCAAGGTTTTCCAACACTGTCTTACTCCCTGCCGAGCTCTTTCAGGCCTCACACCCCCCATCCTGCTGGGTTACAGGGCAACGCAACTCACCCCAGCTCCGGCCAGCGTCGTCCCAGCAGCAACCCTTGGTTGTCCCGTGGAATGCCCCCCCAAAGCACCCCCAGATCTCTCTACCAGGCCTCATGCTCCTGCATCAACAGGTTACAGGGCAACACCCCAGCACGGGTCAGTGTCGTTCTGGCATAGAACAGCCTCAGGTCACCGAGTATTACAGCCTCGAAACCACCTAAAAGAAGTTGCCAGGAAACCCCAGGATCCAGAAGACATTTTTAGGACAAAACAGACTACCCACCTTTTTAAAGAACAGATTACACTTTTTAATAACTCTGAGAAGCTCTAATTATTTTTTTTGGGGGGGCATACCGGGGCCATCACCCAGCTTTGGCTAAGCAAAAATTGGAGCTACTTAGGAGATTACTATGACAAACATCAGGATTAGACCCATTTCAGAAAATGACTCAGGAGATCCCCTTCATTCCTCTTTTCCTCACTCCAGCAAGACTCACTGCAACAGAGCCACCATCTCCGTTGCTGCTGTACCCTATTTCCATCCTACCAGCTAGCCCCCGCACTAGTAGGATGCTTGATACCCCACCATCTACTTCTCCACTCTCCTGAAAGACTCAGACACCCCCCGATCCATCCCCTGTACCCCACGCCGGTAAGACTTACTGCAGCAGAGCCACCATCTCCGCTGCCGTTGTACCCTATTCCCGTCCTAGTAGGACGCGTAATCGAAAAACCTAGAAATAGACCTCGCAGGTCCTACAAATGCTCAAAAACCCTTGAAATCCCTAACAACCCTTCCGAGGCATTCCAACACTATCCTACTCCCTGCCGAGCTCTTTCAGGTCTCACACCCCACATCCTGCTAGGTTACAAGCCAACACAACTCGCCCCGGCTCCGACCAGTGTCGTCCCAGCAGCAACCCTCAGCTGTTCCGTGGGATGCCCACCCCAAAGCATCCCCAGATCTCTCTACCAGGCCTCACGCTCCTGCATCAACAGGTCACAGGGCAACACCCCAGCACCGGCCAGCGTCGTTCTGGCGTCGAACAGCCACAGGTCCCTGAGTATAACAGCATCAAAACCACCAAAGAAGAGTTGCTAGGAATCCCCAGAGCCCAAAAGCATTCTTAAAACCCCCGAACAGCCATCCACAAAAGAAAAAGGGGGTCGAAACTAAATACCAACTATCCTGAAATCCCCCCCTCAACAACCGTCGGTCTCGACTTTCAGTCCTCGAACCAGAACTCACTTGGTCTCATACCCCCTTCTGCTAGGGTAACAGGGCACCGCAACCCTCCCCAGTACCGACCAACCTAGTTTTGTCGGATAGGAAGTGCCTTCCTCCCTCGACACTTCCTATAGCGACAAACCTCTAAACAAGTTACAGGGTCAAAACCCCGGCGCCGCCTATGTTGGACGATCTGGTTATGCCTTCCACCCTCGACATAATTCCATGGGCCTCAAGCTCCCCCTGGGTCACAGAGCCAAACTCCAGCACCGGCCCATGTCATCCCAGCCTCGTCCTCCTGACCTAGTCACCTTCACCAACATCCTTCCTCTGTTTGAAGCCCCCCATTCCTCCTTCCATCATCCCCCTTTTAATCCCCCCCCCCTCCTTCCTTTTTGAATTAACAGGATCAACAACTAATCCGAATCGCACATCAAATCAGAAACAAAATCAAGAATCCTTCCGGAACTTCTTTGAGAATTAAAGTTTTTTTTTTTAAAGATTGAGAAACTCGCTAGGATGTCCAAATATTTGATTAACAATTATCAGGAACAAGAAGGAACAAGAAGTGGTTCTAAGCGTAGTTTGGATCGTAGTAAGAGACATAGAACATCAATATTTACGAAAATTATCTAAGATGTCCAAAACCAGACTTGTGATTGTGGAGAATCAAAAATTTTGTAGAATTTTTTATAGGAAATTATTTCGAGAGTCTTTTGAAGAATACTTTTGAAGATAACCTGATCGTCTGAGATGTCCAAAACCGGACTTGCGATTGTTGAGAATCAGAAATTTTATAGAGGCTTTTATAGGGAAATATTTCGAGAGAGTCTTTTGAAGAATACTTTTTAAGATAACTTGATCGTAGTAAGAGTCAATTTTAAACACGGGCTACTAAAGCAAGCAATGTTCTCATGAAATAGACTGAAATAGTAAAAACACGAAAATCCCGTCGAGCAATATCAGAACATATCACGAGAGTAAGAAATATCCACGAAGAGTAATCAACAAAAGCATCAAAACCATGTTGATCGTCAAGCGACTAAACAATCAAAATCGTACCAGACACTCAACCTAGGAAATAGAGGCTCAGCTGTGAGATGACAACTAACAGGACGACGCAGACCCCCTACGAACTGAAAACTGAAAAAAAAAACCTTCTCCCTTCTTCCTCAACCACCTTCCTTCCACTTACCTCTCACCCTTCAAACCCTACCCCTGCACCTTTGGGGAAGGAAGAGTTCACTTCCTCCCACTGCTAGTTCAAGGCTCAAAGCAACACTAGCTCCAAAGGCATAAGCGGTCATCATCGATCCCTACAGGGAGTCGAAAACAGTGTGGCACCCCCTCGCCAAGCCCGTTGACAAGTCACCAAAGGAGGTTCGAACCACCGTAACTGTAAACTTACCGTGCACTTACCTATAGTTGAGGAAGAAGGCAGAATTACTGCGTCATCTCATGAACAGCATCGTACCAATAATACCCAAGGTCATCACAGCATACTCATCGAAGCAACGAAGAAAACTTCAGCCATCTCCATTCGGGTCGTCGAAGCTTTATCCTCCTCACCGCTGGCATGTAGCATCTGAGCTGCTTCCAAAATAAAGCGATTTTTATCCGACTTTCTGGTCTGTTGATGTCCCCGACGAACAAAGGAAACATATCGAACGTCCACCGCGCCTGCATCTGGCCGTAACGACCGTAGAGATGTGGAAGATTCTAAATCCCACGCCATATTCGCCTTACTCCCACGCTCGTCGATACACCAGCGCTGGAGTGCTTCCACCGTCGTCGATAGGGAAGAGGTTGCGCATATAGAGACAAAGTTTCCGCTGAGAGAAAAGAGAGAAAAAGGTTGCGTCGCTAAAGAGGGAGAAGACTTCGAGCCATCATACAAGCATGCGCAGCTTGAGACAGAGAAAAAAGCTTCCACGCTTCAAAGCTCCGCTAAAGGCCTCGCATCGCCCCTCCCATCATACGAGCACCCCCAACTTGTGTATTCAGCGCAACACGCAGCAACCTTGCTCTCCTTCACGTGCGAGATCAAGCGCCGAGAGTTGACAATCACCATAGCTGCACAATCGACGCGCAGCCGCAGCTCACCGTCCGTGTGAAAGCGTCTGTTGAGCCGGGCGCAGCGCTCCCGGTAGCGCTGCGCCCATGGGGATCAATGGGCTGGTGACAATCACGAAATGTACCGAAAGTATCGTCGACCCCTCAACAATCCGCACCAAACCAGTATTTGTAGCAAGAAGGGAAGTTTCTGGCCCCAATGAGTTCTGTCAATGTCGAACCAGTGACCGTACCACCGTCGTTGTACCCGTGTCAAATAAGTGGGTTGCGGCCGCCCCAAGCCGGCCTGTAGTACCGTATCAGGTATTTACCACGCTAAACAGTTATCAATCCAATCCAGTGATCACACCAGAATAGTAGGTTGTCTCAGTGGCCTTATCCATCACCTCCATACTGAACCATAGTGGCTTGTATCAATGTTGTCCCAATGACCATACCGTACCTGTTCCGATCCAGCAGCCGTACTAGACCGACGCAGAATACCGTACCGCGCCGCAAATGCACCATGCCAATATCAGACAATTGACTGTACCGTACCAATTTTGAACCGGAGTGTCGTGCTCGTTCCAAACCAGTGTCCATGCCAAAATAATAATGCCACGTAGCCCATTCCGGAGCAGAACCAAAAACAACACCAAACCGATCATGTCGTCGTAACCCAAAAAAACAGTCTCACTCACTCGACAACATCCGAATTATAGTTGCGGTAATAATCAGATGAATCGGGCAAAATCCAACGAGGGTTTATAGTTATCGGGAAATCGTTCGAATCGACAGACCTAGAGTATTCATCAGGGATAATTTTTGATATAAAATAATAAAATAATAATTAATCATTCGTTTTCTTTTATATTATTATTTTTAATTATTTTACTCATTATTAATTTTGTTATTGGAATTAATGAAAATAGAGGACAATTTTATCAAGGATAAATTTTGATGAAATTTAATTAAATAGCAAATATTCGATTATTTTCTTTTTTTTATATTATTTTTTATTTTTTTTTTCAATTTTAATTTTGTTATTAGAATCAATGAAATTTGAGGGTTCAGTTCCTCGTTAATTATCCAGTGAAAAAAGGCACGCCGAGGCCTAGCACCATACCCCCGCTCCGCAGTCGGCCGCTTCGGGAACAGCCTCGGAACGAACGGAAACGGTAGGTGTTAGGCTAGGGAGGCGCGGCTGATCATCATGTTAAATTCAAGGGTTAGTTCTCATGGTCGGTGGGGGGAATTTTAGGGCCCCTTCTTCGACCCCTAATATTTCCCGATAGCTCTGATGAAAGTGCCGATTGATTCTCCCCTAGATATTCAACCCAAGGCCCAATCGTCTCTATTTCGGGTGGCCGACTGGTCTGCGGCTGCCCGACAGCGGGATCTCCGTGTTGGGGTGGGGTGAAGTGCTCATCTTGGGGCTTCACTTTCACCCTTAGCCCACTTAGCCTTATGGTTAGGTGTTTGTCTGCCAAGCCGTTGGTTGTGTGTTCGAGTCTTGTATTCGGATTACACACCTTACCAACTGAGCTAGGCCCGCAAGGAAAAAAAAAAAAAAAAAAAAAAGGAGCTAGGCTCGCAGGCCATTGCCATATTTTTTGTCTTTTGTGCATGTCGAGAGTAGTGGAGGGAGAATGAATGGGGATTGAGCCCACGGCCTCCTGAATGCAACTTCTCTGCCTTACCAACGGAGCGAGGCCCGCAGGCCATCGCCATTTTTTTTTTCTTTTGTGCGTGTCGAGAGTAGTGGAGGGAGAATGAATCTTCCGCTACAGGCTAGAAAGATACACACCAATATTTTTTGTCTTTTGTGCACGTCGAGAGTAGTGGAGCGAGGCCCTTTTCCCTGTCTTCTCCCAAAAGCAACGCGCGTTCTCTCATTTTCGCCGTTCCCCTGACGGCCTCCCTCCACTAAGAATGTGTCTTCCGCTAGAACGTGGAAAGATACACCGCCATATTCTTTTGTCTTTTGTGCATGTGGAGAACCGTGGAGCAAGCCACAACCATATTTTTTATCTTTTGCGCATGTCGAGCGCGAGCCCCTAAATCCTCTGCTACAGACTGGAGTTCAAACCCCGCAAGAAGCAGATGAAGGAGATACGAAAGTTTTGCAATTCAGAATTGCCTACGCCAGGTCATCCCCTCCTCTGGGACATCCGTTAAAATTGGGGCGGTGCAACGACGAAAAAAAAAATAAAAAAATTGCCATGTGTCTTGGGCCTCGCTCCGCCGCTCAACACATCTAGTCTACCGAAAGATTCATTCTCATTGCCCCACCACAGGCGCGACGGGCATCTGCTTGCTACAATAAAAAACGGATGCCCGTTGCAGACACGGCGGGGACCAAGAGGGAAAAAAAAAAAAAAGATTCCCAACATTGGGAATGGTTCGTTCTTTGCCGGCTTACATGGTTTCCATACTTTAGTGGAAAAAGGTTCATTCCCAGTTTTTGTGAGAGGCACGTGAGGCCCCATGTGCACCCACCTGTACAGTGCGGGCAGGCACCGGCCGCGACACACACATGCTTTTCAACCTCATTCTGGGGCCAAAGAGAGGGAGGGGGGGGGGCTACCAGAGAGAGAGACAGAGAGAGAGAGAGAGAGAGAGAGAGAGAGAGAGAGAGAGAGAGAGAGAGAGAGAGAGAGAGATTAGCAAAAATGGAATATGGGTCAAATTGCGGCCGCGATCTATTTAACGGTTAAAATGATTTTATTTTATTTTATTTAATATTTTTCCTTGAAAAATCACAACAAAATCTACGAGCACTCAAATTTTTAGATTTTCTCATTCATTCTTCTGAGCGCAAAAAATCATTGACGTTGGAGTACGTTTTCCGTTGGCCTGCACATGGTTGAGTGGCAAAAATGGACTGTTGAATCGACGCGGCGATTCTTTCGCGACGCTAATGATTTTTTTGAAAATTTTCTGATATTTTTCTTGGAAAGGCCGTTACCTAATCCATGGATTCTCAAATTTTCAGATTTTTCTGCGAAGTCCTCCGAGCAGAAAAAATTGCCAAAAAGCTGCCTCTTGCAAATTGTGGGACTAGACCCGCCAGTACCGTCCGCCTTGGACAGCCTACACGTGGGTCTCCCAACAACTCCTCCCCTTCTTAATTTTTTTTGGGGTATGCTTCCACCTGAAGGTAGTTCCTTTTTCCAAAAGTCCTGGCTACACGAGAGCTAGTTGTAGGTCGTTCACAATATCGCCAAGGACTGGTCCCCAAAAAACTTTTGCACCTTAAAGCACCAGTACATGGGCACCGGGGCTGCGGGTCTGACACCTCAAATTTTGGAGGCGCGAAACGAAAACACGGCCACCAATCAAATTTATCATCGTCGGCCCCATCACTTGATGTTTCGGCCTCATTTACTTGTGGCGACAAGTTTCGGATTGCAAGGGTAGGGCCGCGTACTTGTGGTTTAAGAACCCACTTGCGTCCTGGTCGCCCACCACCGAAAATACAACGCCTTGACACAGATGTTGAAGCCCACTATATTCCAGCCTTAGCTGCGAACAATGAAAGAATTGATGAGAGTCAATGTCTGAATCCTCTCCTTACTGCTAGCCACTGAAGAGGTCCATCATAGCCATCTCATACACCTTCCTCTTTGGTCAAGTAGGTGGCTATGGTGGACTAATGGAGCAAAGCTTCAATGTTCAAAAGACAATGCAAAAAACAAAAAAAAAAGTTTTTTTTTTTTTTTTTTTTAAGCCACCAGTACCTTCCCCAGTGTTGGGAAAATACGAGATGCTGGCCAGTACCCGAAGTTTGCGGGGTTCAGACACAGGGTCGGTGATGTCCTCAAAATCGTATTTTTCTTTTGCCCGTGCACGAAAGAAAATTGAAAAAAAAAAGGTCTTTGTACTGCAATGATGTCGGGCAGGGTAGTCCAGGAGGCCGTGCTCACAGTGTTGAATGCATCTTACAACAAAGACGGTCACATTCTGAAATTGTTTTTTTTTTATTATTATTTCTCTTTTGTTTGTTATGTGCCCCCTGCCAACGAGGCAGGGCGGAATCCGTGATCTGCTCTAGCTGTGTTTCCTCGGATGATTGTCAGGGTCATGTATCCAGCCGTTTTCAAGGCCAAATCCGTGTTTCCGGTTTTTTTTTCTTGTTTTCTTTTTCTGGAATCCGACAATCTGACTCCATGATTTGCTCAAGTTGTGTTCCCTCAGAGGATTGTAACCCTGATCACACTGGCACATACGGGAATGTATCTTTGCCATTTTCACGGCCAATCTTTTTTTTTTTTTTTTGAGTTTCTGGAATCTGACCACCTGGCCACGGGGCTGAGATGCCCTCACTTAGGGCACACTCACACTAACACTTCCGGGAATGTATAGAGCTGCAATCATGTCCAGAGCTTTGTTTCTTTTTTTTGTTTTGTGAGTTTTCACGGCCGCAACTTTTTTTTTTTTTTTTTTTTTTTTTTGTTCTTCCCGTGAGACTACCATAAAGAAATGGAGTGGGATCCAGGCTCGGTAAAACTCGGAGCGCAGTGAAAATCAGGGTCGGCGAAAACAGGCTCGGAGGTACTGGTGGTTTAATATGTTCGGCCAAACACATTTGGGGGACGTTCAGCCGAACAACCGAACATGTTCAGTATGCTACACAGTGCGAAGCTAATGTGTCCCTCCTCCTATGGTCGCCATGCTCATCACTACCCCGACTGGGGCCTTCCAGGTGCAGTGCTGACCAAGAAGATGACGATGCAGACCACCATTGTCAGGTAAGCAACCCCCCCACTCTCCGCCTTGCTAACCATTTTCCTCCTCCTACTACTATTCCTCCGAAGTTGTGTGCTTGGTCCTCTCCACCATAGCCAAGGTGGAGGGCCAAGCCTGCCTTCTTCCTCCCCAACCCTACAATGCCAAGCGCTTGCTCCAGCAAAGTGGCGCCCAAACCTCCACACCACAAATGAGGAGCTCTTTGCTCTTCCTAGTGGTGACTCTCCAGGGCGCGCGGCCGCCCTGGCTTATCGGTACCTTCCGCGTTTTAGAGGTTAACATTTTTGCAGTTTGATATCCCTTATTGTAAGCCCTAAACTCATACTACTAGATCGGCACCCTGAGAATCTAAAGCCTGGCGGATCTCTAAAATTCCATCACTAATTTTTTGTCTTTTTTTGCCTACCTACCTGCTACTTGAGTGTTTTCCATCCTATGCGGGCCCGCCTACTTCTAAGTCTCCACCGCAACCTCACAAAATCACAGTCACAAGTAACTACCAGGCGCAATGGCCTTCACAGCACACGAGTACCCTGGAGGGTCACACACACCCAAGTAATCATGCAGTCAGGCAAACACACGGAAACTCAGCAATCATGCATACATACGTACTTAGAAATCTCAGCAAAATATAAGAATTTTGACAAGTCATCAACAACAAAACTGAAAAAATAGTGTTCTCGGTTGYGATTTYGCWAKTCATTATATTCCTCTYCCTTCYCCCCCCCCCCCCCCCCCCCCCCCCCCCCYCTCCTTCTCGAGCAAGGTCACTTTGAGTGAGTAAACTCTAAGAGTCCCTACAAAATATCTCATAGGTTGTGAATGCAAAGACCATTATTGTCTATTCGCAAGCAATGAGACGACCAGTGAATGCTAGTGTCTCGGTTTATGATTTTGCAGGTCATTATATTCCTCTCCCTTCCCCTCCTCTCTCCCCCCCCCCCCCTTCTCGAGCAAGGTCACTTTGAGTGAGTAAACTCTAAGAGTCCCTACAAAATATCTCATAGGCTGTGAATGCAAAGACCATTGTTGTCTATTCGCAAGCAATGAGACAACCAGTGAATGCTAGTGCCTAGTCAAGCGCAGTATGACGTTTATATGCATTAATTAAAGGGGGTGCATTCTTGAATGGGACTTCTTGAGATATCCAACATAGTTTGTCTAACAGATGGTACTAAAAATGGACCTTGTACTATTTGCCCTTTACTTTTCCTTTGTGTTTAACAATTTTATCGATTTCATGACCGCCATCGATATCACGAGGGACCATAGGACCGCGATCAGAGAAGGAAGTAGCAGCAATATACAGATAGAGTTTAGAAGCATGAAAGACTGCGTACATGCACAGATAAGATGGCACGTCAATCACATACGAAGGACTGAAATCATCATCTCCTACCACTTTAGAAATTTACCAAGAGTAGTAGTATAATGGGAGCAGTTTACGAAACATTCCTTCCTCATCCGAAGACTCGTACATCTTCACCCAAATGTAGTCTCCTTCTTCAGAGGTCACAGGTTTGTGTCGCCAATTGGCGAACTTGATCATGACATTCTGGCGCTTGTTCACTGTTGTGATAGCAAACTTGAGTAGAGGATGGTACTTTGCCCTATAATGAGGCATACCGAGAGTTAGACCAGGTGATCGACGTGAAAACAAAATAAAAAAATATGTTGCTATAATCAGGCATACCGAGAGTTAGATCAGGTGATCGACGAGGAACAAGAAAAAAAAAGTTGCGGATCTGTCATCCAAACTACAACCTATTAGGTAACATACCGATGGTGGAATAAATGGATTTCTTATACAACTTTTTTACCACATCCAACTTTTTACCCCACGTGTTCTAATCATGAATGATTAAGGCACGGAGGATCTGGGTGACAATTTGGTTGATATCTTCAGCATATCTGTCAGCTTTTGGATAACGACCAAATATATATACTGAGTTTAATCTCATAGGGTTGAGTCGTGAAGTCCTTCGGATTTGAACTGATAAAACTAGTGTAAAGATCATTCACAAGAGTTTTCAGGGGCTAAACTACAAAATATACGTTTGTTCAAACTCACGAATTACCAGTTCAATTGACACATATGGTGGTAAAGGAATCAGATTGAGAACCTTGGAGAAGCGATCGATGGTCACCATGACTTGGAAATTCCCCGCCTGTTTACATTTTCTATGTTTGTGAAGTCAATAGAAAAAATGATTCAAATGATTCGAAAAGGATGAGTAGGGGTTTCCGCAAACCAAGAGGTGGTCATCTATGAATGTTTGTTCTTTGAAAAACTTTGCATTCTGCTACGAACTTCTGTGCAGATTCCTTCATGTTAGGGTACTCAAATTGTTGAGAAGGTCCAACCTCGAAGTCGGCATTAGATTGGGCCTTAAGGGCAGGTTGTTAATCAGTTTCGGGTTCCTTAGAAGAACCCTCATGCAATGGTTCAACCTCCTTTGTTGTACAAAGTGTCGATACCTACTCTACATCCTTAGCCTATTTCCATGCAGACAGGAATATTGTCGCACAACACACTTTATCTTTCATTCTCTTTTCTCATAGTTGCCTATTGATCCGGAGGTCTTTCCGTGGCTCATTGGAGAAACCTTAGTCCCTCGGGGAAAATGAACTTGTGACTTCTTCATTGAGCTGCAACCTGATCCCTTGTTAATAATGGCAAATATTTTCATGGCATTTAATTTTTCATCTTTAAATTGTTCAGATCAGGGTTGATGAAGATCAGTTCTCGTCACCTAGATTTACATCAGGGCTTACCTCTAGATCGTCACCTATACTAGAATCATCCACATAGGATTAGTCTTCAACCCGCACCGAGTTATGCATAATTATTAGGTTGTTGCCTCCAAACCGCTTGCGGGGAAACTTCCTCTTGGTTGTAGGTGCATGTGAAGCTTGACTACCTTCCTCATAAGGGATTGTCAGTCATAAAATTTAGACATTTGGAGTCATAGCGGGTGAATGTAATCTTCAGAGATTGTCGCGCTGTCGAGCGCATCGGTCCAGCACCGCACAAGCGGGGCGGGACCCTCCCGACCGTATCGCTCAGGAGTTGGTCTACTTCTTCGTCGCAAATGCACATGGAGCTTCCGCAAGCCGCTCCAGCCGAGTGCGCCAGACATACCTCTCGCAAGCCCCTACGACAGGATAGGGCCTACACGAGGCTCGACTTACCTCCACCTTACGGAAGTTGTCACCTCCCTTCGGTGGGCGTATCCCCGCCGAGCTACCAGTCCACAGTACAAAAGTTAATCAGCTGCAACCGCAGAGGTGGATCGGCCGAAAGCGTTTCTCGTTTGCTGTAGCATAGAGGGTACGTGCAGTTTTTACGCCTCTATCGGACCCACACGTGAACCGACGCCTTGGGGGGCTGAGGTCCCAAGCGCGACTCGTCGTCAGTCGACTAGGACGCATCCCACACACCATGCGTATACCACTTTAAAGAACATAAAAATAAAACACACACATACTCGCACATATAGAGAACAATATAGAACAAACAACGCGACAACACTCCTAGTGCCTTAGTAGTCATCCCATAACTCTCCGATGAGGAAATTGGATGGGCAACGTACACGAGACTTAGTATAAAATCGCGCGGGCGCAAGACCTTCCCATATCGACCAGGAAATGCATGAATACGTAAGCAGTTACAATGATGGCGTACTATGTAGTGCTCATAATCAAGCGGTCCTTCGTGGATCCGAGTACCACTTATGACACTCATGTGTCAAACTCAAAGTATCGTTAAAGTCTACCTCTTTACGATATTGCACGGCTGAAGGAACAGTCGTGCGGCCCCCGCGGCACCTTCGGTCTTTAGGTTGAGTGCCCCAGTAGGCATGGCAAATAAGCTCTGCGCGGGGGGTGATCCTTTCCATGTAGAGTCTAGGACCTGGGGTGTCATGAACAAGGATCTCGAATTCAAGCCCAGGACTAACGTCCAACTAAAAAATCTCTTTAAGAAACATACAACAAATAGAGGTGATTTTCCTCCTTTTCCCAATCTCAACCTTAATTAAACCCTTAAGCGTGGGCCCTTTGGCCACACGAATACCCAACCATAAGTATATATATACACAGCCCCTCGTTTGTTGTCCTCTTCTCCCTCTCTGCCTACGGTTTACCGGGCAGTTCTATTTGACGATATATATATATATATATATATATATATGGGGAATAAGTATGTGACGATCACTTCTAATAATCACAGTGAGACTCCTCACAACCATATATATGTATGTGATCGCAGGCAATCAAATCCAAAGTCTGAACCACAGAACATACTTGCAATCACATCAAAGAGTCAACCAAAAATCCACACACTACACGGAGTCAACTTCAATCAATTTTTATACCCATACCCCTCACTCTAGCCATGCAAGCCTCAACCTTTGTCCAACCTTCCATAATTAAATACTCAGTATCTTTGTTAAATGACCATGCAATAAAAGTCCAGGTGAAAACCTTAATAGGTTGAGTATTGAGGATGAAATGGAGTTGAGTCATAAACCGGCGAATCGGCAACCGGCCTGTTATCAGTGATAACAGAAGATGATCCCCTTGGGATCAAGCTGAATCTAGTCCAAATCCTGAATCGAGTGTCCAAAGAAGGTCTGTATCATAAAACAGGTCAATGCCCAAGTTAAATCATCAGTGTATGAGGAGTGAATCTTCATAGCACACTCTCACCCAAGGTCCTCTTACAAGCTAAACCTAGGCCTACCTCTAAGTCAGTACCCAACGCAATGTAGACCTACGGCAATATCTCCCCTATTTAAGGTGGATTACCAGAATTGTCACCTGTCAAAATATAGTCCAACTCCTTTAAACTAATAAAATTTCGGCAGCGCTTCCCGTAGGAAAAGTGCCTCCTCATAATTTATACTAGCCCGAATATGAAAACATAAATAATCTTTAACTCTGGAAAGTCAAATTTTGTCTAACTCCCTGAATTAGTAAAAATTTGGGCAACACTCCCTTCAGAAAATGAGACTTCTTATATTTGTACTAAGTCTGATTTGAACTCAAAAAACAAACTTGAGTTCAACTAAGATAAAATTTAACTAACTCCTTAGATTTATAAAAAGTTGGGCAGCACTTGCTTTAGAAAATTGTTAACCCAAGATTTATACAAAGTTAAGTTCAGAATCCAGAATGACTTTGACTTCTCAAGGTCCACTCTTGTTTAGCTACCTGAATTAGCAAAAATTTGGACAGCACTCCTTTTAGAAAAGAGGACTCTCCATATTTTTACTAAATCATATATAAAAGTCAGACAAGCAGAACTTTGAAAAGACAAAATCTGACTAACTTCTTGGTTTTTTAGAAATTTCGGCAGCGCTTTCCGTAGAGAAAGTGACTTACCAAGATTTATACAAGACCAAGTATAATAAATGATCCCTGAAAATGCGGAAATCGATCTAAGTAAAATAAACTTAGCTCGGAAAATGCAAGAATTGAAATTAACTCATATGGCTCTAGCACGTGGTGGGCAGCTAAAGCGACTACTTATCAACTGAAACTTAGACCAAGTGGTAATCTCCCTCAGTCACATGCAAGGCCAAACCACAAAGATAAGCACCCTCACCATCCCCAAGTCGACCTTATTAAACAATAGTTCATAGTCTTTCAATGATTTATCTCTTTATACCCAGCTTACATAGGACATAAAGCTAGACCACCCAAACATATGGAACATGTCTAGCTCAGTCATTGAGTATACACAAACACAGGGCACAACAACTTTTTTTTTTTTTTGGCATATGACTAGGTCACCCTAGTCGCCCTGAATTGTTTAAGTACCCAAGTTATATATAATTATTTGCACTTAGTCTTTTGAGGTAGCATATAACTGAACCGATCATCTTTAGCTCAAGATTCAGCCTGCCCCTTCGTACCATAAGTTTATTATTAATTCATACTCTCTTCAGTTTGTGATAAGCTATAGTCAGACCACCCAAACTTACGGAACCCTGTCTGACCAACCTGTTCATAGATAAAATAATAATAAAGTATAGTCAAGTTATAACATTTTGGTTCCAGCATGTGCGCGGCATTGGACCAAGATCACCCAAACTTATGGAACATGTCTGGCCCTCTGCCTAATTCGTTCCCGAAGGGGTTGAGCCACCCAAACTTATGAAACATGCTCAGACCCCATCGTTCAGAATCAAAAGAAACTGAGAAAACCCAAATTAAACAAGGCAACCAGGCCACCCAAACTTATGGGACAATACGTGGTTCCTAAAGAGTCAATCACAGTTAGCCCTCGCAAGTCAGAGCAATCAGACCACCCAAACTTATGGAACATGTCTGGTTATCCAAGCAACTCAAAATAAACATAGCACTGGGCCTCCCCAAAGTTATGAAGACTTGCCCCGCCTTTGATACACTCAGTCAGACAAACAATACTGCCTTTCTCCTATCCTTCCCCAGACTGCACGCCGATGTGGCTGTGACCTCCACCTACAGCATCCGTGGCCCAAATCAAAGTCAAACTGCGCTCTAACCCAGATACTACAACGAGTATCGATTGATAGAGACAGTAGGACGGTGGTCACTAAAGTCGAAATCAGCTAAAGGGTGTGTAACAACTCAACTACCAAATCGATCAGCCCCTACAGATGGTGCTGCAGCGTTCGGCCTATGCTCGGCCTTCGCAACTCCGCCTCTTCAATGAGCAGGAGAGCGCGGGACGGTTGCTAAGCCAGCAGTGTGAGCCTGGGTGGGTCGGGTCCCCGTGAAGATCTTGGTGGTAGTAGCAAGGATTCGAATGGGCTTTGAAGACCAAAGTGGACTGGAGTCCCACGATTCCACAGCTTGGCATGTCAAACCCCTGCGCCCAAGCATGGAGGGGAGTCTCGTGGGCATACTCGCACCCACCGCTTCACTGCGGACTGCGGGGAACAAAACAATGCCCCAGCAGAATATCCCCACCACTCAAGTTTCTTCCGGCTTGTGGGCTAATCATCCGCCGACACGCATGCACGTTGAACCCTCTGGTCCACGCTCCAAGGCAGTGGAACCAAGGACCCTCACCAGCATCCCGAACACTCAAATAACCCATAAGTCAACGAGAAGGAAGTGCGTGCTCAAGGCCCTCAACCGTCACAGCGGCCTCCAAATCCGGCGTTGCATCTGAGTCAAGGAGTACCGAAGCAAAATAATAATAGTACAGAATTAATAAAAATATTTAGAAACTTTTTTTTTTTTTTTTTTTTGTGAGAATACGACGAACGAGGAAAAGGGAACCACTAATACCGTTCTGACGCCGCCGACGGCAAAACCAAAGGGGGATAGCCCCACCGGACCCTCAACCTCGTGGTTCCTTCGCGCCACTTTGATATCCTCACGTAGTCGCTGCTCAGTCTCGATCCCTGAATCTCTTTGATGAAAGTTTGATGCCATAACCGCTAGTGTTAGGCCCAAGGTTGGGTCTAGCTCTGACGAACACCTAAATAAACTGATACTGTGCGACGCTCAGACCTACCGAACCATTTTCAGAACCACATTGTTGTCAACGTCGCCCTTCGCACGTACGCACAAGTCACAAGCAAGCGCATCAATCATGAGATTGAATCTTTTTAATCAGAGACAAAAATCTTCTCGGCAACTACGCCAACTTTCACAATCCTCAATCAAAAACAAAAAGATCACGCGCACCTCAAATCTGCGCGTCCACACACTCTCTACTCTAGTCAACCATTCAATCAACGCAAACCACAGACACCGTCGCGCCTCGCGCGGTATGCTTGAACTTTAAACCAAACTTATTTTCTATCGCCTGCAAAAACCAGGGCGGATACCCTTGTAAGGGTACCGACAGCGCGAATATACTCCAAACTCATGGCAACATTCATCTCAAAACCGTGAGTTGTGAAGAATTTATCATACTTTTGTTCCAGGGTTTTCATAGTGTTTATCGATGTTTTGTCTTTCATAGGCAAAATTGTAGTATTGGTCTTCAGGACAACATGTGAATGTTCATATCGTTTAATCAATACTTTTTTTATGGTGGTCGCGGGGTTGGTTGTAAAACAACCCCGTCATGTCCAGGATAAGTTGCCTCAGCAACCTTACCGTCCATGGAGTTTACGACAGGGACTTGCAAGTGGGTACCCAAAATCACGGATTTATCAGATCCATGTGTTCATGACACCTTGAAGTATACTCTCATATGAGCATACCAAGAGGTTACATCAACTTTCTCATTATATCGGCGAGGAGTTGTGTCACTCTTTTATCAACTTGGAGAGTGGTAAAAGAGAGACCAGCGATTGTTGATCCTTCTCGCGGGCCTAGAGCTACCGCATAATTTCTGGTGTTAGCTGTTTCTGAAGCAGTCCTATAATTTGCACCTGATGCAGTTCTAACTTGACCGGCCATTACACTTATAGATGTAGAAGAGTCGAAGAGGTATTAGTGGTGTGGATAGCAACGGCATTGGTCATAGAAAGTAAGGAACGGGGATCATTTGTCAGAGTCCACTACAAATTTGTAAATTTATGCGGCTGGTCACGGTGCTCCTCGACCATCTTTATCATGTCATCCTGCAACTCTTGCACTTGGTCAAACAACCAAGGTACCATATTTGGAAGGTCATCGAGAGCCCGTACTTCCAGTAAGGCTCTAAGAAGTAGGGTCGTCTTCTTTTTTATTTCCTCATCAGTCAGTGCAAGAACAGTCCTAAAGATGGCATCACGGGCAGCAATATTATCTTTCCTCTTACTCTCCTCCGCATCCTTTTCATTTTTCACAACTTTGTCATAGAGTCCTTCATAAAGTTATCGGTCCTCTTCATTTATTACAGCCTCCTTCATAGCCTTCAGTCATTCTTAAGTCATTGCCAACGCCATATTAGTCTCATTGGAAATTTCACCAACATTGGGTAAACCAAAAGAAGATTCAATAAGTTTCTCAAGGTGAGTGTTCTCCCTTATTGTTTTAAGGCGAACACACTTCTTCCCAGTCCTTATCCTCGCAAGAAAAACGCAGTTTTTTTTCCTCTTTTCTCTCTCTCTCTTATGAGGTTGTGTGTCAATGGATATTGAGATAAACTCAAATCAAGAACTAGATAAGCGTAATAAAAAAATGATAGAACTCCTAGCTCGAACAACAATTCATTTAGATTGAATAATGATAACAACGACAACAAGAATAATAATAACAACAATAGAGATTTGATCCAATGACCCCGTTCGATCAGATTACGCACAAGATCCACTCTTTCCTAATGTAACGTATATCAGAAAAAGAAGAGATAAATCGGATGCATGACATAATACAGATGAGGTAATTGAGATTAAACGGAGTAAGGCAGTTGTGAGCCAAGCATCAAACCTAGTGTCAAGATTTGCAGAAGAACACAATCAAGATTCGTTTGCAAGTGAATGTCTCGTTCTAGTGTGTCGTTGATTTTTAGCAAGTAAGAGAGTTGTTTGATGCGGCACTAGAAAAGGTAGCAAGCAAGTTCCTTTCTCGATGTGTTAGGGTCTCATTGCTCCCAGGTAGGCCGACAACCCTGACCTCTTCCGAAAGAGAAGGAGCCTTTACTCCAGGAAAAGAGAGAACCAAACTATGCATTATAATCCTAACTCTAGGTACTAAAATAAAAAGACAAGCATATATGTTCCCTACTCAACTTTAATCAATTTCAACATGAAAAGGTGAAAGCACTATAGAAGGATAAGCAATACAAATCAAGATACTTTCATCCATCCACCATCAGGTGAGAGAGCAGTTCATAAAGACATCCACACCAGCCAACATCACAGAGAGTCGGAAAAGAAATTCAACATACCCTATCAGGTCATGCAGCGCAATGCACTCATGCATGGGCATCCTCCAGTTACTCGACACTTACCTATGTGGCCCAAACTCTTGAGATGAAGAATAACTCGTTTTCCCCTCCTTGTGTTTTTCCCCACCCATTTAACAATTTTTACTCTAGTGTACCTAACAATCTAGGAGGGTATACTCTCGACCAATATACACCCCCGTGGCTCATGTCACTGTTGAAGATCAATATACAATTTAGTAGTCATGCAGTCATGCTACTTCATCACCAAGTTCGCCTTCTTCGAGAGAAGTTCAAAAGTCACTCAATGTCCTCCTCAAACTTAGACTCAGGTGTGAGTCGCCACACACTCACTTCTCCCTTAATACATCGTACACTATCACTTTTTCACTCCACACATTCACTTGGTCAACCTGGTCAGGGTCAGTCTCAACCGTACATGCCCCGAACCCAGTAGGGGCACTTCCCACTTACCTCGCCACCCCACTTTGAACCTAGTCTTGCCCTAATCACGTTACTTATTCTCATAAATTTGTGGTAAGCACGCCTTCTGTTCCCATAATGGGTCTTCTGCTATCCTCTATCTTGACTAGCATATGCACGACTTTATCTCTTATGCCTATGATCGACTTAGAGTCGTGGACGAGCTGGTCGTAGTTGCATTAGGTTATATCTCATATATCTTGGTTTTGTTTATAATATGTGCACGACGCCTTGCAAGTAGGCTTCTTCCCTGTTGTCGCTCCTAATCCTCATGTTGTTGTCAACCACAATCCATGCCTTATTTTACGTCATGGGAGCAACACATGTTGGGAACTATGCCCAACGTCCCTTGTGCCAGTATACAAAATAAATTGAAATACCGGCGGCATTACTTAGCTTTGACTACGAGAATTTTAAGAGAATTTAATAATTTACTGATTGATCTATAACTACTCAGTCCCAAAGGGGGTACGAGAAAACATAAGAGCTAAACTCCTACTACAAAGGACCCCAAGCGACACTATGTAAACTGTAAAGAGGTTTGTACAAACTACGGATGCACACTAGGCATGCAGCATGATGCAGGAAGTGTCTTGTCACAACCCATATATAAACGCATACACACAACATTATACAACACAAGAGTTACCAATGAGATGAGAGATGAAGAGACCAAGCTACCCGACACAAACAACGGACGCATGAGGATGGATAGCAAAGATTCTCAAAGTAAAAACGCTCCAACACACACGCATATATATACGTACGAAAATCGCGCAGCTCAAATAACAGAGCAATATCAATCATCACAAAAACCACATTAACGCGGCAATTCCCCGACGCGTTTCGTCCACCCCGCAAGTGGACTCCTCAGGGGGATGAGTCCAAGAAGATTGGAGATATCACTACTCAGGAGGCCATACCG
>BFEA01000705.1:518448-547370 GCA_003427395.1 Chara braunii | reverse complement strand
TCGCAGATGGGAGCCGCTCCCAGAAGAACAGCTAAGCAGCAGCCCCTCCGTTCGTACAAACACAACTGTTCCAGCTATCACTTCTCGTACGGATACGGCTCTGGCACCATAGCCAAGCGGCGGCTCCGGCAACGCCCGCATACCAACTGTCCGCACGTTCACGAAAGAAAAGAGGAGTCAGTCGCCAGCGGAGCCAAGTCAATAGTCTGGAGCAGGTGTCGAAACAGCACTGCGCGTGTCGAAGAGTCAGATCCAATGAGGTACCATGAGCAATACCTTCAACAGGGCCGAATAGTGCCTGAAAAAAGACCAGGAACAGCTTCAGGACCTGTCATAAAGTAAAGTGTCCCAGAAACCGTCGAAAACTGGGTACCATACCACAAAAAAGTACGCAAGCACAAAGCCGGTGGCGAGTGCACGAAGCACTATGCCGGCGGCGAGCGCACAGAGGTACCAAAAACCCCTTTCCCGCCCAGGGGGACTAACGTAACCCAAAAAATTGGCGATGTCTTTTGAGAGCCCCTCAGGGCCATGAAAGAGCTACGGGCCATAAGGTCCTGTTTGGCAATCAGAGCCAAACCCTCGATGGAACCGAAGCAGCAACCATCTCAGTCGCCTCGACCTGCAGCTTTGCCCCAAATGACCGAAACGTCGTTGTCACTAAACGCCGCGGATAACCCCTCATCAAAAGCTCCCTTCTAACGGCCAGCAATGCTTGGTGCTGGCCCCATGAGTCACTAGAAAGTGTGAATACACAATAGAGGGTGCTCACAATCGCCCCAATCTTTGCCCTTTTGCACGAATACGAATCATAGTCCGGAAAGCTGCCAAAAACTAATTCCCCGGATTCCCAGAGACTCGTTTCATTTTTTACCACACACACGATCCGGCAAGTAACCCCGTGCCCAAACACCTCAATCCCTACGAACGTCCTGTGTCCGCTCCCATCATCAGTGCGAACCAAACGGAGAACAGTCCCATAACATTCACAGAACTCAACCAAAATTGTCTGTGCTCGAACAAGGTCCGTCAACGTAGAAACTACAACAAAGATGATAACGTCATCAACAATCTGAAAATCGTGGACCAACCTACAATCTGCACCCAGACTCCGCAAGAACTTTCATTCAGCGCTAGAACAGAGAATACAAGCAATAAGACAACTGGACGCTTTGCCCATGGGGACGCCTATAACTTGCTGCAAAAGTTGCCCTCCCACATATATAAAGGTAAATCTGAGGTCGAATTCCACCATACGCCGGATCATCTGCAAGGACACAGAGACACACTCATCCCTGGACCCACCAAAGGACAACCATGCCTTTTTGCCACGTTTAGCCACCTTTACCCCTTTACACCCCCGGCGATCGAAAAGGCCCAGAAGCCAGTTGATCGCGGTCAGAATATTGGGATGGGGTAAGGACACAAACATGTCCTTTATGTCAAAAGATGCGGATATAACATCAACATACCCGGGAACAGATCGAAAACGGCCATCCATCCTTTGCAGCCCTGCAGGAAAATCCATGACAGCCCGTAAATTGAACGACGAATACATTGGCAAAGAAAACAAAAGGCAATTCAACGCTCTCGCCACCCTTCCACTGGCTACCCTCGTGGGCTCGGCACAAGTGGGCGAGATAGGCCTCCACCGTGTCAAGTCCTTGTGTTTCAGAAGTACATAAACATTACCGAAGCGTCCAGCAAGATCCCATTTCCCCAACCAACTCAAACTGTCACCTTCAAAATCCGTTTTCATACGAACGAACAACTGGCTGTCACTCATATCCGCCGAGGCAAAAGAAGGGTTCCAGTTGAAAGTCATAAACGAGTAATGCTTATACAAAACCAGACAAAGGACCGAGGTATCCCCGATATTGCTATCCACCGGAACGTAGACAAATGCTCGGAGCCTAATGACCCAGTCCTGCAAACGCCTATAGCCAGAATCATCATGCACACCCGAGTTCCAGCACGCCAGTAGATCAGACAGCTAAAAAAACAGGGTAGATTTAAGATAGGAGGCCACCACAACTAACTGCTTACCCAACCCACCTACACCTTGGTTCGGACAAATTCGAGGGATACTCCGCAAGTTCCGAAGAAACAACGGGATCTGAGGGACACAACCTATCCTAGCGCGAACATGAAAACCATATCTACCCCAGGTAGGTTCCAAGTGGCACACACACTGTACAGACCCGTCTGCACCCAGAGCCTTGTGAAACGACCAAAGATAATGAGCAACGGACTTGTTCTTCTTCCAAACAAAGCGCACCTTTCTCTTAATTATGTCCTTAATAGAATTATGAAAAACCGAATAATCTATAACACGAAGAACCAGAGAATGCACCCTGGATGACACTAGTCGATGATCATAAGGCATACGTATTACGATACGAAGACGCAAATCTAAACCAATCTTGCGTTTAATAGATCGCGCCAGTACCCCCCGCAGGGAAGTGCGTGTGGCCTTACCTGAAAACCCACGAATGACTTTGTACCATCGAACCAAAAAACAAACAGACTTAAATCTCAGCAAGCGTTGTCTCCACGACTGTTGCAACAACAAACGCAACTGATTCGTACAAAACATTCTCTCATTAGGGGTAAAAACCACCGAACGAAAACACCAACTCCCACCACCCTGTAATGTCTCCTTCAGTTCCTTGAGATAGAAAGAAAATTACCCAATCTCGACACTAAAATAACCAAAACACCGTCGGAGGAGAGCCCAACCATCAGCCCACAGATTGCCCACCGCGGATTCAATAACCACACCCCGCTTCCTAGATCCTAGTAAAGTGTGTAACAAAAAGAGAAGGCTAACATGCCAAGGACCATCCGACAAACGGAACTTCAAAATCTCAATACGAACAACCTTAGTCAACTTGCCCACCCTCTTCCCACGACAAGGACGAATACATTCTGGGTGCGATCTTACCTTTCTTATGTGGTTGAGAATCGGACAGAAACTCCTGATAAGGATTCTCTCTGCCGCATCTACAGCCACAGCCCCATTTACCAACGGTACCGTGACATATTTTCATATGCCAACTGCTCGCAACCATCGATAGAGCTTGGGACAAGCTCCCAGGCCATGGGACCTAACCGTACGGATGTGTTCCCCCCACCGTAAGATTATGCCTCGTACCGAACAACTAATGTATTGAACCTTACACCACGGAGAGGAGAGAAGGTAAACCACAGGACCAGTATCCCAAGATGCCCAGTCGACACGTAGAAGAAGCGAGCGAAACTTGGACATCCAAACGATCTCACCCAGAAAAGAAAGCGCTACAAAACATAGAGTAGCACATTTATCGTACAAAGCCCGTAGTCTAGAGGGACACCCAAGCTCCCATGCCTTATTTCTGAGTTCCATACACTGCAGCAGATTCTTCCAAAGCATGAACCTGGAAAACCTAGCAATTCATTTCAACGGCGTGTGCTCTTCTTCTAGCCGAGATCCCGGAGTGGCAGGCACGAAGACAAGGCCTTCATAGGCGAGCTTGGTACGGACCTCGATAATCTTCTCAATGGTCGGTGCCTTGGTTGTATATTGCACCCCTTGATGACCGCAAATAACTTTCAACTGATCCTTATTTTTTACCATCAGCAACTTCCTTTGAGCAAGCACGAATGTCAACACTCCTTCCGTTCCACTCCCCGCTGCTACCTTAGTTCTCCCACGTCCTTCCCCTTGCTTCGACGTCTCACCAGATGCAGGCAAGTCATCCAAAGAACCCTTGTCACTTCTAAACAATGGCCGCTGAAATCCGCGTTGCGAACCGTCCATAGTCATTTTGCCCTTCCGTTTCTTCTCACGCAACTCGTACAACATAGCTATCTCGTCCTCTATCTCCTTCAAACCTTTGTCAGAATAGTCACCATAATCCTTCCCCTTGTACGCAGACGCCAGCGTACGGACCACCGGTGAGCGAAGCTCCTCCCTTCTAGCCTCGTCCCTCGAAACCAGGTACTGCCTCCCAATTCGAGTCATGACCCTAGCTTCTAGCGCCGCCGAATTCCTCTCAATTTCCTGTCTGATCATCTCATCCATCTTCTTTCTCTCATTCATTTCCCATTTCCTAGTGTGCTTCTCCTTTTTCTCATTAATCAGCTGACGCAAAAAGTCCTTCTTCTCCGTGTCTTCTGGAGCTCTGCGCGGCATCCAGAAGTTCCTGGCTGGAGTGGTATTCGTCGGAGTAGAATTCCCTATGCGTTTTGTTATGTGCGTGCAGACGGACACTCCTTGGCAAAGTGTCCGTCGCCCCCACAGTTAAAACATTTCCCTCCCTGCGCTGCCATTGGACAAATTAAGATAGGATTTGGAGAACCTGGTAGTAGGATAACCGGAAATCCTCAAGAGACAAGCCAGCTAAGAAGACGAGGGGAGGAAGGAAAAAAAAAGGAAAAAAAAAAAAAAAAAAAAAAAAAAAAAAAGAGCGATGAACGACAAACTAACAGGTATATCAATCTCAGTCTTTCCTCAGCACTACCCTAAGCAAACCGGTATCATCATGAAACATTACTATCAACCTAATCAGCGCATCCGCCTCCTCAATCCAAAAAGCACACCTAAGCATAGCACGTTCCGTATCTAAACACAAAGACGTGGCCACCACCCTATGTTCAACCTCATAGGAGGTTGTCACGGATATCAGAGATTAAGAGACCAAGTTGCCCGGCACAGACAGCGGACGCATGAGGATGGATAGCAAAGATTCTCAAAGTAAAAATGCTCCAACACACACGCATATATATACGTATGAAAATCGCACAGCTCAAATAACAGAGCAATATCAATCATCACAAAGACCACATTAACGCGGYAATTCCCCGACGCGTTTCGTCCACCCCGCAAGTGGACTCCTCAGGGGGATGAGTCCAAGAAGATTGGAGATATCACTACTCAGGAGGCCATACCGCATGCCTTGCCCCCGRCTAAACTACCCTACACCTACCCTTCTCCAAGTCGCGAGATAGCAGGAACCAAAACCCATCATGATGGAAGCCTTATAGTTTCGTAGTCCCCCCCACCCTGCACCACTGGCGACCAAGCAACAAGAAGCACCGATCAATCGGACGAAAGTGCCCGACAGAGTGGATCGTATGAGACAGGAGACCTGCCATATCCACCTTAGAACCCCAGAAAACTGTCGCTGCGCACAGCGCAACAGAGCACTATCGCGGAGCTGGTGAAGTAGCCTGCTGATCGGCCAGCGCACAGGTACCTGCACAAACACGCACACACACAGACCAAACAGACAAGTACAAGCAGGTACAACGCAACTCTTCCCTCCTCGCAGATGGGAGCCGCTCCCAGAAGAACAGCTAAGCAGCAGCCCCTCCGTTCGTACAAACACAACTGTTCCAGCTATCACTTCTCGTACGGATATGGCTCTGGCACCATAGCCAAACGGCGGCTCCGACAATGCCCACGTACCAACTGTCCGCACGTTCACGAAAGAAGAGAGGAGTCAGTCACCAGCGGAGCCAAGTCAATAGTCTGGAGCAGTTGTCGAAACAGCACTGCGCGTGCCGAAGAGTCATATTCAACGAGGTACCATGAGCAATACCTTCAACAGGGCCGAATAGTGCCTGAAAAAAAAACAGGAACAACTTCAGGACCTGTCATAAAGTAAAGTGTCCTAAAAACCGTCGAAAACTGGGTACCATACCGCAAAAGAGTACGCAAGCACAAAGTCGGTGGCGAGTGCACGAACCACTACGCCGACGGCGAACGCACAGAGGTACCAAAAAACCCTTTCCCGCCCAGGGGGACTAATGTAACCAAAAAAACTGGCAGTGTCTTCTAAGAGCCCCTCAGGGCCATGAAAGAGCTACGGGCCATAAGGTCCTATTTGGCAACAAGAGCTACCAATGTTTTTCATTAAGGCAATGAGATTGTATCCACGTAATCCGGAGGGTGTACCATATGCAAGATTCACTACAACATCGGAGCACCCGCCCACAAAAGATGTGCATAGCGTTTAGCGAAGCTCGGTCACGATGGTTACAAGTTGTCATGATGTGAATGCGTATGTGTTTTAATTTATATTGTTCCCTTTCTTTGCAGCAGTAGAGTGTGGCATAACCTGCAATTAGAATATAGACCACTTCATGTCAAAAAGTAGTTGTTAAAAACCTTATAAATGACCATGAGTTATTAATTTCAAGTAGCAATATATGATGTGATGCGTATGCATTTTAGTTTGTATTGTTTTATTTATTTGCAAGCAGTAGAGTGTGGCACGATCTGTGATTATGACATAAACAAGTACATGTCATAAAGTAGTTGCTAAAAAACTTATAAATGATCACGAGTTGTTAATTTCAAGTAGCAAGATATAATAATATTTTTTGTTTGATGGTATTTGTTTTTTATATGCGTCAAATGGGGCATGTATGCATGTGTATATGGGTATGTGTTTGTGTGTGGGAAGGAAGGAAAAAAAAAGAAAAAAGAAAAATAAAGTCAGAATTTTACATACTCTCAATGAGGGTTCAATGCTTATATTTTTTTTATTTAAACGACCACTCCCTCCAACGTCAAAACCTCTGGGGACCAGTAGCGTTGTTTCACGAGGGGTAGCGGTAGCATAAAGTGAAAAATCGGGTGAATGACAAAAATGGAATTTGCATTAAAAAAATGAAAATGCGGGAAATCGATGCGACGATTATTTCATGGTCAGTTTTTTTTTGTTTTTGTTTTTTTGAAAGATCACGACGTAATCTACAGACTCTCAAATTTTCAGAATTTTTGAAGAATAATTATGAGCACGAAAAATCGTCAAAGTGGCGGCTTTCAAATGACGGGATTACAAAGCATTGACCTCACCGATCATGTAAGTGTGCTATTTCATTGGGTTCTCATCGACTCACCTAGAGATTGAATCCTGACAATATGTATGCTAGTGTGTGTTGATGTGTGTAAAATGTCGAAGAGAAAAAAAAAAAAAAAACTCTGAAAAAACGTTGGAGTTTCACTGACTCGTAAGCGGGGTTATCCTCGTATTCCTGTTACTTAGGTCGTATTTTCTGATACATTTATCCAACCGATTGTACAAGTGTGAGGGGGATAACTTTTTTGTTTGATTAGTCCGATTATATTACATTTTGAACTTCTCTGATTATGCTTTGCTAATTATAATTATATTATTTATTAAGTAGCACAAATTATCTGTTGCTCGGATTATTTGGCCGAATTATCTGGGGGTGGGATTATCCGAAAATCAGGATAATGAAGAAAAACAAAACAAAACAATATCAAATAAATAAATAAAATCAGAGTGATATTGCACATATTACATACAAAAAAAAATGCTCCTAGTTCATAAAAAGCATGATTGGTTATCAAAGGGTTCAAAGGGGGTATAAATAGAAATTAAAGGGTTTAAAAGGGGGTTATTCAATTTATTTTATCTTAACAGTATTTGATTTTTTTTTTTCTTTTTTTTTTTTTGGAATATCAAAGATGACATCAAGCCAAAAATTATTTATATTGTTTATATCTATGATTTTTTTTTTAATTATTTTTTTGAAAAAAAACCTATTTTATGCAAGGTCGGATTTTTCTATACCCGGAATTAATCCAGAAATTTCATCCGGATTCAAAATTCAGATAAATGGGTGTGTTGGATATCCGATTTTGCTACCTATATTATTTATATATATTATTAGAATTATTATGATTATATGTTTGTACCTAGGCTACCAGTCGGGCCGCCCGAGTCCCGGATGGCCAGCCCGTGCAAGGACCAAAGGACGGTCCCAGCAAAAAAGAAAAAAAAAATCTAAAAAATCCAAAAAAAAACTATGTTATGCAGAAAATAAATTGAACAACTTTTGTCTGAGGGTCACATCGAAAATCTTTACCCAATTCCAAATAAAAAATAAATTTAAAAATGATTTTTATTATTTTTATTATTTTTATTATCTTTATTTTTTTTTGTCCGGTCGGGCAAGTGACCCCGGACCACTCTGGTAGCCTAGGTTTTTACTTATTATACTTTAATTTTTATGATTGTATTGTTATTAACTTATTATATCTTTGTGTTTCAACTCTAACCATTTGTGCATGTGTATGCGCATATGGAAATGCATGTGTGTTGGGAGAGGGATAATCTTTATGTTTTATTTATATAGTTAATATTATGTAATGAACTTCAATTTTTAAATTTAATCACTATAATTATGTTTTTTGTTTAGTATTTGTTATTATTGTTGTATCTTTATTACGTCTGTGTGTATTGTGTTATGATATTTATGATTATCCTTTGTTTTACTCGTGTGATAATTTTTATTAACATTATTCAATTTTTTTAATCATATTTTCCAGTATACACAATTTCATGATATAACATAAGAGTCATTCCCTTTGGAAATCGTATCGTACTTTTGTTTCTTTCCTACAAAAGTTTGTATCTATATCCTTAAGGTTCCCTCTCATCACTCACTTTTTCCTACAAAGTCGTATCAGTGTTATACATGATGATCACTACATAGGGGGTTCATACATACAAAGATGAGTAATCATTTTTATAATATATTTTGGCTAAATATGATATCGAAGATATAACAAATGTCACTTGTGATACTTATTTGTCATAGTCGAAATCATGTTAATGTTACTCACGCTCCCCTATATTTCTCCTCGTGTGGTAAGATTAAAGATTGTTTTAAAGTTTAGTTTGGATAATTGCGATACTAATAATTAGTAAAACAATTTTACAAATGTGAAGTTTAACCATGCTCAATATAATTGATATAGAATAATGTACACACTCACTTGAATCCCACAATCGGGCATCCCAATATACACTACCAACCAACCTTTTTTTTGGGGGGGGGAGGGGGGGGACGCTACCAGCTCATACGTCTACTTTTCTCTCAAAGGCGCCTAGAGTACGGACACTCAGTTCCTATGCCCAACTGGGTGACAATACTTAAGTATGACAAAAGAAAAAGAGGACCATGTTTTCGACTTCTTAGGTTTTATGTGTGCAGAATGATAAAAGTTTGAAATATTTATTTTATATTCACACACTGGTTTCAAATTCACAGATTGCAATTTTTTTGTGATACTCTTTCACATCATCCAATAAATGTCACAATGCAATAATGCAAATATTTGTATAATGCTTTTAGTGTCAACCTTGTAGGAATCTCGAAAATTAATTAAGGTACTCATACTCGTTTAGGTTAAATATGATATTGTCACGATAACCGTTGTTGGAGCAGAAACCCTTACAAGGGTATCTGCTCATGTTTTTCTATATCGAACGCTGTCCGACCTTTTCATTGAATTGAGGGACTTGATGAGAAAATTATGCGTCCGCCTAAAATTTATTCCGACCGCACCACTGACCGAGAGGCTAAAACTTTATGAATCTAAGTCTGGATGCCTGCGGCATTCAAAAATGGCGGCAGTAATTGACGATACTTCACTTTTGCCAAGGAGCTGCAACGATATGCGGCTAGTGGAGTACTAAATCTAGAAACGTTCTACCTAATAGCATCAGCGGCGTGATTTAGAGCCTGGGTGGTAAAAAAAAATAATGGTCCCGTTTGGTTCACGATCGCAGCATAGAGAAAAAAATGTTGCCTATTTTTTTATTTTTTATTTTTTTGCATGTATGCTTGCAAGACTTTAACTATACATCTAGTGGTCTGGACGTCGATGCTCTAGCCTATCAGACTAGACACCCGTTCGAGCCGCAAATGGGAGAGGGAGACTTAAATATGTCCTAGCACTACGCCATAGTCAAGCTCGAGGCCGACGATGGATTAGTGGGGGCTGGAAGTCTGGTCATAGGTTCGAGGCCTAACCGTTGAGTTAGGGGCCCGGCCTACCTGCGAGCTCAAGCAGACTGAGCCTGCTGGCCACAAGATGAGAGGCTCGCTGGGCGCCTGTTTTTAGAGGAGTCATTTTTTTTTTTAAGTTTTTTTTTTTTTTTTTCCTTTCTTTTTCTGTTCTTAGGCCTGCTCTCCAGCCCCCTAGATTTGGGAAAGATGGTACCACGCGTGAAAGCATGAGGTAATGTGCCTCCCCGTGTTTTAGGAGGAGGTGCATTTCCATTGTGCTCCCTAAAGGAGTGAAGACGGTTTACTGCTTTTGGATTCAATCTTGAGTCTGTATTTCAAACAGGTATAGGAAAAAGGGAGAATGATTGTGTTTCCATGTTTGTCTGTGGATTCGATGTTGAGTCTGTATTTCGACAGTTCAATGTTGTACTAATGGGCCGCGAGGATGTAATGACCATTTGTTGAGGCTAACATTAAAAAAAAAAAAAAAAAAAAAAAAAAAAAAAAAAATCACAAAGAAAAACAAAAGGGGAGCCCGGATCAGAATTTTTAAAAAATCAGATTTTTTACTTCGCGCCAGTATTTGTTTCATGGCCGAAATTTTGTTTACTCTGGATTTTTTTTCTATAGGTAAAAGGGCACCTAGCCCACATGTGATATTTTTTTTCAGAATTTTTTGTTGAACGAATTGTTTATTAAAAATCGGCAAAGACGGACTACTTTTCGAACCCCCTCTCAGCCTGTCGGGACTTGAATTCGTGAATATCACGAGTTGATTGTTCCCCTCCCAGCCTCAGTACTTAGTTTGCACCTGTCAGAACGGGCGCCAGGCAAGGAAAGGATAACCAATGGATGCCAGAAAACTTAGCAGCAACCATTGGCTGCTAATATTTTATATATGGGGAGCATAGCTGTGGCCATTCTTCCTTGAATTGAGGTCATGGAAGGACCAATTAAAGACCCAGCTCCATAGGGACTGAGTTAGCCTCAAATTTTGACCACTGCTCCAAAGCCTAGTGAGGCTGCTTCAAGCCATCATGATGGTATGCATAGGCTTGCGAAGAGCTCTGTGTATACATGCATGAGGCCAACCAGATCAAAAAAATGAAAGTTATGGGTGTCAGTACGAAGCTACAACAACTTGAGCTTCAGGATTTCAACAGAGGAAGTAAGCAAACGGTGACAAGTGGCAATCACAAAGCGATTTCCGGACTTAATAGCAAGAGTTGAAACGGAGAAAAAAAAACATGAAACCATAATTAAAGCAACGCAGGTTTCTCTCCTCCATTACTATATCAAGAGGGGTTAGCCCAGGTAGAGGCACACTGAAGCGGTGACCTAGCATGAGGTCAGGGGTATACAGTGATCCTTGAATGAACTTTGAGGCAGCAGTGAGGTAATTGGAGGAGTGTTGGCGAAGAGGGCTTGGAAAAACAAGTAGGAGGAGGTCTGCAAGTTGGAGAACAAGCTGGAGTAGTTGGAGAGTTGAGAGGAGGCGATGTTGCTCTAGGTGGAGCCAGAGCCCTGAGCCAGTTTGCGGCAATGTGGCAGGCCGCATCTCCGTTTTAGTGGGGTTGTGCCGGCGAAGTACTGTCGCGTCAACGCTGTGTTTTTTCAGTGGGATTGTGTCGTCGGAGTGCTGGCTCGACGTCACTGGTTTATTTAAAGGGGGAGGTATTATTCGATTGGCGGCACTTTATCTTTTTTTTTTGCAGGGAAGTGTTGTCGGATTTGTGGCGCGGCGGCATATGATTTCCTTTTGGCGGGAAAGTGTTGCCGGATTTCCGATGCGGCGGCACTTGATCTTTTTTTTTAGCGGGGAAGTGCTGCCGGATTTGCGGCGCGGCGGCACTTGATTTTTCTTTTAGCGGGGAAATGCTGCCGGATTTGCGGCCCGGCGACACTTGATTTTTTTTGGTGGGGAAATGCTGCCGGATTGGTGGCGCGACGTTATTTGTTTTTTCTTTGGTGTGGAAATGTTGATGGATTAGCGACACGACAACAGGGATTTGCGGCACAGCAGCGGCAAAGTTGTTTTCGACGGCACGACGTCCGTTTTGTTTGATGAGGTTGTGCTACCAGAGTTAGAGTGTGCGGCGGCGGCAACGTGATGTGGTGGCAGTTGGCGCGCGCGACACTATGAAATATGCGTGAGGAACGAATGTTGGTGGCGTAGGACCATCAGGGACCACTTGGGACTGATTGGGACAGACGTGGGACCAATTGAGACTGTCTTGGAACCAATATTTTTTTGGGGAATCGTGCCACTTGCCGCCATCGAATCTGGGACTACCGGGTGTGAAACTTGCGAGTCCGGAACAGATTGGGACAAGCAGTTGGCTTGAAACTTGCCTTGGGACTGCAACTTTCTTTGGCGATAAGTATATTTTTTCTTGGCTTTCTTGAGCGAGCCAGGGCGCGTTCGGCACCACTTCACTCAAAGTCAGTCAGTTGATTGACTCAGATTCCTTTTTACACCTGTGTGAACCCACACTTTGCTTGACCCTGTTTGTTTTGAGCGTTCAAAATAAAAGGTTGAGTAAAGCGTGTGTGGTCATGCATGTAAAAAGTGGGATCTGACGGGAGTATGGGTTGCTGAATTTTATGGAACTGTGGTTGTTTTCGTGTGTGCAGGTAGGTAGAATGATGCTTGCAAAGGAGATTGATTATGCCTATTTGAGAAAATAGAAAATGAGTGTTTTTTTTTTACTTCTCACATGCCTGCATGCCAAGAACAGTTGGTTGTTTTAAAAAATGTCAATTTTGTGCGTACCGTAAAACGAATTCGAATCAAATAAGGCAGATAAGGTCAAATGGACTCAGTCTTTTCCCGAGGATTACCCGTTCTATCATGAATGACCTTATCTGCCTATACCTGTTCAAATGATTCTCATTTTTTATCTCCTCTGTCTTCTTTTCGTCCAAGTTACCCCGAACTTAGGAGAGATAAGAATAATTGAAAGCTACTTAGAGTGAATACATCCTCTCTTTCAAGGAAGCATCTGGGGCGGGGGTTCGTTGCTTTAGGAGTCGACCCTGTTATCGACCCATAATGGACCGCGCTAGGGGGGGTTACTTTGCCGATTTGGTGCAGACGGTCCGACTTCTGAGATCCGAGTCTTGTGCTCGGGCGAGGAGGAGGAGTACCCCAGACCACTTCCTAAAGCGAGAGGCATGCAACACTTCAAGCAATGCACCTGATCAAGAATCATCCGCAAAGCAACCTGTCACAAAAAAAAATTATAAAACGTATGAAGTCTAGTCTTAAATCGGCGGTGGGTTATAATGAATAACTTTGGCAGCGCATCTCATCAAGTCAAAACTAAGGTTGTCCGACTACCGTGTCGGTTGCATTTATATTATTGTCGAAAGCCAACTCCTCGTTAGCAGCTGTATGATTTTTTTGGAGTTCGACCCGGGATGGTCGAGTTTTATTTTGATATTGTGTATCTAATGATGATTTTGATTCTTTCAATTATCATTGCAAATGGGATATGCATTCTTATCGACTAAGTACAATTCCTTTTGGTATAACTATGTGTGATTGTTATAACTTTCTTTTGACTCGTGTTTGAAGGGACAAGGAGGTTTCATGTTTGGTTGAGATCATCCTTGTCGACCGGCTTACGCTTCGTACTTAGGAGATCAGCACCCTAAGAAACGGACGACGTCCGATTTCAATATGCATTTTAACTGCACGTACCTATACTATAGCGAGCGAGTAAATGCCCTCGGCTGACCCACCTCTGCAACCGCATGTAAAAGTTTTCGCACGTGGGTCGAGAGTTCGGTAGGGATACACCCCTAAGGGTGGTGACAGCCCCTTAGGGAAGCAAGTTTATGCCCCGCGGGAACCTATTCTGTCGCAGGGGACCGCGAGATGTACAGTTGACGCACCCGGCTAGAGCGGCGAAAGGACGACGCGACCGTACCCGCCTCGGAGGTTCATGGTGTTAATTATGCGCCGCCCTCGAGTTGTCTCTTGTTTAATTTTTGTTTATCTCCTGTGTGACACGGTCGAGAGGGCTCCCGCTCTTTCACAAGAAAAGACGGGGCCGATGCGCTCGACACCGTAAACAAGGTCATTTTTTATATCAAAAGTTATCAAGCATGATATTCATTAATACAAAGAGAAACTATAAGAAAATACAAGGAAAAAAAATTAAAAATAAAATATATTATGGAGTGCTACGACGATCCTTGTTGGTTGAAACAGATCGTTTTATGGGAGATCAAAACTTTCATTGATGGTTCATGTATGAGTTTGATCTTATATGGTCACTTATCCCCTATGTTGTGGCGAATGAGCCCTCAGATGATCTTTTGCTAATATGATATGTAAAAGTTATCATAAGTGAGTCGCTAACATATAAGGGATACACCCTATAAGGATAACGATGGTCCCTTAAGGCTAAATGAAATTGCACCTTACAATATCTTACTTTGTCACAAAGACATGATGAGATATAGGAATGATGCACCCAACTATAATGTCAATCTGTTAGATTTTTTTTAACCACTAGTACCTCCGAGCTTGTTTTTGCTGACCTTTAATTTCACTTTGCTCCGAGTTTTGTCGAGTCTGGGTCTCACTCCATTTTTATGGTACTCTCACCAGAAAAAAAATAATAAAAAAATTACGGCCGTAAAACTTAAAAAAAAAAAAAAAAAAAAAAAAAAAAAAAAAAAAAAAAAAANACATAGTGGAGGGAGAAGAGGGGGATGAACTTTAACGGATGGGATATGTATACATTTGCCACCCTTTGATTGGATGGCTGCTGCATTGCTTCCTGCAAACAAATAGATTGGCTCAGGATTTCTTTTTCCTAATTGAATTGATTGACATTCAAATTTAAATTCATACAAGCAGACTTACTAAGTTCTTCCAAATCATGCAAAGACACTTGCCTGGTGTGGGAATAGAGATGTTTGTGCTGACTTTCTGAATTTTGTTTTGCACGTATCCAGTAAGTACAATGAAAAGCAATGAATCACTGGAGTAGCAGGTTGTCAAACTTGACTTTTAGCAGCTCAGCTAGATTACAGCCAACCTACTTTACGCCAATACGACACACACTGTAAATGATGGAGTCCTAACTTAACTTTAGATGTAGTCTGGAAGAAGCAAGATCTCACGTTCTATGATTCATCCTAATTTCAGAGTCTAATATGGAAGAAGCACATTGTCATAATCGACAATTCGATAGCTCCACTCGCCTTTAGGGTTTCTTGAAATGTCCCAAACATGTGTGTCATACGAAAGAAGGGTGGTAACTTTTGTGTGCTGCTGTTGCAAATCCCGGAAGGCCTAGAGGTCGAGGACAAGCATGTAAGATCGAATAATCTATAAGCCCAAACTCATTTTCATAATCTTCCATTTTATACATGAAATTGAAACTCATCATTGCTGACGACTTTGTTCCACGCCCTACCCCCTGCCTATTACCTGTCTCACATACCTTACCACCTAGCCTACTTTTCGCATCCGTTCCACCTAGTTATACTACCTATCCTCCTTTACCTTCGTATCTATCGTCCATCCTACCCACCCTACCTCCTATGCTACCTATTCCACCGCTCCCCCCTTTCTACTATTCCTACCATCTGAGCCAGCTTACCAACTATCCTACATATCCTTCCTTGCTTACCTATTTTGTCTCCCTACCTGTCGCACCCATCTTTCTCCCCTACCATCCTTCTGGCCTTCCAACCTATCCTAACATCCCACCTCCCTCTCCTTCCTAACCCACCTTTCCCCCCTTCCTTCCTATCCTGCCTTCGCTTCCCTATTCTACCCTCCTACTTATCCCACCCATCTTCCCCCCACTGATCCTACCTATCTCACCTTGCCCCCTAACCTGCCATCCTAAACAGCTGCCTACCTATCGTCGTACCCCCTTATCCTTCCTATCCCACCTTCCTATCTATCCTACCATCCTACCCACCTATCCTACCATCGTACCCACCTTTCTACCTCCCGACCTAGCTTACCGCTTACGTTTTTACTTCCCATGTACCATCTCACTGCAGGTGTACTTCTGTACTTGTGTACCTTCCTTGTACAGATTGGATGATGGCGAGACGGCAATAGTTCACGTCTTGTGATGCGCAATTTCTACCCTGACGTTTGCCCACAGGTTCAGATAAAAACCTGGACCTTGCCCTGTCCAAACTCACCCAGCTGCACAGCTTTTTAATAAACTGTGTGCATTTCGCAAGACAGTCGCGGCACCTGGGTTGATGCCTGTTGCTCCGCCATGGCCATGCCAATGCATTTTCTTATTGCGAACTTTATTTCTCACTCACTTAGTCTCTCAGGGGAAAAAGGAAGAGACAGTCCTGATGTCATCATCCCATCGGTAGTATGAGGTATATGCCCCTCTAGGAGAGCTGATGAACGACGAGGTGACGCCGACTGAGGTCCTCCGCTCTGTTGATGCGTTGGCTTTGCCTGAAAATGCCACTCTGACTGATGTGCTCCGCTCTGGTGAGGCTGCACCTTTGCCCGATGTTCTTCCTGATCTCTTTGCTGCTGTCGCTTGCGGAGTTGACGAAGGAGATCCCGCTTCTCTGCCAAAGCTTCTTGTCTCTGCGCATCCAGTTGCTCTTCGCGCTCTTTTGAGCCCATGTAAACTCCTGAAAACAGAACATTTCATCGATCATCAACTCAGTACTCTCTTTCCAAATTCACAGACTTGCATCTGCTGTCAATGTCCCGACCATCTTAAACGGCACTTAAACCACCAGTATATGCCAGCTATTGGCCATGGGCCCCTTTCGGAGGCCACCGGCCGCCGACAGATTTTATTTATGGTGCGGGAGCCTCCAAAATTTTTGGAGAGGCTCAATTGGGTTCTCAACTTGGCTGGGGCCATGTACTGGTGCTTTAAAGAGTTGATTTATCTCTGCCGCAGCTATACACATGACTCACAGCCTTGTATACCTGTCTCTTATACACATCTAGATGTGTATAAGAGACAGGAGTTTGCCCTTAGTAAGGGCATCTCAGCCTCGTGGCCATGTTGTCAAATATAAAAAAAAATAATAATAAAAAAAAAAAATCAAAAGCATGGATTCGATCGTGAAAATGGCTGGATACATTCCTCCAAGTGCCAGTGTAATCAGGGTTACAATCCTCCGAGGAAACACAACTCCAGCAGATCACGGATTCAGATTGTCAAAGTCCAGAAACATGAAAAAATAAAAACGAAAACACGGATTCAACTGTGAAAATGGTTGGATACATTCCTCTAAATTGTGATCAGGGTTACAATCCTATGAGGAAATACAACTAGAACAGATCACGGTTTCGGCCCTGCCTCGTTGGGAGGGGACTCATAACAAACAAACGAGAAAAAAAAAAAAAAAGTTTCAAAATGTGACCGTCTTTGCTGTAAGATGTTTTTGTAGAGGAAGACCGTGAGCACGACCTCCTAGACTACCCTGCCCGACATCATTGCAGTACAAGAAAATATGACCTCTTTCCCTTAAATATATATATATATATATATATTTAATAACAAAAAACTCAGCTCATTTGATTATGCAAACCAAAGGAAGAGGCCGGGAATCCTAAACAAACAACCCAGGGAAAGGAAGAAAATTGTTACTCGGACCATTACCCAGTTGGGGAGTAGGCGGCAGGGTGAAACAAATCCAGAGACAGAAATGGTCAGAACCAGACCGTTGTCCTGCATACTATGTGGTTTTGTGGGTTTTGTTTTCCCATCTTACGTTGCTTCATTACGTAGTACTATTTTGCCTTGCGGTGCTGTGCCGATGTGGTATTCCATTTTGCTCTACTACTTTCATGTTTCCTCATGCTAATATCATTTTATGCCTTGGTATGTTGTTTATTTACTTATATTGGCACTATTCCTGCCATGCTAAGTAATGGCAAACTCAATCATCTTTCCATGCAAGAGCTAAACCACAAGCAAATGCTAAGCTATAAAAAATATTAGTGATGCTTATTTGTATCATGACTATATTGTTCATAGTGCTATGCTATGTTGCATTTTAATATATTTCAAGAGAAGTGAGGAGGGGGTGATTCGGCAAGATAACTGGAGGTGCAGGGGGGTGGGTGGGGGGGTAAGTACAAAACCATAAATGTCGGGGACATAAGATGACCACTATGTTGTACTGTGCCAAAGTATGATGAATTACAAACAAAGGATTATAAATTATGACAGACATGGAAAGCGTGATAAACTATGGCAAAGCATGGTAAAACACGTAAAGCATTTTATCAAGCTAACACAACACATCCCAATAAAACCACCAATACTGCTAACAAGCCACAATTTTTGGAAATGTACAGGTCACTACACGAGCGCCCAAATTCATCCGACTAGAAACATTTCTACTCTATTTTTTCCCACTGCCGATAGCTGGGCCATGTATGGAGGTTTAGTCAGTACAATGCCTCTCTTCTCTATTATTTTCTTGTTTTTTACTTTAGCCAATATTAGTCTGCCAGGCACTAGTAGCTTTATTGGTGAGTTTTTGATTTTAGGAAGCGCTTTTCAAGCTGCGCCCAACGTGGCAACATTGGCAGCCATTGGAATGATTTTAGGAGCAACTTATTCCATTTGGCTCTATAATCGTGTTGTATTTGGAAATTTCAAGCCGTATTTCGTTCATAAGTTCTCCGATTTAAACAGAAGAGAATTTTTCATGTTTTTACCTTTTGTAATTGGAGTTGCAAACAACTTCACCTACCTAGCATCGACAATTCCCAATAAAAGATTACATTTCTGACTTTTGCGAAGCTACACTATGCTGCGCTAGGCACAACAAGACATGGTGGCTGCAGACACACAATCCGTGCAGGCAGACAGGTGTCTGCCCTGCTCAGGTGTGTTCCTTGTCCCCCTTCTTCTTGAGGGCTGCAATTCCCATGCTCTTTCTGCAAGCCACTGACCCTGATATGAGCCTCTGTCTTTTTTCTTAATCAAAATGTACGCGGCCAATTCTATTCGGGGGCCACTAAACTGGGGCGAGGTGCACCTTGTACACACTAAGAGATGGGGTGTGGATCCTCGGCATCTACAGTATCAGTCAGGCTATGAAGTTCAGGCCTGGTGTAGGCTCGGTTTCAGGCTCGGTAGGGTACAAAGTTTCCTCAAATTTCCATGGTGGGCCAGGGTACTCCCACCTTTGCCGGCGGCAATGTTGTGTATTATTGCTTTGACTTAGCGTTGGAGCCGAGGAGGTGAGCTGAACAGTGGGCCTCACCGACGGGCCTATGTAGTTCAGTTGGTACACCCATGATTCCATAACTGTTGAATTGAAATGAATACCTCAGCTCGACTCTTGCGGAACCCTATTCACGCATGAAGAGAGGGCCTCCAGAGATGGAGAGTAGGGGGGGAAATGTGGGCCAGTATCCCACGGAGGGACAACAAAAACCACAATTTGGAAAAAAAAACAAAACAAAAAAACCCAGGAAGGTAAATTATTACGTCCTTTTGGCGGAAATCCATCGATCTCGTCAGTGAGAGAAGGAAGAAAGGACATGGGAGTTGAGTACCAACCGTCGGTCAGATAGTCGTGGGGAATTGAAAATTTGCATGTCTCTGAGCACTCCATCTACCACCCTCCCTCCTTCAGGGTGTTGGGAGGGCAGGTGACACATCCTGCCTCTGCCCCTCGTCTCATTAGGGTGTGCTGAGCAAGGTAGCGGGTAATTTTTTTTGTCTGATTGATTATTTTTCTCTCATCGACCGCTCTTTGCAATAATCGTTGGTGTTGGCCCTTCGAAGGGAGAGAAGCTGAAAATTTGGAAAGAGAGAGAGCTGGGAAGGGGTGTACGTCCGTGGTCATCTCTCTCTCTCTCTCTCTCTCTCTCTCTCCCCTCTCTCTTCGTGGCGCTGCGTCCAGTTCCGGTGCTTGCCTCTCAGGTTGGCCACAGTCCAACGGCGGATGGTTGAGATGCGTGCAACGTGGTGGCTAAGAGGTTGTTGAAGGTGGTGATGATAGACGGGATCGCAATGATTCTCGTGGAAGGAAGTGCAGCTGTGTAGCACGGACCGTTGTGGCGACGACACGTGGCCATCAAGGAAAGGAAGGGAGGGCGTCATATAGACTTGCGCGGTGTCGGACGCTGTGGATCTTGCCTGCTACATCTTCTCTGGTCTTCCTTGATTGGTTTCTCTCTGGATCTGGATCTTTCCTGGGGTACAATTTGCGCGGACGGCGTTTGTGAGTAATAGTTCGACAAGAGGAGGAGGAGGAGGAGGAGGAGGAGAAGATAAAAAGGGGTGCAGCGAAGATGGCCGTCGTTTACCTTGGGTGGTGGAAGGCCATGCTGTATATGTCCCCTTATGTCTTCTCGGCAATTGGGATCGCGCTTGCAGTGGGCGTCTCCGTTCTTGGCGCCGCATGGTACGTCACGTCATCAAGATCCTTTTTCGACGTTGCAAATTACTCCACGTCATGATCCCAATTTGCATATTTGTATGCTTGTTGCTACTGAAATTTCATTATGCGACCCTTCCCTTGTCTGTCCCTCTCTTGCCGGCAAAGAGGACAATATATTACCCTTAAAACAACAACAACGACAACAATAACAATAACATTATTAGTAAGAGTGGGAATGAGGACTAGAAGTCGGGCTACATATCACAGTTAGGATGAGACGAAGCAAAGACGTGAGATTTAGGTGGTAAATGAACCAAGAGCGGGAATGATGACTCGGTCTAATACTGGCAGCTGCGGTTATTATTGTTCTGAGCGGGATGGGTCTATCATATATACCCTCTTTGGCATGTTACTTTGGCGTTCCTGGCCGCAATTTCGGCGTTTGTTAAACCGATATCGTCAGGGCTTACATGATTCCGGCTAGTAGAAAGCTGACGATTGCGGTTAAAAAATGGCCTAAATTGCGGCCAGGAACGTCGAAGTTAAATGCTCAAATGGGTAGAGATACATATATATATATTGTCACACTGGAAATCGTAAAGATACGTGCGATGAACAGGGGGGACGCATTCGCTGCTGCTGATGTTGGCGGTGGCGTGTATGATGGGGATGTCGTTGTTGTTAATGATGATGATGATGATGATGATGATGATGATGAAGACGATGGTGATGATGGTGATGGTAATGATGAGCTCGTAATGACCACGGGGAGAGGAGGAAGCTGAAGGGGAGGATCATAACGGAGTCCGCTAGGTGTGGACGCACTTCTTGTTCTGAAATGAGATGACAAGCATTTGGAGTTGTCCGTGCTACCGGTGCCAGAGCGAGTCTTTTCTTGGGAACGAGCTGACTGCAATTCGAGAGGCATAGTGTGGAAGCTGAGCGGGGATTCAGTGCCAATTTGAGAACCATACATGGGAATGATAGCCATGGGTAAATCGAGCACAATATGAGGTGCTTTCGGTTGCTGGCAAATGATGATGAATGGCAATGACAACGAACACAACAATGAACGACAAGGAATGAACAAATGAGTAGATTGATGAGGAAATTGAGTAGAGTGAAAGAGCAGATGAGTAAATGAGTAGATAGATGAGTGAATGAGTAGAGAGATGAGCAAATTAGTGGATCGATGAGTATAACTGAGTAGATTAGTAATTCAGTGACCGAGTAGATGAAATAACGAGTTGCAAATGAGTACATGAGTGAATGAGTAGAACAGTAGAGACGAGTAGATTATTAGATGGGAGAATTGGTAGATGAGTAGATTAGTTGATGGGCAGATCAGCAGATGAGTAAACTAGTCGAGGGGCGGATTAGTAGATGGGTAGATTAGTAGATGGGTAGATTAGTAGATGACTTGATGAGTAGAGTAGTAGATAGATGAGTAGGTTAGTTGGTGAGTAGATGAGTGTGAATGAGTGAATACTTGAATGAATCATTGAATAAACTGAGCTAACGACTGAAATTTTTATGAATAGTACTAAAAAAGGTGCTAGTGGCAAAGGTACGCGTTGAGGTAATAAAAAACTCAAAAAATGAAGTCCAATGTGCGAAGGTAAAGAAATTGCTGCGAGTGTGAAGCGTCGATGGTGAACTTCTTCGACGCTGTGGTGGTGGTGTTTGCTGCAAAACGAAAGAGAGTGATGGGCGGTTGGCGGGGTTTGCTTGATTACTGTCTGTCTTCGTTGATTGCTGCCGCTGAACTTGGCTGGGTGGTTATTTATAACTTGTTTTTTTTCTTTCTATGACACGAATAGACGAAGGTTTTTTTTGGGCTTATATATATGTATATGAATATGATTATGAATGAATGATGTATCTATTCCATGTGTGATGGGTACGGTTTTCGTCGCAAAGCGAAGTGTAACCTTTCGCTTAATGACGGGAAACGAAATCTGAAGAAACGTGGTAATTATGCCGTCCATTCTTGATCGTCTTCTTGGGATGTGATTGAACGCGTGGTGATGATACATTGATGACAACTGACGCTTAAGTTACGATTTTGCCGTGGGCGTTCGTTCGTTCTTTTCTCCCGCATCAATCAACCAGGGGGATCTTTATCACGGGAAGCAGTCTTGTTGGTGCTGCCATCAAGGTTCCACGAATCACGTCGAAGAATTTGATCAGGTACAGCCCACGCCAGTTTTCCGCATTGCAGAAATTCTGTTCCTGATGTCTATGGTGGAAATCGCTTGTTTATACGTTGAATATCTTGCATTGGTGGTACGGTTATGGTACGCACATGAACAAAGAACGCACACACCCCACACACACACACAAAAAAAAAAAACGTCCAAAACGTCCGCTTTGTGTGTGTATGTTTCTTTGTGTGTGCTTTTGTGCGTGTGTGACCGCGGCTGCTGGCACGGAGTTACCCGGGGTTTCTTTTTCGATCTTTGTCATAATCTCACTACCGATGAAAGATCTTTACAAGATAAATCCCCTTCTTCACAAGTGATAGGTCATGCCTGAAAGCAGCACGCGAAAGTCGAAGAACGGCTTCGATGAAGCAGAAGGTAAGCTTAGGATAACGGACTTGATACGTGAAGCAGGTGCCCTACATAATAAGTGTCATGTAGAGCAATGTCAAGACCAGAATTAGCTAATACGATTCCAGTTAAAGTCCTCCTAATGGTAAACAAGAAGATGGATCCTAACCATATTGATTTAGATGTTTTGAATCAAAGGCAACCAACCGTCAGGTCAGGCGGTCAATAAGACACTGACCCGGAAAGCTTCTCGACCTGGTGGTCGACGTAACAATAATGACATTTGTCGATATGCCACTGATTGTTTACTTGGATCATCATAGATAGTTAGACCGTGCATTCCAAGTGTCTCTGTGTGTGTGTGTGTGTGTGTGTGTGTGTGTGTGTGTGTGTGTGTGNGAGAGAGAGAGAGAGAGAGAGAGAGAGAGAGAGAGAGAGAGAGAGAGAGAGAGAGAGAGAGAGGCAAAGATTATGCGGCAGTGAAGAGTGGAGTTGGGACGGGGAGTGTTCGGTGGGTTTGTAATGGAGGGAGAAAGGGGGGAAAGAAGCGAGAGAAATTGGGAGTGCGTGTGTGGGGTAGAGACGTAGTGGTAAGAGGAGGCTCTGGCGAAAAGATCGTGAGACGAGGTGGAGATAGAAAGCGGTGCGGGGTGGAGATATCAAAAGGGGTAACCAGTAGAGTGGTGAGAGGTGGGTGGGACGAGAGAGAATGATGCTGGGGTGAGTTACAGAGAGTAGTATATATACGAAGGATATGAGAACGGAAAGGGAGGAAGACAGGAGAGAGAAGAAGATTGATACAGAAAAGAGACGAAGGGACAGGGAGAGAAAAGCCGGGGGCGGCAGGGTAGGACGAAGTGGTGGTGGGGGATAAAGAGGGGATAGAGAAGAGAGAGGAAGGGAAAAGCCGGAGAACAGGGCGATGAGGAAGAGGAACTCGAAATGTCCTGAGATAGCGCGAGTCTTGATGGCGGAGTATAAGACGGCGGCCGGAACCTCTGTATAAGCGCGGCAATTTGTTGAAGTCACGCGTGCTCTCTCCGAGTGAGAGGAGTGGGAGGAGGGTGCGTTGGGGTGTCCGCCTCCTTCGTCCCATGGGCTTTTGCGATGTCGGGATACCGAGACTCGAGGGCTTCCTCAAAGGCCACAATGTGTTTCACATTGTGCAATCTTTGGAGGACTTCTCTGAGATGAAAGTATGTAGTGAACACAGCTGTAGTTTATAGGACAAGTATGTCGTGAATAGGCAAGTATGTAGTGAATGGCTGTGATTAGCTGCAAAAAATGTATAGGAGAAGAATAGGCCGGCCGTTGACGCTCAGGGAACCTGCGAGAGGGTCTGTTCTTTTTCCGCTTTGTATCTTGGGTCGAGAACCGCCCGGCACTGCTACCGGTAGCGAGTGAAGACTCCTGGATGATGCAGTAAGATGCTGTTTACATTGGAAGTGGGATGGTTGGATTTTGTCGCTTCCCCTTTCTCGTCATTTTCCTTGGACGGACGACTTATTGGTAAATTACTGGGAAGGTAATCGTGTGAACTGGGGATGGCGAGACGAGTAGGGATGGTGGGAATGTGGAGGGAGTGTGGGCTTAGGGAAATGTCTTCATTCATACTATTACTATTCTTCTATAAAACGAATTCAATCCAATTAGAATAATAATTACAATATTCTATTCTATTACAATATAATAAAAATATAAGTATTATTATATTACATTATTATAAATTACAGGGGAGGAAGTGTGAGAGAAGGGACGGCGAGAGTTGGAAGGTAAGAGTAAAATCGGGGAGGGGAGGAGATTGAAAAGCGGAGGGCGAAGGAAGAAGTGTGGTGGGAGGGGCTTATTTCGGATGTCGGGAAGATTGCGATGGATAGCTCACAATGGCTATTTGGTAGAAAATACCGTAATAGAAAGATATCATGATAAGTGAAATGGCTGGGAGGAATGAGGAGGGCGGGAACGGGGGGTGGGCGTAAGGGATGAGGGAGTTGGAAGGGCGAGAGAAGAGTTAGCGAGAGTTGGGAGGTAGGAGTAGTTTGGGAAAAGTGGGGGGGGGGGGAGGGAGGGGGTTTTGGCGGGCACACGGATGATAGGAATATATTGTGATGGTTGGCACGATGGCTTCTTGATATATTATTGGAAAAATGGTCGTGTTAAGCGAGATGACGGGAGGAGTAGGGGGCACAGAAATGCGTAGTGGCCTTAAGGTATGGAGAAGGCGGAAAGTCGAGAGAAAGGGGGCCAGGAGTTGACAGTTTGGACGAAGTGTAGATTGGGAGGAGGAGAAGAGGAGGAGGAGGATGGTGTGAAGAGGAAGCCTGACGGATGAATGGGGCGAAACTGCCACTCTATCTTCCCGATCTTCGGCTCTGCGTTGGTATGAGAGGAGGCGGCGGGGCCCGAATAGGTGCGCTGCCCACCGGCGGCCCAAATAAATCCGTTCCGCCCGGCAGGCCCGACCCCTCGCAGATTTGACAAGTCAGGGCCGGGCGGGAACAGGGTAGGTAGGCAAAATAGGCTCGGGAAGGATGCCGAGATTGTGGGGGTGGGAGGAGAACGAGAGTTAAATGAACGGGGGGGAGGTGTCAAGTGGAGTGTTCGAATGGTGGCTGTGAAGTGTGAGAGAGGGAAAGGAGATAGAGGGAGGAGATGTGAGGATGAGAGGAGGAGGGCGGGAGGTGGGGGCAAGAGAGAGAGACACAAGGAGGAGCGTGAGAGTGTCAGAAGAGAGCGAGAGTTGATATGGATGGCGTAAGTCGCGGGCGCGGGGTGCGAGGATGACGAGGATGGCTGGGAGTTAGGGTGACGGATGTGAGGCCGTCGGGCCCTTTGTGTAGAGTTAGGGTTTTGGCCAGAGCAGGTGATGGGGCAGACGTGTGTGCTGGGTTTTCGGACCATCGCTAAAGGCTTCCCCCGAATACAACGCACGGTCATTATAGCTGAATTTAGACTGAAAGATAGACCAAATTGACCGTGCGTTGTATTCGGGGGAAGACTGTAGGTGCCATCAATACAACAGGTCGTTCCACAACGTGATTAAGAAGAGAAGAGGTAGCGCTCTGTACACACATGCCAGTCCGGCTGGACCATCCACCAAATGAATGGAATGCAAGTTAATTAAATGGTGCCACTGGATTGGATTGGATTGGATTGGTTTGTCGGGATCGTTACGCTTCGCTTTCTAAGGAGCATGGGGTTGTTGTTTTTATGAAGGTGCTGTCACGACTGCAGTTGCAGTAGCAGGTGACTGAGCGGCAGAGTAGTAGCACGTGCAGGATAGGACAAGGGAGTGGGGAAGAGGGTGCGGGGAAAGGGGAATAGATGATGACAGAACAGCGAGTTGTGAAAAAAAAAGAACATTTTGTGATATACGGCAGTTAGTATCTACAGCTGTGGAGGGGACAGCAATGCCGATTGGTGGTTTGTACATCAAATGGAAGGGAATAGTCCGTCCATTGACTTTGCTCACGCTTGGGTGTGAAACATACGCCCCGTTCGGCGGGGAAGAGGAATGGCGGAGAGAGAGAGAGAGAGAGAGAGAGAGAGAGAGAGATGCTGAATGGTGTACATTGTTTGTTTTTGTGGGCGGCTTGATGATGCAGCATTATCTTTTGTGAAGCTGTCGCCATTTATGGTGTCATTGTGGCGATCATTTTGCAAACAAAGCTTGAGCCCTCTCCCAGGGGTCCTGATGGAAGGTACACCCCTCAGGCAATGAGGGCGGGATACTCTCTTTTTGCGTCGGGCTTGATTGTAGGCCTGGCCAACCTCGTTTGCGGGTGAGTCAAGAATATCACCCACATTTCCCTATCTGAGTGAATAATCAGTTTGCGGGTTTGATTGTATGCCTGCCTGGCAAACCATGTTAACGTGTGTGCTATTGTTCATGTGTGGAGAGAGAAGGGAGCGGGTTGGGGATGCAAAAAACGAGAGGACTTTTGCTCTGCAGAAGGGAGCGGGTTGGGGATGCAAAAAACGAGAGGAGTTTTGCTCTGCTGCATACTTTGTCGCTGCGCTGATTGGCTCGCTCTGTGATAGTTCCTCTTCGTTGCCGTGCTTCCTCCGTGCTCGGGAAAAGTGGGCATACTTTTCAAGTTCCGTCTCCTCTGACCTGCCTGTGCAGAGTAATGACGAAGTTCTGGCTTTGCCGAGTTGGGAGCCCGACTTTTTCATGCAGTGCTCGTTCTGTGTCTGCCATATTCTGTGCCAGGGAACAAGTCACGCAACTCGTTCTGAGGATGTGATGTTTGGCACCACCATTTAATCATCTTATGAAGGGATTAATTATGTGAAGACGTTCGTTGGTTGGATCTTTGCCTGTGTTTAGGAGGGGGCTTCTTGAGCTGCGGATAAGGGATGCATGATTGTGTCCGGGCCGTGGGGCTGGTGGTTGTGCGGCTGGTGGTTGTCTATGTTTGGTTTGGTAGCTGCTATACCAGCGAAGTGTAGTGGTAGTCATTTCAGGGAAGTGTTGCGCAAGCATAGGGTGGTAGTAAATGACCCACGTTCGCGGTGAGAAATTGAAATAAAAAACAAAAACGATGTTTCTCTGGTCGTTGCTGAGCAGTTCACTGCAGCTTGATGGGTAGACCAAGGGTTGATGCAACTCATACCCACAGGGGCCTAGGTTTACGCGAGGGGGTTCACACTCGACTGGCAGCAGGCATGCGTGAGTGTGTTTGTGCCGTGTGACAGGTGGTTGTCATGCTTGGCTTGGCAGCTGTTATGCCTGAAAATAGCTGTGAATTTGCGTTTCGTGCAAACCCATCAGGTTGTAAGTCTGTGGTAACTCTGATGGGTTTGTTGAGAAGTTCACCGTGAGGAGTCGAAAAAGTGAAAAGGTTAGATGCATCTTACAGTGAATTCGTGCTTCGTGCAAGGTATTAGCTCCACACACTTGCTGGGTTGCTTGCCAGCTGGGCAACCTTGTTGTGAAGGCCTTTTCTTGTTGCACGACCATGGGGTTGGAGGAAACCCCTCCCCATGGACGAGACTGTGTTGTGTTATCAGTGAGCCCCCCTATACCGAATCTCGCTTTGCCCTGCGGAATTCCTTTTCCTTTTTTTGAAAAAAAAAGGGCGACAGCCTTGAGCTATAGTCGTGAAACTGACCGTCCTTGACGCGAATAGAACGCCTGGTTATTATAGCCGTATTTGGTGCAAAATTTTCAGTCTAGGTACAGCGAGAATGACTGGGCGTTGTATTCGGGTGAAGACAGTAGGCAAGTCAGGAACTTCGTTCATCTGTTCCATCCGGATTTGAACTCAGGTCTGCATTTCAACAGTTTATTGGTGTACCGACTGAGCGAAGCCCGTGCGGTACCTGCAGAATTCCAATCTGACAACAACCTCTCTTCCATGCACGTGATTGTCAGACGGGAATCTAAAGGAAGAGAAACCGGGGCTGCATTTCAACGCATGCGATGTCCGATATGAATCTAAAGGAAGAGAAAGCAGGTCTGCATCGGTTCCATCTGGAATTGAGCTCAGGTCTGCATTTCAACGCTCGTGATGTCACCTGGGAATCTATGGCCATGCAGCCGTGCTGCAGTGGACTTGCTGGACTGGACGCGTCTCCTGTGCATCATTTGCTTCGGGGGTTAGACTCTCTTGTAGGTGGTGGTTTTGTTTGTCACGCCGTCTGCCGTGTGTATCCAGTGGTGCTATACATGAATGGAACTTGGTCTGGTGGTTCTGTGTAATCTTGCCGTCTTCATGTTGTGGACAGAGCTCTGCTGAACCCGTTAATTGTGTGCTGTTTGTCTGGACAGGTTATGCGTAGGAATCGTCGGTAGCAGCTGTGCACTTTCAGATGCGCAAAACTCCACGTTGTTTGTGAAGATTCTTGTCATTGAGATCTTTGGCAGTGCACTTGGCCTTTTCGGGGTCATTGTCGGAATTATCCTCTCGTCGCAAGCAGTATTCAAGTGAGAGAGGGTGAAAATGCCTGCAGGTGTGAGTTGGGGGAGAAATCAGGAAATCGGGAACAGTGGAAGGTGATCTTGCCGCTCTTAACTGTTGTGTCTTGCTCCCGGATTCCCATGAATGGAATTGGAACATAACTGTCTGCCTTGTGGCAGGCAATGCCATGGGGAAAGGAGCCACACACACACACACACACACACACACACACACACACACACACACACACACACACAGAGAGAGAGAGAGAGAGAGAGAGAGAGAGAGAGAG